>WEIV01015762.1:0-81909 GCA_013390005.1 Calyptomena viridis
AGATCAGTCCAGCAATTCAGCTATCTAGGGAGCTATCCATCATTTCGTCAGATGGTAAGATTGACAAAGATATAGACAACAGGTTAGCAAAGGCATACAGAGCTTTCGGAAAGCTTCATGAAAGAGTCTGATGCAACAAACACCTGAAGAAAAGTGCAAAGATTAGTGTTTATAGAGCCATTGTACTGTTTACTCTTTTATATGGGTCTAAATCATGGGTCATCTACCACCACCACCTGCGACTTCTCGAACGCTTCTACCAGCGCTGCCTCCGAACAAAAAACCAGGAGACTTCAGTTTGCCCTCTAATGCACATTTGACTGTAGCTTTCAAGTGGCAAACTTAACATTCTGGCTTTTATTGGTAGTGATAAACTGAGTTGGGTGGGATAGGGTAGGAATTACTTTTTTGCCACATTGGAAAGAGCAATCCATTGTGTAGGATGGACACGTAGACACACTGGAGGACAGTGGCTGATCTCTGTGTACCATCTTGTGATTTTTGTTTGGTTGCAGGGAGCCTGCACAGATCCCAGGGAGTATGCAGAGTCTGGGCATGACTCCAGGAGACTTACTTAATGCGTATCAAATGTCTCCTCCTACCTCTGCTTGACTTTGTTTTAAACAGGGCTCATACTCTCCTGCCTCACAAGGTTAGTGTGAAGATTAAGTAGTCTTTTGCTTGGCATCCTAGAGCATCTGCTGCACTGTGTGTGGAGCCATGCATTCGCCTGGACTGAGAGATGCGATGGGCTTGTGTCTGAGAGGGGAAATGACTGTTCTTGCAAACTTTGCTTTCTTTGTGAAGTAAAACATTTCATTTCAGATAGTACCTCTGTTGTAATTCAATTTTATGTTCTGTTTTCATTGAATCATTAAATTCAGAAAAGGTTTTTCTAGTGCATTTTCACAATGCTCTAAACGAAGCTGTCAAAAAAAAGCAGCTTTAGTCAAGCCACCATTTGAATTGTATGTCTGTGCCACTGGGCAACTTTACTGGCTTTTAGTTAGCCAGTCATATGCACAAAACCACTAATGAGCACATCTCTAAAATTTCAGACTATATGCATGTATTTATGCAGGATGTTCTCCAGAGAAGTGCAGTCTTTCCTTTCTCTACATTGTTCTCTCCTGAAGTCGGAAGGCTTCATTATATTTTAGAGGAAGAAAATTGCCATTTGCCTAGTACCTGACTTTTAATACAAATCTTTTTTCTGCAGTTCCTGTTCTAAAAGGGAAAAGAAAATAGTGACTGTTAGTTAGATTCCTTCTTCCATACTGTATCTTACTACTAGTGTCATTCACATTAGAGGCATTCACTAATATCACCAAGTTTAAACTTTTGAGGCTGCAATAGAAATACAATAGAGAGGATAGAAAGCTATTCCTCAGTTGGAACTAATGTGATTGCAAGTGCGGAGCCCAAGCCTGTTGCTACTCTTTAGTACCAGGACTTGAGAGGGATATCATAGTTAAGTAAGGCAATAAAATCTGTCTATCTTTCATGGCTTGTGTCAAGGTAAGTGGCACTAGCTACTTGCAGAAGGTGTAAGGAAGACGGGATCCTCTTGTATCTACAGCCAGTCGCAGTAAATAAGAAAGTTACAGGTCGAGAGATGTTGAACTGTAATGTTTGAAGCTTGTAAAACAAGTGTTAGTTATGAGTAAAGCGCTATGGTGCAGGACTTCCTTTGTGGAAAGCTGAAGATGTTGAGGTGACCATGCTGCCATATTGCAGATATTGGCGCAGTGTTTCCTCCTGCTCTACAGGCATCTTGTGTCTTGAAGTCAGAAGGACATCTGTGTTTAACTGCTTTTTCTGTCAGTATTTATAGACATAATCTTTCTGTTTTGTGTGATCATTCCAGATTATATTTATTCATGGCCCAAAATTAATGGTCTTTACTGTGGAGGGTTTGACACTAACATATTGATTCACTTTGAGGAGACAGGAGAATCAGACTCCTTATTTTAGGAGAGAAATACATAAATTCAGACCTGCTACCAGAGGGGTTTTCCCTGCTTTTTCTACCAAATGGTTGGCTGCTGTTGTTGAGACAAGATACATTTTGTGAGGGCAAGGAAGGCTGGACTCCACGCATATGCACATTGCCTTCCTGGGCATGCTGCACAGTGTCTGCTGGTGCAGCAGTGCACATAAAGGCTTCACTGTGTGAATCTAGCAGACACTTGGCTGGGGTGGCCATTTAATTTTTCTTCTTTAAAACAGAAGAAACCCTGCTTCTAAAACAGAACAAAGGAGTTAAATATGGTATGAACCCAGAGCACAAGATCATATGCTGCAGTTCTGCTTTCTGTGGGGAAAGACTTGGGAAGAAGAGTTAACTATGCAAAAAAAAAAATTCAGGAAAGCGGATGCAAATTGCTGCTGAACTGGTTTAACCCTGACAGCTAGCTCGCAATACCATTTTTAGTGATTTTCTAATAATGATGAAGGCATTGCTCTTCATGAATTATTTGTTGCCCAAAATCTTCCATGGTGAGGAGGTCCTTTGGGATACAGTCAAGCAAGGCATGATCACAGTGAATTTAGGCCAAATTAGTACAGTCTGCTGTGTATTGGACTATCCTTTAAGTAAAAGCTTTTGCCATCTAGTGGAAGGACTGCAGAACTAGCATTTCAAATAAGCAAGAAACCAGCTGAAACTGGTCATATCCTTTACTTTGAGGGTGACAGAGCACTGGAGCAGGCTGCCCCCAAAGTTCGTGGAGTCTGCTTCTCTGGAGATACTCAAAACCCACCTGGATTCAATCCTGTGTAACCTGTCCTAGATGAACCAGCTTTAACAAGGGGATTGAACTAGATGATCTCCAGAGATCCCTTCCAACCCCAGCCATTCAGTGGTTCTGTGATACGCAAAGTGTATTTATAAGAAAGAGTAAATAACTTGCTAGAATGGTATCAAATTATTCTGAGTTCTTTGGAAATTATTTGGTAGAAATCTTCCAAGATATTGGTGCATTTTGTTCAGATAGTATCTCATTTGAGCACAAAATTGTTGAAAAGGGCATTCATTTGTATGCTACCTTCACTTATTTGGGACTCTTTTTCAGTCCACCCCAGAAGGTACCTGCTTATTTCTTCTTGGACCTTGGGTTGGCCAGAATGCTTTGAATGCCTGTATGGTGGCTCACTCTTCCCACCAGTAGAATGGGGAAGAGAACTGGAAGAGCAAAAGTGAGAAAAAGTCCCAAATAAGGAAAGATTAATAAGTGAAAAAAACCCAATTATTTATAAAAAGTGCTGCAAACACTAGCACCAGCAGACTGATGCCCAACCAGTCTGCCTGGGGGCAGGGAAACAGAGACAGTCTAGGCCCTATGCAAACACTGCTCAGCAAACTAAACCCCTGGTGTGTTTTGGTCACAAATGTAATGCACAGTACCTTACAGGCTGCTATGAATAAAAATTAGCTCAGTTCCAACCAGTACAGCCTCTTAGTTGTCTCACTCTCCTAATATCCACTAGCCCCCTAATCAAGAGATGGCAGGCTTGTCACACAGTAAATTTTGTGGAAGAACTGTAGGATGTGACTCCAGTACAGCACCTTCAGGTAGCAATTCATCAGCTTTTTGCTCAAGCTGAGGTGATCCTTTATGTCTCTCATTTCATGTTGTCATCACTGCTCCACCTTGCTAAGCAGCCACCCTCCTCCAGACAGGACAGGTCTTCCCAGAGTCTGGCTTCTTCCTGGTCCACATCTGCTACCACAACAGCTCTCTTGAGACTGCAGTTTAGATCACCTCCAAGTCTTTTTTCCTTACTTTGCCACACTCTGCTTGTTTTTTGTACTTTTGTGCTTTTGATTGGTGAACAGGCTAGTCCTCTTGTGTTTACCTATTTTTTGCCCATTTTCCAGGAAGGAATGTGTGGACCTTTCCTCACGCTCTCACAGCAGTACTATTTCCTACTGTTGCTGTTTGTATCAACTCTCGTAAATGCAAGCTGCAGTGCTGGTTTCTCACAGCTTCACCTCTGGACCTCGGGATGTATTGCCCCTCAGCAAACAACTTGGAGAGCATCAAAATTCTCCCATTTAAACGGGACAGCTAGTATCATCCTAAGCCCTCATTCAGGGCTGTCATCAACAGTTCTTCAGAACTCCTCTACTGAGGTCACTTGACTTTGGTTTTCTTTGATTATTGTACTATTACTTTGGTCCTTATATTAACAGCCTGAGCTTTGATCATTGAAAGGGAGCAAAAGGCAGGACAGCAAAACAAATAGGTTTAGTGATGGTTCCTTCCCTCCCCACACACGTTAACAAATCTGCTTTCTTCTCTCTCTTCCTTGAGATTACTCATCTCTGCTTGAATGCCTCTTACACTTGTAACTTACGATTTATATGGCAGGACAAAGATCACATCACATGATAAAAATCCAAATAGCACCCAAGCTTCCATTGGATTTTTAAGAAGTCAGTCTTTTCTGATTATGATTTATGTTACAATTGATGAAAATAGCAATTCATTTTAGCACAGATAGTGTCTGGTTACTGTATGCCTGTAAATCCCACATTTCAGCGTGTTTTCCTGAAAACTTAGAGGATCTTGCTCTCCTCAAACGCATGTGGCTGGTTCAGCAATTCAGCAAGGTGAGTGAGGAATATGCTTCTTTTAGGATCAAATCCTGGATCTGCTGAAGTCATTGGCATCTTTTCAATAAGATTTAAGTTTCTATGGCTTTCTTTTCCTTTAGTTTTGCTTTTATTTAGATGCAGAAGACAAAAGGAAAACATTGTTATTTCTAGATTTTGGAACTTCAGAAGAGGAAAAAATGCTTTCCCCATCCCTTTTCTTTTTAATAAAACTTTTTAATCTTCCTGTCTTCTCAGTTCCTTTCTTGTGTTTCCCCTTGTGTGCCCAGAAGGACAGCATCTACAATACATGTGGCCTAACTCTTCACTATGGTTTATCCCAGCAATGAAGACAGACATCGGATATGAAGCTAGTGGTTTCCCATTGGTACCCAAACACTAGGACAACATGTTGTTGGATCCTTTTGCCATCTTGTTCTTTGCAATTTTTGACATTATTACAAACAAGACACTTTTGATTTTGAATTCCTTCATTTATATTGTGTATCCACTGCTGGAATATGAGCAATGGGAGGACCAGAGATTCAGAAGTGGATTTTAGATTTATTATTGGCTAGATTATTTTTTTAGATTTGGAAAAGTCTGAAAGTGTTCCTGTTTGAACCATCATGCTTCCAGCCTGGAAACTGAACAATCCTTTTCAGTTAATTTTTTTACTGTGGAAATACACTTTTGAGAAGGTGGTAGACAATCAAAGTCTGAATGAAATGTTGTGTTTGAATGGTGTCCCTTTTCTTCTGAGAATCTTTACAAGAGAAAAATTATTACAAAACAGTTGTAAGAATTGAGATAACTAAGCTAGAAGTACAAAAAGAGATCTCTCATCTTTATCTTTGTACAGTATTGTTGTTTTATTACTTAACCTATTTAGATAATGTAGATCGCATGTTTGCAAGTGTTGTTGAGCCTTGCAGACAAGTGTTCTCACTTGGTCATTCTGCTAGTATACAGTGAAAGGAGCCCTCCTTAGCTGGAAAGACTGACTGAAAATCTGGTGCTTCCACTAACTCCAGTGGAGCTGCATTTAGATTAGCTGTGCATTTGTATCTGCTGCTCCTTCCAAGTAGGTGAAATGAGGTCCATATGTGGAAATTAATCCCTTAAAATCACAGCATGTGTCCTTTGAATGATTCAATGGTAGCACTCAGATTTCTCTGAATATATTTTCTGTCTTACTATGACTCTGCTGCTGTCTCCCAATTTTCAAAAAATGTGCTTTTAGCCTGTGAAATAACACAGTTAAAATTGTCTTGTGGTATAGGTGCTATTACTGTGCACCTCCCAGATACAGAATTTCCAGCACTCTGATGACTCTGTACGTCATTTTTACAGTCACTGTTTTGAAGTCATGTATGCTGCCAAATTCAAGCCCTTTGGGACTGCATATCCTCTTACTCAAGAGTACTCTTTTTGTTCATAAATAACTGCCCTAACCATGCTGGTTGGTGGGATTCGTTTTCAACCAAAAAAGATCTGTGCATCCAAAATACATGTCTGTTTTTCCAAGTACATCTCCCAGTTCAGTACAAAATTTATTGCGTTAGATCTGTTGTCTTACTTAAGAGCATTTTTTCAGGAAGTATATTTGGTCTTTAATGAACAAGGTTCCCTCATGCACAAGGACCTAAGGAACAAGGCACTGACTGTGGTTTCCATCCACACCACCTTATCATCACCACCAAGTTTTCTTTGAAGTGAAGATAACACCTAGTTGCTGCTTTAATCCTTTTTTTGTTAGTCCAAAAGCATAAAATTTGTTTATTACTGTCTATTTTAAATTATCTAGTACTTTTTAAATGCAGAGAAGGAAGGAGCTTGATTATGTTCCTTTCAAAAAGGAATGCTGAAATTTGTTATTGAAATGATGTGGGTTATCTGTAGTCCTTATCAATAAAAGGTCATGATCAATTGAGCACAAGTACATTGTCATAGAGCCAAGTTTTAGTCCTAAACTAACTTCTGACAATGGAGGGTAGAGTCTTTGGTTTGATTTATGCTGATAGGTACAGATATTGATAGGAATGGTGGAGAAACTGATTTTCTAGGTAACAGAATTTTAATTTCTAGGAAATGAAGCATCTTGTTGATATTGTTCCACTCCACCTTTGTTATAACATCAAATCAGCCCTGACTGAATATTTTACTTCTGTGTAGTACTTTCTAAAAAAAAAACCCAAAAAAAAGAGTAATTATTATCTCAAAACTTCAACACAACTTTCTGTTAAATTAAAATATATTGTATTATACCTCTGCGTTCCTGCTCTTGCAGAAAGTGCCTCCAGAGCTCCTGCCATTCTCTTTATGTCTGTGTTTGTCTCTAAATGACTGCCTTTGGTGTCTAATGAAAGAGGCTGCTGGCTGTGCCTGCAGAAGAAAGCTTGAACTAGTTAAAAGCTGTTTCAGCTTCATGACATTTAGTCTCTCTAATTATGAAATATCCACAAATTACATCAGCAGAGGATGGTGCTGACATAGGCAAGAACAGCAACTGGAAAGCTGCACTGCATTTAGATGCAGAGTGTACTATTGACATATGTTGTGATGCCATTGATGTGACCTGTTCTTGGTGAGTGTTGACCTTGCCTTACACATGATGCCTGAACTGTTCCTGGCATTGCAAAATAACAGAAAAATAAATGGTCTTCATTTACTGCACACCTTTGTCAGCTCTTAAAGATTCTGGTGAATGCTGTAGTTTTAGCTTCTGTTTAATAGAACAGGGGCTAAAGAGTGATTTATAATGACAGCAGTTTGATAATTATCCTTTCTCCTGAAACAGCAATAAAATAAGTGATAACAGTACTAGTTTTACCACAGAACTTGGTCACCAATTACATATGCTCCTCAGTGAATTATTTATGTTGCTTATTACTGTCTCTTTTCAGTATCATAACACTGTTTCCTAGATGAGCCTCAGATAGTAAATTAATTTTGACTTGAAATAAAAACATAATTACTAAAATATCTAATTATTACCCCAAACTAAGTAGTATCTGAACTACTTCTACAGCATGGAACTTACTACTGCTCCATATGAGATAACTGGCAGAGGCTGACGTTTGGAGAAGGAAGTTACAAACAAAAATATGTTTTACATAATATGGACTTTATCCTATCTTATTTAGACTACAAAATGCGTTCACAAGGCTCTCCTAGCCAGGATTACCAGTTAAATATAGCTGTGATTATAATTTTCTGGTGCATCTCTGTTGTTAGTTGTTTCAAAGAAGTGAATTAATAGTTTCATTTTATATAACAGACTTATTTTTTTTAGTATTTTTTAAGTTTAACTATTCTCAGTTATCATGATACCAGGATGAAGGCTGTATTACTGGGGGTTTTATTACAGGCTTCATGTTTCAGCCATTCAGGCAAAATTTCAAACACAACTGTGTATTTATTTATTTATTTAAAAAATTATATCTTTTAAAAAATACCTTTGTTACTTTCCTAAAGCCTTACTGATTATTTTTGAGTTTGTTCTTTCTCTTTAATTTTTAAAGAGAAATGACCAACAAGTAAAAACCATTTGGTTTTAAAAGGGAATGGGCATTGCAAGCACTGCCTCCCCCTCGGGTTGTCACTTCTGATTATTTCATTTTTTTCTATCATTTTCTCATTCTTCTAAAAACATTCCTATCATCGCTATGTTGCTGAGTCTCTGAAGAGGTGAAGTGAAGACAGAGTGGTGGGGTGCAACAAGTGGATTCCTCTCCGAGTTCTGCAGAGGTGTTTGGGCAGCAGCCGTGTGCCCCGTCATGTTGGACCCCATAAGAAGGGACTTTGTCTCCCTCTAAGCAAGCTTTAGGTAGTGGGGATAAATCTGGTTTCCTGAGGGCCTTGTCAGGTCCTGATGGAGGAGCATGATGGAAGCAGGAAAGCCCAGTTGATTTTCCTCAGATGAGGTGAGCTGCTTCTTTTAAGTCACATATATAATTTTTTTATGTAATCTTTGATTTTACTTCATAAAATCCTCTACTGTCTCTTGCTTACAGTCATGTTTTTTCACCAGAATTGGCTCATGCTTCTTCTGTAATAACATCCCCATGAATAGCCGATTTGGGGATCTTTCCCTGGTATGAACATGGCTTTGAACATCTGTCTTTAGTGAGATAAAAATGCAACTGAAAAACATCAGTCCTGTGTTTGCAACCCATCTCTTCATGTGACTCTGCCTCAGAAGACCAGCTGTGAATTTCTAACTGTGTTTCAGCAGTTGAGTGGCGACAGCTCACACTTACCTTAGGCAGGTTTCCAGGTAGCAGGTTGCTGATGAGGACTCGCTGGCACACCCATGCCACTGTGGGCAGAGCTGGGATGAGAGCTGCCTGCCACGCTACTGATGGCTCTCGTGCACCCCGTGTTGGACAGGAATAGAAAGTGGGGTGAAGGATCAGCTGCAGGATGAGTGCCCTGTCTCCTGTGATGGAGGCTGACTTGGAACTTTGTCTCCAGGGTGTCTCTAGGCAGTGCGACCACCATGTTCAGTAAAGGCTTTCTCCAGAAAGAGATGGCTTTCAGAAGTCTGCAGTGTGATGTGAATCTGCATGGCTCCTGGGTAAAGATGTAAGTCATTCTGATGTAGAGTTTTGAATCGGTTACATTTAAACTGGTTTTTCTGTTGGTAAGAATTTGTCTTTCTTGCTGTAGAAAGACAACTTACACAGATAATATGTATGAAGGTTTCTTAGGGAAACCCAATGTCTGCTTTCTCATGCAACTTATTCTCATGCTCTGACCTATGTGATCAGTGTTGTTTTTTCTTACTCCTGTTGCTTTATGAATTTTATATCAGAAATGTGTAACAGTATAGCCTTTCAGTGGATCATGGTTTACTGTAGTACACATGTTAAGTAAACCAACCCCAGTACAAAAGGATACATTCTTTTGTGAGTCATGCTCTAAAGTTCTGTAATAATCCATGCTTTCCTGTTCAGCCATGTTTATCAGATGGTGTGAGGTCAGTCCCTCTGCATGAGGACTACCTGCACATCAGCAAGGTGACTCTTGTGTACAGATGTATATCATAGTCGTTTTGTGTGGAAATGCAACTCTTTGAAAATCCTGACCTATGTTAATTGAAAATAAGCTGAAATTTAATTCCGGTTTTATTTCCAAGCATGTGGAAACATATTATGGTGTACTTATTCTTGCTAATAAATAAATTTTCAAAATAAAGTAGTATTACTCAGACAGGTGGTACTTTCTTACCCCAGCGTGCTCCCAGATATTTTATATTATTTCCTTCCAACTGTTCATTCACATACAATCATTCCTTCTTTTCTAACTAAGTGTTGCAGAAATGTTTTTGGTTTAAGTCTCTGGGTTAACCATTTTCTTTCTGCTGTGAATTTTGTCTGCTTTTACTTGAAAGTAATTCTTGTTTAGGCCTTTCTGGTACTGCATGTCATTACAGCAATGAGTAATGGTAAGCTGTTTCCTGTGCATCTTTGGTTGATTAGTTTGAATTTAGTAGTTTAATGCAACCAGAGCATAACACTTTCCTGACTGCTTATTAGAATAGCTGTGTCTGCATACCTGTGTATGTATAGCAAGGACAGAAGCTGTGCCCATGTTAAAGCAGGGAGCATAACATTTCATGTCCTAGTGATGTTGAAGGATGGTTGGTTAATACTGTAAATGGAATCTGAACTGATCTGAAATTTTGCTTCTCTGCATAATAAAGGCTTATTATTTTGCTATCCTGGCATGCATCAAAGGACCCAATATGGAAGTTCTTGGAACACTGGTGTTATTGTGATATTGGAGTTTTATGAACCAATTATATACCCAAAGGTATCTGGAGTCACAGATATTGCCACACATACTTTAGTCAGATGTTTAGATATTTGATCATGTTATTTCTGATACTATGTGGTGAAGTTGTTAAAAGTGTTTTGTGTTTATTTTCCTTTTGTATGGTTGAGAAGAGTGCAGTCAATTTGTTCAGCTGGAAAACAAAAATGGGCAAGATTGAGGATGAATGGTCTTTAAAACATATAAGCCTTGGAGTCAGGAACTACATACTTGCACACAGTAGAGGCTACAACAGGGGACATTTAAAAGCAGGTGTTCAGAATATTTGGGAACTTCTGGAACTGAATATAGGAATGTTGCTGATTTCAGATATTGGGCCATGGGAGAGGTTCCTTATTGAATTTGTGTGTAATGATATTATCTACTATTTCCTCTGCAGTATTTGCTTAAATTATTCCTCAAGTGATAAATCATTAATTTAAGAACTCTTAAGTTGGCTTTAAGGGGAAGGAATAGTCTGGTTTATGCAATGGAGCGTAAGAGTTATTTCATGTTATCATTCCGTTTGTGTGTCTGTTTGTATGTATGTGCATAAATGTGTGTAGCAGAAATGAGACAAATTCAGAAATAAGCAACTTGTTAAAACAGCTAGAAAGAGGCTTAAAGGATAGACTAACAAGAAATTTTTAGTTCCAAAAAGAGATTAAGAGCAGCAATGTAACAGGTTATTCATATGTTGTCTGCTGAAGGAGTTAGTTTTGAGGACTGTCTTTGAAGGTAAGAAACAAGTTGCCAGACTAGATGAAACACTGCTCATGGGTATGGTGTTTTCTTTATTCTTGAGTTTTTTCTCACCAGTTCACTGTGCTGCAGTGAGCCTTCATGATCTCTGGACAAGTGCTTGTGGAAACATCCCTCCAGGATGTTGCTTGTTTCTTTCTGCAGCTTGATAGTCCTTGGAGTAGATCATAGCAGGTTAATAGCACGTACTGCAATGCCACAAACCAAGCAGTTTAGCTAGGAGGTTTAGAAGAGCACTATCTCCCTTCCCAGCTCCTGGGAAGTGTAACTGCCTTTTCTGGAGTACAGATGGTTTGCACATAAGTGGTGCCCCTGCCTTTCCAAAAAAGCAGAGCATGCTCTTCACCAGTGACATCTCTTACATGGATCTATAATCCCAGATGAATCTGGGAATGTCTCTAACTGTGGTATGTATTGCTGGCGCATTCTGGAGTTAGCAGGAGGTTTGTCTGTGGCACCAGTATTTCATTTCCGCATTGGCTTTGTGGATGAGTTTTTGATGGTTTCTCTTCTACCTCATTATAAAATCAATTGAAAACAATATTTTTGTTTGTAACAGTGAGAGTGTGTGTGAAATGATGGCTCAGTTCTCATGTTCTTGTTGTTTTGAACAAGCAGTCTTCTGCATGTCAAAAGTAAACCCAGTGTGGTTTGTTTGGTTGGTGTGGAGTGGTTTCTGCTATGGTAAGATGACTTTGATTAGCAGAAATAAATGTTCTGCTGCCATGCACTGAGAAGGGAAGGTGGTGTGATGAAGAGGATAGAGTACACCACAATTCCAAATATTATTTTCTATGCCGTGATTTAAGATACTTAAAGCTAAACCTTATTAGAAGAGCTAGTTTATCTGATGGTATTGAGTAGCTGCCATATTAGAACAGCTCTTCAGTAAGTAGTGCAATTTTTCCCTCTCTTTATGTGCCAAACCCAGGCTTTGTCATGTTGTTTGAGCCTCAGTAATGTAGTATGTTTTTGTGGTGTTCATTTACATAGGAATTGTACAACAGCAGTACCAGCTGTGCAGACCCATGGAAGAACTGTTTGTGGCTTTGTGTGATTATTTTTTTTCCCCTGTCCCCAGCAGATATATGGAGTGATCATTCATTTCAGACAGACCCAGACTTACCACCTGGCTGGAAAAAAATCAGTGACATTGCTGGGATCTACTACTGGCACATACCCACAGGAACAACTCAATGGCAGCGTCCTGTGTCCATCCCAACAGATCTCCAGGGCTCACGAAAAGGATCTCTTGGTTCCATTACTCCGTCTCCTACTCCAGAAACTGAGGTAACATACTGTGGTTTCTGTGGGCTGCATTCTGTAAAGAAAATTGAAGTAACTTTTTGAACTTGCAGGTTTAACTGTTAGCTAAACTGGCTGATAATGTCCCAAAGAGTAGTTACTTATTGATAATGCATCGTAAGTATCTGTTTTCTGTGGTCATTATGTAATTTTATGTAATTTTATTTTGTATTTTTGCAGTTCTGTAGCATATGCTGAAGCATTGCAGCGTTGTATGGATACAGCACACATGAAATTTTTGCACATTTTAGTAGTTTTTTGGCTGGATTTTTGTTGGCATCTTCTTTCTTTTTGGTTTATTTGGTAAGAGTATTACAAAAACATATATGAGTCTTCATTTGAGACACTAGTTCCTTTACAGAATACTTTCTATTGAATAAACATGCAGTGATCTCACGTCTGTACATCCTGCCAGTACAAAATATCTATCAGTGTGTTGCAGTCAGTTCTTTAATTAGAAACAGAAAGAAATGCAAACTCTCCTCCATATGTGCTGAAAGGGTAATATGTGATACTGCCTTTTAAAATAATCCTTTCAGGCACCATCCAGGGGTTTTATTGGTGTCATATAAGTAGAAAAATTAAGTCAATTATCATAAAGAAGAGTATGCTTCAAAAAAATATAGTCACTTTTTTTTACTATGCTGGGGAGATGTGTGGAATTAAATACTAATGTAAAGTAAAATAAAATTTGTTTTTAAATTAATTATTTTTCATACTAACTTTTCAGCTCTATGAAATCAAGAGAAATCTTTATACTGGCTTTGTTTTTGATCAGGCAATCCTTAGGGATTCGTTTGTTTTTTAATTCATTTAGTTACAGCATTTCTTCTGGTTTTGGTTCATATATGCACCAAACTAACTTAAATGGAAGTTAAGAGGAGTTAAGGACATTCAAGTATGTATATCCATCTTGACCCTGAAACTTTTCTCTTGTATAGGCTTAAATATGTACAGTCTTGTTCATTATTTTAGAAAGATTGCTGGCACATGTTCGTAAGTGCTACTCATGATTTTTGAAACTTGACCACAACATTTCAGTTATGGTTTACATCAGTCAAACTTCCACGGAATGCACTGTGCACCAGGCATGCAGGAAGTTGTTTCTGAGAGGATTCATGGAGAAAGAACTGCAACTGGTACCGTTCCAGTAGAAAACAAGAAAAAAATCTAGAAATGCTGAATGTAAAGTGTTGTACATGCTGCTTCCACTATAAATTCCTGTATTGTACATGTGAAGGATATAACTTTACCATTATTATTTTTCTTACTCTAAAATGTGGAGAATGGGACTTTAATTAGTAAGTTATAAATGTTTTTCACAAAACCCCAGAAATGAGTATGGTTGGTAAACTGCAGAGGAAAAATGCGTATTTTCATTTCAAGTATTTTTCTACTTCTGTTTAAGATGTCTTTACAATTAAAAATTCTGACCTCCTACTAGTGTATAGATGTACTTTTAACTTTCGTGATTTCATTTCCTTTAAATGAAGAATAGTTTGTGATTATAAATAATGATCATTAGTTCTCAGCAGCATCATGGAGAATAGAAAATGTATGAGTTGGTTAGAACATGGTGCTAATAACACCAAGGTTGTGGGTTCAATCCCTGTATGGGCCATTAAGAATTGTACTCGATGATCCTTTTGGGTCCCTTTCAACTCAGAACATTCTGTCATTCTGTGAAACATAGATTTTAACACAGTATGAAGTATGAAGTAAAATGTGTGTGTGAGTACATAGTGGGCTCATCTAGGTTTTGATATGACAGTTCTAAATCAGCAAGGAGCTTGTTACAGGAGAGATTTATGCATTGAGAGTTCTGTGGCAGCATCAAGACCATATACTGTAGCATAAAGGATGATATGGAAGAGAAGCATGTTCCCGAAATTTGTGGTATAGTTATTTTAATGGTAGGTATAGGCAAAGACATTTGTTTTTTGAAGGTTTCTGCATTCATTGATAAGCATCTTACCATTATTGAGACAGACTGCTTTTTTTTGACTCAGTGGTTATTAACATAGAATTGCAACACAGTACCAGGAGACTTAAAATAATGGAGTTCAAAACGAGCATGAATTGGGCTCTGGACTTTGTCCACTGCCAAATACAGAAACTGCTACAAAGAACAGGTGTGGCTGGAGATACAATGGGAACTGTTAGGAAAAGTCTTCCATTTCTTGAAACTACAGATGTTGAGCTTTGTTAAAAGGGAACTGCAGGAAGACTCCTTTGTGACTCAGCTGGTTCTCAGCAGAAGCCCAATACAGAGCAATAAGAGCAAAATAGTCACTGTGTATGTTGAAGAGATAAGGGTAAGGAATGCAGTAATTTTGACAATGTCAGCTGCCATGAATTTTTGTTTTTTCATCTCTCTGCAATTGGTATATGCCAGCACTGAATCATTTCCAGGTCACTTGCAGGTGATATTTGTTTCAATTCCTGTTTGCTGCACTGCAGCCTGGCCCAAGTGCTCCTCCTCTCCCTCCCTGTGAAGGATTAATACAGATGTCTGTGATATGGTCAATCTGACATGCCACGAAGGATGTGGAATTGAATTTAGAATAAGGGCTCCCAAATGCCTTTATCTCAGCACTACCACTGACAGCATCAGCAATGGTGGAGGGCTTCCACCTTCAAGTTGGACCCACATGTGAGCTGTGCACTGCTACTTCCCTCATTGCTGTTGGAAGCCTGAAGAAGATAATCTGTTTTGAGAGCAATGCCTGACTGTTTTAGCTTATTTCTCACATGCTGGAATTTGTATTGCTTCATTCTGAAAAGGTTGGGAGATATACAGATTTCAGGCAGATGAAAGAGTATAATCTAGGATTGAAGACTGGCATGCGTAGCATTTCATATCTGTCCTGATAGGCTTCTGTGAGTCCATAAAAATACTTTATCAAAGTCACGTTTGTCTGTGAAGCATCATATGATAGTCTTGAGGGGAGTTTATTTGGGCTCTTTCAGCTTTTGAATTTGCCAAATAAACATTTAGAAGCACTTTTTTCCCCCAGAGTAACATCTTTTTGCCCTTTGTCTTGTTTCCTCCTTTTTTTTCCTTCATTTTATTTTATTGTGTCCCTGTCTCTTAAATGATGTAATATACAGAAGCTTTGCTTCCTTTGTTAGAATGTGGCTCACAGCTGAGGGCAGTCAACAAGAACAGATCAAGTCAGCTATATTTATGTTGTAGCTTGCTCTGGATATTTGTTACTGTTGAACAGAAAATCAAAAAAATGGGTAGGAAGGAATGATGCTGTAATAATGCATGCTGATGGCAAAAGATATTTTAAATAGGAAAAAATGTGAAAATGTCTTACACAGGCTGCTAGGCATTTTTTCTTTCACAAGATAATCAGTAAATTTCAATCCAAAGCAATTATGGGTTAAGCATTATGCAAAAATCGTGCTGATTTAACAAAAATGCTAATAAATGCTAAATATGAATAACCTGTAACATTCCTTCCCTTCCTCCACCTCAAAAGCATGAAAATGTATTTTGGTTTTGCACAGCTGTTTAAATTTGACTTAATTTTAGATTACTCTGTTCTCTTGAGTGTTGCCAAATTACTTCCCTTTTGAATCCTTGTCTTTTGTAGTATTCTCTTCCAAATTTCTAAAATTTTGCTGCCTCTTTTCCATTTCCTGTGCAGAGAAAAAGCTGTAGGGTTTAAGTTTCAATAAGAGCTTCTCTGAGATCATGAAAGAATTTGATCAAGGTAGCTGTATCTTCTTATAGCCTGACTCATCCCAGCTCTAGATCACCCCTAGAAGTTTTTTGAAGTGTAGGTAACATGACCACTAGCATCTAATATTAAAGAGAAGGGGCTTCTTGGTAGGAAGAGCTAACAAATCAATTAATTCATACGCATGTTAGGGAAGGGGTACTCCTGGGGGTTGTTTTGCAAAAAGAATTCCTCAGTGGGGATATATTGAGAATGCTACTGAGGTGAGAAGTCCACCCTGGAAATTAATGCATTGGGTCATATTAATAGGAACCACTTCATCTGGGGGCTGAGCTGGACAGCCTGGGAGAGCTCGTCTGAAAAGGGAAAATACTTTCAGGAATTCTTGATTTGATGAAGCTATAAACAGGTGGCTCTTGATCTCTCAGCAATCAAATCTCCTGTCCTATCTGGCTTTTGTTCAGGACTGTGGGATTTTTTTTCCGGGTGTGGTAGAGAGGCAACTCCAACATCAGCTGTTCCTCTCGGGCTTTACAGAAGAGGCTGAACCTCAGGCTGTTGTAGTGCTGAATGCACTGCTACTTGCTTGATTGTACCAGTGAACACCTCTGAAAATTTTTGAGGGACGTGAATGGAAAATGAGAGGGTGCTTTGTTTGGTTTTGGTTTGTTTTTTAAAACTAGACTTCTGAAAACTACTTTTTCAGCAAGAAATCTCTGCACTCGTTATTAATCCTCCTTCCCGTCCTTGCCGTTCTCATTGTGCTTTCTTTCTAGAAATACTTGATTTTTACCTTGTGTGTATCTTGTCCTTGTATATTTTGTTGTATTTCAGTATTTCTAGTTCCAGTAGGATTAGGGTCTTTTAACAAAAGGACCAATCAAATGGAAATCCTAATGTTTCCCCTTAATTGCTGTTTATCAAAGGCTGTAGCAGCTGTGGCCAACATTCATATTCAGATTCATTTTGCTTGCTTTTAAGATCATAATTAAAGAGTAATTTCATTGTCTGTTCCTAATTTATATTAACTTTCCTTGTTTCAATCATTTGTTTTGGTAAGTAACTGTTAGAGGCATGTCTTCTCTCCCCTTTCCTCCAAATGCCATGGTATAGTGGAGTAAGTAGTTGAAGTTTGAGGTGATCTGTTCCCTAACCCATCCTGTAAATATCAATGCTAACAACAGTGTCTTGTGTTTTTTTTTCTTTCTTTCTTTTTTTTTTTTTTTATCAATGTACTTCTTCCTGTGTGAATAATTATGTGTCTAGAAACAGCCATGGAGTGATTTTGCTGTACTGAATGGGGGAAAGATTAATAGTGACATTTGGAAGGCAAGTATATTGTCAGATTTTAGAACCTTTAATACTATTACCCTTGTTTTTTGCATGGCAGTGGCTGTTTTTCTTCCCTTTTATTTTTCCATGAATGTCATTCATAACCTAGGCCAAAGTGATGGGGGTACTGCTAGGGATGTCTAGCTCACAAACATGCTGCCTTTTCTGATCTTTCCACTTGGAATGGATTCAGTGTAAACTAGCAGGGCAACTGCCATGATGTAACAAATAAGATGCCTGCACTGAATGAAATGCAGCTTGAGAAATATATGCATGCCTCTTTTCAACTTCAGCCAGAAATACTATCGCTTCTTTGCAGGGAGGATTTAATTTCCCTTTGAGATAAGAAATAACATGATGGTGTACTTAATACTATTTTAATAGTATTAAAACTATACTAATAGCACTGCCTCTATCTCTAGGATCTGCATGCAGCCACTGTGAACCCAGACCCAAGTCTGAAAGAGTTTGAAGGAGCAACATTACGCTATGCCTCTTTGAAGCTCAGGTAGAATGACTCCAGAATTCTCAGTGGAATGACCAGCTCTGTTTTGTGTTGTGCTGTAGTTTTCATATGATTTTAAGACTGATTTTGTCTTTTTTCTTTTTTCTTTTTTTTACTGTAACAGAAATGGTCCACAATCTGATGATGATGATTCTTGTAGCATCAACAGTGATCCAGAAGCCAAGGTCTGTAAGAAGATCTGCAATAGGATAACAATTTAAAATTTTGCAGTTATAAACATAAACTTGCAAGGTGCAGAATGTCTCCTAAATTTTGAAATTGAATGTACCCCTCTTCTTGGATAATGTGGATTGACCATGCATGACTAATTCCATCAAAGGAATATGCAGATTTAAACCTTCATTTGGTCAGGAAAGTGTGACTTATTTTAAAATAATGTAAGCCAGGAAATTGGATTTCAGAGCTCAAGATTCTACTATCCAGCTGTAATAACTGTCCTCTTGCACAACTAAGTGAGTTTTCTGTTCTGAGTGAGAGAGGGCTCTGTTGTTTTTCATGACTGGATACCTTCCTTGGCACTCAGTGGCAGAATTTGCTCTTTATTTTTAAGTTTGTCCCATTTTAAAGTACTCTTGCTTTTTTATGTGTCTGCTTCAACTCACAGCTAGTAACAAGGAAGTTACTTTTTAGAACAAGATCTTCGTATTTTAGAAGAGAGAATGCAACCTACTTTGAGAATGCTATTCATTGAGAAAAATTATGTGACCAAGCACCATATTAGATCAGAGCCTTTACTGTTGTAATTTCAGGGTTTTGAGGAGAAAGAAGCAGCAGAAGGTTTTGAATGCTTACGTATATATCTCAAGACAAGATTTGTCTTGTTGATAGTTTGTCTCGTACTAGCATCTGTTTTTAAGGGTGTACATGAATCTGTGTAATTAGAAATCCAAGTAATTTAAATGTTTTGGTTGTGCCATACACCTTCAGTGACTGACAGAATCAGAAGCTACTTATTTGCAGGAAAACAGTACGTAACAGAGTTAATAATTATAATAGCATTAATGATATATTTTAAGGGAGAAAACAGACTGATCAGGGCAATTCATTTTCTTTGATTCTTGATTATTTGGCTTGTGATGTTTGAATGAGTTGTAAATAAATGCATTTTGCTTGACAGGCAGGTAGTTAAAAAGCAAGGATTTCAGCTGTGCTTATTGCAAGGACAAGCAGTAAATTCTGAGCACCGTAAATGGAGTGGGAGGAGTGACAAGCGTTAGCACCAGTCCTCAGAACCATAGAGTTGTTTCTTTCATGATAAACCTTATGGAATGAAAAACGTTATAGAGAGGCAGTATTTTGGTATATGTATGACTCTTTACCAGATGATTTTCACTGAGTATTTTTGGAGCATTTCCTGCATAGAGGACCGTGGCAGTAGTTCTGTGAACCAAAAACGTATGTCATCATCTCTCTTCCCTCTCTGGCTTGCCATTTAAACTTCAGTTTTTATGCAACAGCTGTGTATCTGGTGTCTATGAAATGGGTCAGTGCCAAAAGTTTGTCTTCTTCTGTTTATCACAGCTGGTTTTGTTTCTCCAGTTTAGGCAAAACCATAATAATACTTAAATGGGTAATCAAAACTGAGAACTGAACCATTCACAGAAGTGATTGAGACGAGGAAGACAAGAAATAGAGAAGAAACGATACATGTTTTTGGCTTTTTTAAAATCACTTGAGTCAAGGCATCTTACCTGCTTTCTGCCTTGTGGGGATGTTGTGCAGGAGCAGTGATTGACCGTGTGTGTGGTCCTGTGGGTGAAGCTTAGTGCTGATGTTGCTTTGCAACAGGAGGAGCTGAGAGCAAAGCTGTTCAGTGCATCTGCCTCTGCCCCAAGGACAGGACAAGCATGGCCATGTGTCACAGGGCTGGAAGGTGGTCCAGAAACAGCAGGGAAGGTCTTCACCTGTGAAAATGCTCTGGGATCTTTAATTCTTATGTGGGTGGGAAAAGAGTGGGGTAGGTGGATTCCTTGCTAATCCATTTTACCCCAAATATTGAGAGATTGAAAGAAGTCTGATAGGATTTGAAACTAATGACTTGGGAAAATGTGATTTTTTTTTTAGACCTTTAGGCTCTCCCCTGCCATATTATGTGTCTTAACCATCTTTGATTGAAGCTTCTTTTTGTGTGGCAGCAAGCACAGATACTCTTTCTTCATTTCAACGTAAGACAAAAAGCTATTTTTAAACACAGTAAACTATCTAGTGGCAGAATTTGTTAAAATGAGACTTGTTAGAGATGTGTTAGAGATGTAAAACCTACTTAAACCTATTGCGGAGGGGTAGTGATGGGGAGGGGTGGAATTTATGGCATGGAGTAATGCTGTATTTCAGCAAAGGGAACCATGCCACCGTGTGGAAAGCTGTAGTACTTGTCTTCACCCAGAGCATCAACTTCTGCAAAGATTGTAATGCTGCAAAAACACCAGTTTGGGGAAAGCATGTCATATAATTCATGTAGTTCTTGTAAGAAAAGTGATTTGTGCAGCAACACAGTTAAGCATTCAAAATTGTTAGTAAACAACAAATAATTCTCTATACATCATGTGCATAAGATGCAGGTCATGGTTTCATTTCCTTGGCATCTGGTCAGGTTGTCTGCACAAGGTCATAAAGGAGAAGCAGAAAGAGGAGAATTATTACATCCAGCTTTTTGGTTTTAGTGATTCATTTTGATAGGAACTTCTTGAAGAGATGGCTCATTGCACTTGACAAGGATCCTAATTCTGCATGTGAAACATGCACATCTAGAAATGAGTTTTGAATTGGTACTTCCCAGGAGACAGATCGTAACCTTCCTGGTTAATTTATAGAGCAATGTATGCCTTCCTAATTGAGTTTCAAGAAAGGCAAAAAGATGCTTTTACCAATCCTGAACTGTCAATTTCTCTGTGTTGTGTCTTTTTTCATTGTTGTAAAATATGATGGCCATGTGTAAAAGTACAGGAAGGTGCTGAATTTTTTCCCTGTGGTCATCTATAAATACTGAACCTCCTGGGAAACCGGTTACTGTCCCTAGGAATGGGATGAAAACTGGAAAGCCCACATGACTCATTTTTTCTAAAATCTCTTCAGAATTTGCCTGTTTGGCCTGATATGTGGACATGCCTTTATTCTCTCCTTTTTATATCAAGCATGGATTTAATTCCATGTCCCCATTAGCCTGCTCAGCAGAGCTTCACTTTTCCACCCTCGCCATATAGTTTCAGCTGTGCAGAAATGTCTAAGAATGGCAAAAATGCATTTACACAGTACTAAACAGTACTAAACATTTGTTTCAAAAGTCTGTTTTCGATAAATGCTCAGGATCTCAAAAGAAAAGGAGAATACTATTTCCAAGAGGGATAGCATCAGGAGATGCTGATACCAGGCATTTAAATTCAGTGATTCACCTGTAGGTGAATGAAAACACGGTTGAAGACAGGGAAAGCAAGTTGGTGCTGCATTTCTATGGATTACGTGAGCTTTAGGGTTAAACCAATGGATTTTTTTGAGTAATGTGAGAGATGTTTTTGACAAGCTGACTCGTCAAGTCATAACTTGTGACTGTTATGAAAGTGGCCTGTAAATAGCACTATCAAAATAATTTTACAAAATACTATGTGCCTCCCCAAGCTGTAATATCCATATCTCAGCTGCTTTGCTTGCTTTGGAGGCAGGTATATGTGTTTTGTGGGCATGCTACGTGTGCTTCTTTCTGGTCTTTTCCAGAAGCAAATATCCTGTCTAGACACAGGATCATTTGTAAATAATCAGCATGTATCCCTGGTATTATACATGAATCTGATTTCTGATGCAAATGAAGACTTAACCAGAGAGGAGTTTTTCCCATGTCTAGTAATTCCAAGAAAGGATTCTTTTCACACTGAAGTACATAATTTTTTCTCACAATCAGAGTAGCTTCTAAAATTGTTGATGCAAACAGGGAGTATTCAGCATTTTTCAGCAGTTCACAGTCAACCTCAGGCTGCTTAGAGTCTTCTGATGAGCACATGAAATGCTGAGGAAAGCCTCAATTAATTTCAATTAATGGACTCTAGTCAATTAATTAAATCTGAGGAGTTTATTCCATCTTGGATCTCTTTGCAAAAGTAGATTTAATCTAAAAGAGACATAGGGTTTCTTCAACATGTTTTCTTCTGAAATGGTATTTTTGCTTGGATTTTGGAATAGGATTTTGTGTCTGAAAAACGATCTTTGGTTTCATTCCCTAGGAAATAGGATTAAAAGAAATCTTGAACCCATTCCTTTACTCATACAGGAAACCACAATATATAATCCTATGTATTAATTATGAGTTTCTTGAGCATTTGGGTGTGGGGGTTGTCTGCCTTGACTAGTCTTACTGACAAACTGATTCAAGTATTACCTTCCTTTGATGGTCAAAAACCTTTTAATGTAAATTTTTTTAGGCCATTTTTTATTCTCTTGTTCTGTGTTTAGTGGTCTACTAGTGCATTTATAGCAGGCAATTAACTTTCTTCTTCAGCTTAGTTTTATTAGCATTAACAAGCCAAGTACTTTTAATTATTCTTAAAGAGTCTAGGAGGGTTGCCATCTTCTTACCAGTCCCTGTTTCCCTGACTGTTTAGCAGCTCAGTGTTTTCTGTCTTTAATTTTTAACGATGGGTAATCAGATTTATTGCTTTGGGTGTAGTTTTCTCAGGGTCTTGCAGGGTATGTTATTATTCCCTTTTGAAAAGTTCTTGACCATGTTTTCTTTGACTTTTTCAACTCCTGATTAGGTAATCATTGTAGTTGCAACTTAAGCTGTAATTGTAACGAGTGTTTATAAAAGTTAGAGGAAGAAAAGTTTGGATCTTTGTCTCAACAATTTGAATAGTACCTTCATCAGGAGGAGGTGGTTGTTTTGTTTTGTGTCTTTTGAATAATCTCATTACCAGTAGCTGAAAGTTTCTTGGGAACAGCAGAATTTTGTATTTTGAGGATTAGCTGAAACAGTGTGTATAGTTCTTTTTAACATTAAGCTACTGCCAATAGAAAACTAAAGACTGTCCTTGGAGATAATGATTTTTGCATTGATGAAATGGTATAGACATGATTTCACAAAATGCAGGAAAGCAGACTATGCTTATTAATTTTCCTTAAATTATGTTCTTAAGTATTTTAAATCAAAATAACTATAGAGTAAGAGTTAAATAGTTTTAAAAAATTTTTGCCTCTTGGTATTGGCTTATCTTAGTCTTTCAGAGGGAAGACTGAAAACCTGGGAATAAGATCTTTGAAAAAAACTAACCAAACAAAAACCCAGCCTAAAACCAAAATAAGCACTGTAGTGGAGTTTGATGTTACGATTTTCTTCTTGTTTCTTTCAAAACCAAAATGGTTCACATAGTTTCTTCCCCCTCTCAGCAACTAGGTAGTTATTTTAGTAGCTTTCAAAACTGTGAGCCAAAACACATCTCCTCTGTTTGAAACATCCAGTGAATAATCAGGAAGATGTCAGTCTAGATAATTATAATAATATAGCAAAAGTTTATCCAGAGTTTCATCCTTGCAGCTTCTGGATAGCAACAGTGAGTGATGAGGACAACTGTTTCTGAACTGGTTGGTTGGTTGTGAATGCAACTGTTTGCCATTGGCCACATTAAGACACCCTCCCAGCTATAGAGATGCTGCAGGTAAATGATGCAGGTGCTCAAAAATGTTCTGCTTCAAAAGCAGTTTTAGAAATAGCCAACTAAAGCACTAAAATACATGTCCCTGACATTGTTTTTTTCAGTCTTTTGCATTTTGTGCGTTAAAGCTTTTGGAGAGTGTATTTGCTCATTCTTTATCTCTCTGTGATTGGTAGTTATTCCTACTGACATCTATTTTGTCATTAGGTGATAAGTGCTAATGTCATGATGTGATGCGCATCATAATACAGATTTCCATCTAGAGGATATTTACTTCCATCTTTTTCCTAAATGAAGTCTTGTTTAATCAAATATGGAGATGCGTCCAGGGCAAAGGAATATGTAGTGTTTCCCCAAATCTCACTAAATACTTTGTTCAATGACATGCATACGGTATGTTTATTTGTTATGTTATATGCAAAACATAAATATCTGGGATAATGTAGCTTAATTTCTTGAACCCTTCAAAATTATAATTAGATCCTGAAAAATGTTACATGTCTTTCACTCCTAGAAATTCCAGATGTCTCTGGGATCTAATTAGATGTGAACCTAATGTGCAGGATCAGGACATGAGTGACTAAACAGTAGGAAAAATGTAGAGGAGAGATTTTACTTGTAGTCTTCCTTAGAAAAATATATCACAAAGCCATTCCTTATATGAAGGAGAATGGAAACTGCATTAAAATTTAAAGTTAAAATTTACCATTAATTTCCATGTTTGTAATGCAAGACTTACATCTTGAATTTGCAGACATTATCAGGATTTGCTTTATTGAGATATACTGTACTAAAGGTTTGCACTGGGCTGCCAGGTTTCTCAGAACTGGGAAAAGAGAAGATAAAATATAGGAACACTTTTGTTTCAAATCAAAACAAGTTATTTTCTTGGCCTCTAAAGTTTCAGTATTGACAGTGACTTTGTCTGGTACAGGTCTGTTGACCAGGAATTGTTGGGGTAGTAAGAACATAGGTTGCAATTGGATTACTACAGGAGAATGAATAATGCAGATGGAAGCTGTGTGGGTCATGTTTTCCCTTGGAGCAATTGCTACCTTTTGAGTGTCATGAGTGGCCGGGTTGTGTGGGCACTTTGGGTGCACACCAGTGACCACTGTCCTTGTCCTTGAAACCAGTGTGAACAAACTTGGTAGGTTATTTGTCCATTGTGGACTTGCTGAAAGGTACATTTATAGAGGAAGTTCATTTAAAAATCAGTTAAAATGGAACATTGTGTTTAATGGCATCGCAATATTTAGATAGCTCTAGCCTTCATGTGTATTTATTTTGTTACTAGTTCTCCTTCTAAATTTCACTTTAAAAAACGAGAGTTTTACTTTCAAAATTTCCTGCATGTCATCAAGGACAAAAGGGAGTTGGAGATAAATATTGTCTCTTAGAGATTTAAAAGCATGAGATATCCTGTACATCATAGTGCCATGTTGCTTCTACATGAGTATGCATTATTCCAGATGCTTGAAGATGATGACTTCATGGTGTTGCAGGGAGGCAGCGTGACAGTAAGTGGGTCCTCAAATGTGGGAGGCCCTACATGGCTCAAGATTTCTAGACTCTGGATTCATGCTTATTTGAGTGTTTTTTGAAGAGTGGGAATTGATCAACAGTGATTTAACTTCGTTGACTTTCAATCCTGTTGTAAACATAATTTCTGCAGAAAACAAATTACTCTTAATAATGTTGCTTCTAAGGAAACGTGAAATTCTGACTTTAGTGAAGCTAGAAGGTTTTTCTGCAGTGATTCAGTAAGGTCAAGAGTTCACTTAAAGGTTGGAAGCTTCTTAGGGGGTTTTGTTTGTTTGGGGGTTCTGTTGTCTTGTTTGTTTCTTTCTAATTTGGATGTCATGCATATTCCCTTTGAAATCAGGCACCACAGTACTAAATAAAGTACTATGGCTGCATTATAACCCTGTATGTCTGAAGAAGAGTCCACATCAGGAAACTACAGCTTTTAAGGTTAAAGTTAACAAGTGCAGAACACTAGTTTTAAAAAAATTAATGCACTTTTTCTTTTCTGCCTTGTAAATTCCTGCAGGGCTTGTCTTTACTGACAAAGCATATTTGTTTGTTAGGGTCATTTTTGTGTGTTGCAGATTAATGAAATCTGCTTGAGTTATCCTAACAGTTCAGTTACTCTGAAAAATAGACCTTATTTGAACATCCTGTGTTAGTTTCTATTGAAAAAGACAGCTGCCTTTTCTTCACTGAAGAAGCATGGTTTTTATTTCATTGTATTAAAATGAAACTCGGAATACCCTTAGCTCAAAGCAAATTCTATAAACCCATCCCTTTAGGATGTGAAGTCAAGGTATCTGCAAAGTACTTAAAATCAAAACCTGTTCTTTAGTGGGAAGGCTAGAGAAAAGAACAGGGTGATTTTAATTTCTTCTTCAGAACTACAGGGGGTGTTAGTAGAGAATAGTAGTGTCCTTTTAATTTTTTGCTCAAATGATTTGATTTTCACTTGATTCAGAAATATAATAATGAGTAAGAAATTTGGACTTAAAAAATCTTGAACCAGTCCAGTAGTCCTGCAACATTTTCTTGCCTTGAAAGAGCAGATTTGACCTCTGACTGTAAACCAGTGGGAACCACTGAGACAGAACTATTAAACTCAAAACAAGAGAGGGACTTTTGTCATCTTACACCTTGGAGTCCCTAAGTCTGAAAAAAAATGAGACTATAGTGGCTTGGAAAATGACTGTGAGAGCAGAAAATTCAATATTGACCTCCTCTAGAATTACTAGAAAAGTGATTTCTTATAAACGTTATTTTGCGGTATTTGTAAGGCCCTCATATTTAATTTTACAGAAGATTAGTTTATAATCATGTGCTTGAAATAACATTTATTAGTGATTTCTGAATTCTGTTGTGACCTGAATATGTGTGTGCTTATTTTTGCATTGCATGCACGTTTTCAGCAATTGAAGTGCAACAGAAATCTGGTAATGTTGAAAAAATCTTATTAGTGTGTTTTTGATTCTGCATTTTGAATTTTTTGTAACTAAGAACTTTTACATGACAGCTGTCAGTATTTCTCTGAGGAAATGGATGCACTGCAGTCTATTCATATCAATTAAATGAAAGTGTTTGCTTGTTCATTAATTGCATAAAGTGTCTTTATTCTTTTGTTACTTAGTCTAGCTTTGATCTTTTCCAATATTTTCATCTGGAATCAATGTAATCTTTCTAGATATGTAGCAGGCAAATACAGTGGAACATAATTCTTCCTCAGAATAGAGTGGCTCTATGTTATGATACTTGATCTTCCAAAGATATGATAGCAATATAGTTTATTTTCAAGCTGTTGAAGAAAATATAAGTGAAATTTAGACGATATGTTGGCTGCATAATAAATAGTTAATTATGTGACCTACATGCTGTGTTCCGGCACAAGTCTGCTCAGTGGTCTGTGATAAAAGACCTTATTAAATACTGTAGTGATTTACATATGTCTGCAGACAGATATAACCTTTAAAAAGGAAAACCGTAAAAGGAAACAAAGGGAAACTGCTCAAAATCGTCCTGTAGTCTCAGAAGTAGAGAAGAAATGAGTAATACAGATGTAAAGCATAGAAGCAAACATACTCTTAATACAGATGTTTGTAGTGGTTGCCAACAGCTGTATAATATAGAAAGTAATCTGTCTGTACACTAGTTTGTTCTCAAACTGATGTTCTAATTAATTTTATCCCTGTAATTGGATCTTTTCTACTCATGCCGTTATGATCCATCCAGTTTCCAATACTACTGTGCCATCAGTCATGTACAGTTGATCTTGTCTTCTGTTTAGTTGAGGATTGTATTTGCTTTGGTTTTCTTGATTATTTTATTTTCTGTAATGGTACATGCTTAACACTGCATGGGGCAAGAGCTAAAATGTGCATTTGCTTATGTGCGGACCTTTGTCATGGTTCTGCATTTCTGCCAAAGCTCCTTCCAGAGTTCTTTTGGAAAAACTGCTGTGGAGAGAACCCTACCCTCTTGTGAAGGTTTTTCAATGCCAAAGAGCAGAAGTGTAATCCACTGTTTGTTCATTTCTTCAATCCTAAAGCTCCCCATCTTGAGGTGATATTTTGGATCAGAACTGCAGTGCTAGACAGGTTAACAGCTCTTTAAAGAGTTTGAATGACAGCATTTATGAGTTTGGTTCTTTGGTTACAGATCATTAACCCTGAAGCATTAATGGGATTTGTAGCCATACAAACATAGGTTCCCCAGAACTGTAAAACCAAGCAACGATACCTGTGTTTTCATTTTTGTTCATATATCTTTTCATGGGGTAGTGTGTGATAAAGTGGCCTTTTTTTTCCTGGGTATTTTCTTTGCACAATGCCCTGTGTAGCCAGGCAGTATATGTGAAGTCCAGTCAAGGAAAAAAGACAAGATTATTAACATTCCATGGTTTAAATTAGTTTCTTTCATTCACTTCTGTCATCCGTGCGGTGTTCATGGTAGCATCTTTGATCTTCCCAATCCCAAACAGCAGTGATCCAAACACAGTATACAATTTCTAAGTCACTTTCATCCTGCTGTATTTATCAACTTTGTTTTTCTTCAAACCTGTTTTTCCTTGCCAGTTCTTGAAAAGAGTCTGGGGCAAGCAGATGGTCTGACTAGGCACAGAAGACTTTCTCTAACAGAAAAAAAGAGATCAGTTAGACTACTGTAACCCAAAAGTTGGCATTGGGATTAGTTTGAAATTATGATAGGCCAATAATTATGACTTGCCGGTAATTATCTGTGAGCCTGGAGTAGGAGTGCTTTACAAACTAACATTACCAGGAATGTTTGTTTTAATGCACTCTTCTTAATCAATGCATTCGGGTTTTCAGCTCAGCTTGGTTTGACTCTAGATGTTATTTGCAAAGGGAAAGAGGTTGCATTAGCAAAGCTCTTTCAGATCAAAAGAAGTACTTTATCTCTTGGCTTGTTAAGTATCATTGGTGAGAGCCAGGGAAGCATGATGCATGCTAGAGAACTAACCAGTTCTGCTGTCACAGCTAACTCAGCTAGCCATGGCCTAAAAATTAGGTCATATCTGACTGGGGACACTAGGTGGTTTGTTCCTGCTGGGTTTTGTGCTCTTTTGTTTTAAAGAGAAGAGAACCTCTAAGTCAAACAATGAAGGGGGGGGTAAAAAACAACCAATAATACATGAAGTGGATTTTTAAAATCCAGCTGCTGACTGTGCAGAGAGAGACTGACATGCAGGTATGCATGCTCAGTCTTCCACCTCTCTCCCACCCTACAAATGTGAGTTTATATACTTCTGTTATACTGATGTTGAGTGAACCATGGTATGTACCACATGCTGCATGCCTTCTATTTTCTAATTCTGAAATCTGCATGAAGGTCTGTCATCACTGCGAAGTCACATCAGCACGTATATTCAGTTAACCAGGAAATAGAAGGTCTTTGGTCTTCAGCTGTATTTTGAGCAAAAGAAAGTTTCTTTTATGTATATACTCAGGTACATGCGTTGCCTTGTGAGTGGGTTGTTGAGTCTTTCTGAGGTTTATTGAGATGTTTTTGTTTGCAGTGAGTCTTTGGGAAATTGGTTTGTTTTCATGAAGCTGTTCTGAAGCATTTCGTTTAGGTTATGATAAGGGCTTCTTTTGAAATATGCAAACAAAAACTTCCCAGGTGCCAGAGGAGTTTTCTCAAGTCTACCTAGATTGAAAGCTCCAAAAGGGAATGGAAGTGGGGAAGGAAGCCAAGCCCTTCACATGGACAGGAATATGTGGGCAGAACAAGAGTGTTCCGTTCAGCTCACTGTACTGTTACAACGGTAGGCTGAAGAAATACAGTGGATGCCACTGCTGGAGAATTTTAAACATAGAATAAAAAAAGCCAGGAGAAAAATACCAAAACAGTTCATCATCTTTACTAATAAGAGATTTACCTGCTATCAGCTTGAACTGATTGTCATTCGCCATTTTTTGGCCTTCTTAAGGTACACTCTATTCAGTGCAAGATTGGATGGGGCTCTGAGCAACCTGGTCTAGTGAAATGTATCCCTACCCATAGCCAGGGGATTGGAACTATATGGTCTTTAACCCTTCCAACCTAAAGCATTCTGTGATTGTATATTTATCCTTGTGTTCAGAAAGCAGCTAACAAGTTGCAGATGTGGTCGAGATATGAAAAGTAATGAGGAAACAATATGCTCGTTATATATATTTAGTTCTTCACCTTCTTATGATTTAGAAAATGTTTCTCTCGGCTAGAATTCTGCTATTCTATTTAATATTTAAATACTTGTAAAAAAACCCCTTTCTTCTGGCACAGAGCATGGTGTCTTTAAAGCTTGCAAAGATAAATATTTAATACCCCGGTGGGTATAGCAGCACTTTCAGTGAGATTCATGAGCATCTGATGTGCCAGAAACAATTCTCTTATCTTAAGATTAGAGGACCGTAATAATTGCTAAAAAATGGATATTTTAGTATCTTGTGTAGCCCTGAAGAGCACCCCTGAGTGATTATCCCTCCTTTGTCTCCTCTTTCACCTTTTCCCTCATGTCCCTTTAGAACAGAAAGTCAGCACTTTTGTGGGTTTCCAGCAGAGCTGGGTAAGGAAGCAGTACTGTGGGAGAATTTGCATGTTAATTCCCTTCTTTGCAAAGAAAAAAAAAACTGGAGCGTGAAAGATTTTAATTTTTTACTTGCACTCACTGAAGGGTTTTACACAATTGCAGAGTGTATTTGCTGTCTGATGTTCAAGATGAAATGCATCATTAGCGACTCATTGGAGTAGGTACCAGAGGTATGGGAGACAGACTCTTCGGCTGGGTTTCCTTCATGGTGAAGTGAGCCTGGATGAGTTCATTGTGCAAGATGAAAGAAGGTTAAAGGAGAAGTTTTAAAGGAAAGGAGGGAGAAACTCATTAATCTTTTTACCCACTGATGAGTTTTATTACTCCCTTACTTTGCCAAAGTTGACATACTACACATATTTGGTGTAGCTTTTTTTTGAAAACAGCTGTTCCCAAATGCCACACCAGTGATAGTGTGTGAGCTTGATCTACTCACTGACTTCACAGCAGTTTTTTGGAAGGTGACAAATGAATATTCAGTGTCAGGCTTTGAACTCTGAAGCTGAGTAAATAATTATTTACTGTATCTCAAGAAGGATTAATTGGTAACTCCAGCATGGACCCGCTGTTGCTGCTCCTGGGCTGTGTTCCTGTGTGGCAGGGTGCTGCTGGAGGCAGTAGGGCTCCCAGCAGTCCCCAGTGCCTCCTTCCTGCAGCTCCCAGGGTCATTGTCTGCTTTCCCAAGGACCCGCAGGATGCTACCGACAGCAAAGAAAGCTCTTTGGCACAAGGCGGCAGCACTGGACAATGGGTATTGGTCTACTATTGCTGAACCTTTAGGGAACATCTTAATCATTTGGTGTATCTATTAAAGAGATACAACAGTTGTGCCCTTTGCTGGCAATACATTCCTGTTTGGGTGTGAGATACCTAACATTTTCTGGAGGAAGTCTTGGTCTCATAGGCAAGTTACCATTGACAGTGTGAGGTCTGTATTTCTCCCACCATAGAACCTGAGAGCAAATGCGCATTTTTGGGTTTTTTATCAGAATTAAAGCTTTTTATTCTCTGCCGTAGTATTTGTAAAATAGAGATGGTGCCATTCAAATTCTTCCATTTTGTTTTGTTTGCAAAAAACATTAGATGTGCAAAGTAATGTTGGCTTGGCTTGTTCTGCCAACTGAGTGCTCTGGCTGACTAAACATCTTTTTGGTAAAAAATTTATAATTAGAGTATTTAATTTTAAAGATAATTTTTAATTTCTTCTACAAAAAGTCCGCTTTCCCCTTATGATAGCTTTTTTTTTTTTTAGTGCTTTGAATTTGTTATTGTTTGCTACCTTAGTTAAACTTACTGTAGAAGTGATTGCTGTAATCCTCAAAAAAAAGTAAAGTTCTGGTTAAAAGCCAGACAGTGAGTGTGTATCACACAAGAGATGTAATCAACTGGTATTTTCTTTCTTTTCAATTAGAGCTCTAGATCCCAGCTAAAATTTCAGTTCTACTCTACCTATAGAGCTTTTTCCTTAATTTTTCTATTTCTGTGAGTCCTAGTATTTACTGCTCCCTTGTTTCCTCCTTTGTATTACACAAAACTATTTTATTGAAAAGCATTACCTCCACAGATATCTTTCATAGGAAATCATGCATTCTTCTTTGTTCTTTCAAATGTTTTCACCTTGCCATTCACAAACTATGTTTTCATCTACTTATCTTTGAGCATAAGCCCATCTACAAGGCCTTAATTTTGTTCCCTTTCTTGCTGTATATCTTTAACCTTAACTGTTTAGTTTCTGTTGCGTGACAGATATTTTCTGGTTTCTTTTTAGTGCTTTGCTGTGCGATCTCTGGGCTGGGTAGAAATGGCCGAAGAGGATCTGGCTCCTGGAAAAAGCAGTGTTGCTGTGAACAATTGCATCAGGCAACTCTCTTACTGTAAAAACGACATCAGAGACACCGTTGGCATTTGGGGAGAGGTAAGAACAGGGTGAACTTCTCCTTCTCTTGGAACATCCGTCTCATGTCATAAAACATCTTGAAAGAATAACTCTGTAGACAGCTATGTCCATGCTCTGTGTTTAGGATTTCCCTATCACAGCTGGCACTGCCAAAAAATATAAAAGGGTTCAAGGAAAATGTTGACTTTTTTGTTCCAAAGTGCCGAGGACAGCAGATGCCACAAAGGTCTTGTCTTTATGTTTACATCTGTGCTAGTACACACCTGTGCAATGACAGTGCTGGAGACACACAAGCCAAACTGTTGAAATTCAGTGGCAGTCTTCCTCCTGACAAAAAGTTTGAGAGTGGTGCTTTAGAACAGCGTTTTCAAAGGTTTCCCTGTGACAGAGGGCTTTAAGGGAACTCAAACTGGCATGACTTGTGCTTCTAAAATATATGAGAAAATTGGGACTGATGGACAGATGCCTTATTTTAAGATGATTATTTTATCAGTGTTTCAGAAGGAAATTAATTGCATGTCATCAGTCTGTCTGCCGGTTCCTCTCCAAAAACTTTTTTAATCTGTGCACCAGTGTCATCCAGTTTTGAAGGATGCCAAATTCCCACAATATTGAAGGAAAAGCAGAGAACCCAGCTTTCTTGGTTTGCTGTAGGGTCAGTGCACCTTCCTCACCTGAACCAATAAAGCTCTGTGCTGCTTTCTTTTTGTCAGCAAAACCAGGATAATGCTATGGGAACTCCTGGGGGAAAGCTGAAGGAAGCTTGAGGTTTTGTGGTGTGTAAAATAGATGTGCTGGGGACAGATGAAGAAGTGGAAGATGTGGAAGGGTAGTAAGTGAAACAAGAAAGGAAAAGGTGGAAGGTACAGAGGTACATAGGTACAAGGACGCAGTAAGACATCTTTGTTATTTGATTGTTCATTGAAAAACTTAAACTTCAGCCAAATCTTATTCTCTGCCTCTCTCCTGATGTTTTCAGGAGGGTTATGCCAATGTGGATTTGCCACACAAGATCCGAATACAGAAGTGACAAAAGAGCGAAACTTTCCATTTTGTGATCTAAGACAAATAGCACTGCCAAACAGAAAAGAAATCAAAAGAAAGACTAGTCTATTTAAGTAAAAGTTTTAGGAAAAATACGTTCAGACTCCCAAGTTATTGTTGCCTCGTAAGGCTCGAGTCCAGTGTCCTGGCTATGACCACAGCAATGCCGAGGTGCTACAGAGGAGCATCTGGGAGAAAATGCCTCTTAAAAAATTAAAATCATGTTTAAAGGAACATATTTATAGTGTTCTATCTATTCCAAGTAATTTCAGAAGGATTTTTCTATGTAAGAAATGTATCTTGTACATATAATTGAACAAAATAACATTGGTTTCCCTTTTTTCTTATGTCTGGGAACAATTTTGTTTAGCTAATATAGCTAGACAAGCAATTAGGGATGTGTCAGTCATGGACTTTGGACTTACTGCTGACCCCAGGAGGGGAAAAACCCCAGTGTCTTACAGGTGTGCAATCTCACCCATTTTTCAGATGACAGAACTTTGATCAAATTGAAATATATTGTTTACTTTGAACTCATGTGCTTTGTTTTGTTTTAAGAGTTCATGTTCACATTTTTCCATATTTCTCTCTCTCAAATCCCATTGTTCCTTGTTGGGGATGATTGCAGGTTTTTAAGCCAAACTGGTGAAAAGTTTTGGTCCTCTTGAATGGATGTTTTAATTAAGACTGCTATTCATTAAGAAAAAAAAATTAGCCTGACAATGCAGTAGAGACACTGTGCTTGAATAAGTGGCCCCTGAAGCAAATTGTCTTCTTGATTTTAAAAGAATTCATTACAATCAACCACATGTTTCTACTTGCATTTTCTACTACAAGGCTTCAAGAGTGATTGGAAGAGGCATGTTTTAGAGAGGAATCTGAAAAAATTGTGCTCTGTCACTGACAGATGGACCAATTATAGCAGAAATCTATTATGAAGGTAGAATTGATGACTGCAGATAGAGGTTTTAAATTGCCTAAAGATTTACTTTAGCTAGAATGTAGTGAAAGTGAAATTGGGGCTAGGACCATCCCCAGGTTTTCATGATTTAAAAACCTACAAAACACAAAAACTTCCACACCCTGGTTAAATTCAGACCCTGCAGAAGCTTTGTTACTGGTTTTAATGTGAGATTTCATGCCCTTTGCTCCAGAAGAAATTCCGTATAAATGTTGAACTTCTTCTGCTCTGTAAAATCTAAAAAGAAAAATGTTACTCAGCTGTTTGTGTTACTCTTTTGCCATGTATTATATTTCTATAGATTACAATATCACTTAAATGAAAAAGATATGTACTTGCCATTGACCTGTAACACTTCTGGAAGGCTGCTGGGATTGAGCCTCTCATTCCTTTACTTACTTTCCCTGCATGACTCTTCCCCTTCCTCATCTCAAACCATCAGATCTCCACAGCTCTTCAGCAGTCTGAGACATTAAAACCTATGCTCAAGCTCCCAGTCTGTCTAAATAATTTCTTTTTGCCTATGCAGTGCTTTCATCTCTAAAATAGCTTTTGTATAATAAGGCTACAAGATTTAGCAAAATATATTGTTTCTGGCCACCGACAAACTATCCCTTGAGCATTGGAAGGATAATTTCCTGGTGACTTATGTTGCTTATCTGCCCATTCTCTGGTTTTTTCAAGCTAATTTGGATTCAGTTTCATTACCCTGATACCAGTGTATTTTGCATGATGAACAGGTTTTACCTTCTTGTAATAATTTCTTTGTGGAACAAATATATAAGTAGAAAATGGGTCCAAAAAGCATTCTTTGTGACACTTGGTAGCATCCTTCGCACAATCTGTTTACGGCTTCTGACCTCCAAGCAAATTTCTCCCCCTTTTTCTTTTTGATGACTGTTTTCTGTTTGTTTTCCTTTTTCATCCTGGTCTGTCTGGTGTCATCCTGGCTTTTGTGTTTTATTTCTCATGTTTCTTTTTCTGTATGTCACTAGCAGCTCAATGCTGCTGGTTTGCCCCATTTTTGTGCATGACTGTCACAGTTACATGTTTCAGCTTCTCTAGGAGCAGCCTATATATCCAGCCTTGCATCTCTGCCACAGCTGTACTTTTTCCATCAGGCAAAATATTCTTGCATTGGCATCACATACACCCTAACTCTCCCACATCCCCCTTGGCACTTAGGCTGCCAGCTCTGTCTCACAGCTCCCCTTTGAATCCCTGTTAGGAGATACAGGGTTAGGAAGGGAGGTGAGCCGTGCCTGCTCCTTCCTGCCTAGTGTACAAACTCTGGCAGAAGGCATTCCCAGAGTGTCGTGAATGTATTTCTTAGACACAAAATAGACATCATTAAGACTTGAGCCACTGTAACAAAGTGGGAAGAGGGTTTCTGTGTCACTGAGGTGAAGAAAAAGATTGGTTTGGAAACATTTGACAGTAGGGAGTCAGACCCTTTCCACTCTTTCTGTTCATTTGTAGATTCTGGCACAATAGAGAGGAAACAAATTGCACTATGTTTAGCTGATAGCTTCTACCTTCTTCTTATCAGCAAGAGCTTGTCTTACCTCTCAGCAATAGGTCCCGGATAATTTCTGTGGGATCTCACAGTCTGCAGAGTATGTGTACAGCTCTCTAAGAAGAGAGCTATTATGTGTGGTAGAAGAGGCAGCAGACCTATTGCAAATGCTAGCAGTAGAGGGAAGGTTAACATTTGTGAATTAGCATCAAAAGGAAAATTGTGTCTAAATTTGTTTCCGGTAAGGGGAAAAAGCATTATCCTTGTTCTTAGATGCCAGAAGCATTAGGGAGAAATCCTGGCTCCAGGATTCTGTGGTCACTAGCAGGATTCACATTCTGGTCTTAATGCTAGGTTTTCCTCTTTAATCGTTTTTCAAAGAGTGTTCTGTAAATACTTTGACACATATAAATTGCTGTCGGTTCCCATAACCCGTTGGTTAAAGTTTATGGAAACAAAACATGTTGAAGGAAGGAACTCTACCTCAAGAGTACAGGTTTTGATACAAACTTTCACCATTTAGACAGACCATGACATCTTATATATTTGGAACAATTTACTGAAGAAAAGATAAACACATACTTTGTTGACTAACTCAGTAGCTTGGGCTTGAATGACTTGCATTTAAAAGACATCAAAGCTTTTGTGATTGGGATTGTTTAAAAATGTAGTAGAAAGGAAGCGTCTTATATCTTTTTCATATCACTAGTATGTGAACTTGTTTTCAATTGCTCTTGGAACAAACCAAAACTTTGAGTAAACTAGGAGGAAGCAAGTCTGAATAGCACAGGCATAACTCCTCAAGCCTGCTCAGTTTGAGAAGAGGATATACCATGTAACTGTACTTTGTCTGGAGTTGCAGGGCAAAGACATGTACCTTATCCTGGAAAATGACATGCTGAACCTGATTGATCCCATGGACCGCACAGTTCTGCACTCACAGCCCATTGTGAGCATCAGAGTCTGGGGTGTGGGGCGTGACAATGGCCGGTGAGTCTTCACTCTCCTTATCCCTCTTGACTTGGTGTTGTATTGGTCTGCTGATACAGAGTACACATAATTCTGTTCCAGGGGCTACAAAAAGGTGGGTTAAACCTTATTTTTCTTGCTGGTGTTACTTTTCGAACTCTGCTTTTCATAGTGCTTCACTTACATGCTATTTTGCTAAACCTGTATGGAAAAAAACCTTTCAGATTATTTCAGCCATGTGCATAAAACTGCACAAAAAACATTGTTTTGTTTCAGATATGTATAATACTTTTTAGTATTAAAACCATGTTTTCAAATATGTCCCATAGTATGTTTCTCCTGGCTATGTGAAGGCATTTCTTCCTGCTGGTCCTAGTTAAATGCACTACCTATTCTAGCTCTTGATGTAAGAAAATTCCCAGGAGTGCTGCAGAAAACCAAGGTTTGCCCCTGAAATGTGACGGCCTGGAAGGTGAAGTTCTTCCTTGCTGTAGAGAGCAACCAGGAGTGTGTGCTAAAGGCTTTCCTGCCCTGCAGGCAGTCTTTCCTTAGGTTTCCTTTCTCACTGGTCTTCTTTTGGTAGCATCCTTCTCTGTCCTGTAACATTGCTGTGGGAACAGGCTTGTGAAAGTGACTTATTTGGAGCATGACAGTGAGCTGTCTCCCTGTCCCACTGGGAATTTTCACCTACCAAAAACATTGCCATTCAGATGGAATAAGTCCAGGATCTTAGGACAGTACCTATCCTGACACATGGATAGTAAGGACTGAGTAGCATTAACAAACTACTGCTTTTTGTGCCCATATTTTGATTATGGCCTAGTGGCCTTCTATGATGGTGTGACTGTTTCAGTGCACAAAGGAAGGGTTACAAATATCGTTTATCTGGACTTCTGCAAAGCCTTTGACATGATCCCCCACAACATCCTTCTCTCTAAATTGGAGATAGATGGATTTGATGAATGGACTCTTAAATGGATATGAATGTGGTTGGTTCAGAGGTTGGTTCAGTCAATTGTTCAGAGTCCCAATGGACATCAGTGACAAGTGGTGTCCCTCAGAGGTTCCCTATTGGGACCAGTGTTATTTAATACCTTCATTAATGACATAGATGAAGGGATTGAGTGCAGCCTCAGCACATTTGCAGATAACACCAAGCTGAGTGGTGCAGTTGTCACGCATGAAGTTTGGAATGCCATCCAGAGGACCTGGACATGCTTGAAAAGTGGGCCCATGTGAATCTTAGGCCTTTTAATAAGGCCAAGTGGAAGGTGCTGTGCTTGGATCAGGGCAACCTCAGATATCAATACAGTCTTGGGGGTGAACAGATCAAGAGCAGCCCTGCTGAGAAGGACTTGGGGATGCTGGTGCGTGAGAGGCTGGACATGAGCCAGGAATGTGCACTTGCAGCCCAGAAAACCAACTGTATCCTGGGCTGCATCAAAAGAACTGTAGCCAGCAGGTTGAGGGAGGAGATTTTGCCCCTCTACTCCTCTCTGATGAGACCCCACCCTGGATTGTTGTGTCCAGTTTTGGGGTCCCCAGCGTAAGAAGGACATTGACCTATTGGAGCAAGTCCAGAGGAGGCCACCAAGTTGATTAGAGGATAGAGCACCTCTCCTACAAGGAAAGGCTGAAATAATTTGGGTTGTTCAGCCTGGAAAAGAGAAGGCTGCAAGGGTGACCTAATTGCAGCCTTCCAGTACCTGGAGGGAACTTACAGGAAAGATGGGGGCAAAACTATTTACAAGAGCATGTACGTGACAGGACCAGGGGGAGTGGATTCAAACTGAAAGACAATAAGTTTTTATTAGATCTTAGGAAGAAATTCTTTATTGCGAGGGTAGTGAGGTGCTGGCACAGGTTGCCCAGAGAAGTTGTGGATGCCCCATCCCTGGAAGTGTTTAAGGCCAGATTGGATGGGGCTCTGAGTAACTTGGTCTAGTGAGAACTGTTGCTGTCTGAGGCGGGGGGGTTGGAACGAGATGATCTTTGAGATCCCTTCAAACCCAGAGGCCATTTTATGATAATTAGGGTATTTGCAGTAGTAGAGGGTTGGGTTTTTTGTCTCTGACTTTTGATAAGAAATGTAATTTCAAACCTGAAAAATCTTTCCCAGTGAAAATTTGCTGAAATTTCTTTAATCCTCCTCAAAGTTTCTGATTATCGATGGCTAAATTTCCAAAAGAAAAGGTGACCCAACTCCCATCTTTCTAATTTTTTTACTTTTAGAAATTACTGATGGTTGGAGGGGCTGGGTTAGCTGTTTCTTAATTGGTACAGATTTTTGAGAGATCCAAAAGGGGCAAATTCAGTTTGAAATGCTGGGAAATAAAAAAGGTTTTAACTTCTTACGAATAAACCATTAGAGTGCTTTGTTAGCACTAGAAAATGGTTGCATTGCACATTTCCCTTCAGGTCTGATTTTGTAGTTGCTTGCTAGTTCGGTCAGAAAATACATAGAGCATCTTAAGTGGCAGCTAAATGTGATGCAGCTTTACAGAGTAAAGAAAGCCAGCTTTGATTTTCATTAAAATTTTTTGAAGTATTTACAGTTCTTTTTCCAAATACTTACATTTCTCTGAAAAATATAATAATTCCATTATGTTGTTTATAAAATAAGATAATGGGTCATATTTCTTCAGGCTGGGTACCTGCTTCTCCTAAAGACAGAACTGGTCATAGAATCATCAGTGTTTTAAGGGAACATTTAAGAGAAACATCCCTTTTGCTATCACATGGCACCAGTAATGTTGTAAGCTTTTGGTAGAATGTATTTGGGGGATTGGAGGCAATAGCAGACTTTCCCAGATGAATATAAACCATATCAGTAGGAGAGGAGTTGTTGGGAAAGGTTGTGTGTGCACAGGTCATTCTGTCTGCTCTGACCTACAGATCTGCCCTGGTATCCTGCAGCATTTACCAAAAGCTTTGTGTAGGGCATGGGAAATAGCATCTCTGATCCCACTCCTGCCCATTTTCATGGCATATCTGAGGCCAAAGATTATTTCCGGTTCTGCTGAGACTTTCTGCAGAAACTCATGTCTCTATTAAGAACATATATTCAGTTATGGAATATGTGGGAGAAGTACAGATCCAATTTTAAAAATACAACCAACAAGAACCCCTCAAATAAATCCAATTCTCCCTTTTGGTCATAAAAAGTAGAAGCTTTCTCAACTGTTTTCCTGGAAAGAAATTGAAATTTAATATATATTGTGTTTATGTATTAAATACACAGTCAAAGCCAGCCTTAATGTTTCATTTGCTGTACAATAATGTTCTTAATCACTTTTACTGGAATCTGGGGTTTTTTTCATCATTAGAAGTTTGATTTTGGAGCTTTCCTATCCTTAGCCCTTTGTAATAATTTTTGATAGATGCTTCTACAGAAATTTTGTGTCAAGAATGACTTTCAGGACTGGAGCCTACTCTTTTTGAAGTCTAATTTGTTTAATGTTTTAGCAACACATTTTTAAAAATAAGACTGTAGGAAAAGCAGTGTAGTCATTATTTGTAAGTAGACTCAGACTGCAGCTGATGTTCAAATAGCAGAAGATCCAAAAGACAAGCAGAAAGAACAAATTATGACTGAATAATCAGATGTACAGATGTTTTGGGCATAGAGATATTCAGTCTAGGAAACATGCTTCGAAGAGTAGCATAAATGATGTAGCATTTGCTGAAGAAGCACTAAAACACAAGCAGAAAGGATTTGCTCACAGGAGAACACAAGCTGAGAAAACCATATTGTTGAGCTGGAAATTGCACTGCATCTCTTTTCATGTATTCATTAGCACACAGTCCTTGGGCTCATCCTGGCAAAATCGCCTATTGCTGCTGAGGTGAGAAATACCACAGCCACTTGCAAAAGCAGCTTTCCCTGATTATGAGTTTGTTGTCATCAGAAAAAAAGCGAGAGGATGACATTGCTGTTTTGGTGGTTTAAGCATCCACAAAGTTGCTGAAATCCCAATTTCTGGTATGAAGCTCTTCCAGAAGTTGTTGCACATTACTTTTGTTAATTAGCTATATCTTCTAGTCCAAGAACCTGCATAAAAAAAATATTGTATTTGCTGTGAAAGGTAGTGTTTCAATTTTAAAATATTGTAGAAATGTGTATTTCCCTGTATTTTAATATATTGAACCCTCAAACCATCTGCAGGCCCTCTTTTTACCTCTCTTTTGCTTGTACTAATTTATTTAGGTAGTTTTGGCTTTGAAAGATGAAGAGGTTTTCTAATAACACCTGACCAGATGATTTTCTAAGCTATGCCATAATGAAAGATTGATGAAATACAGAGATCTGCTGATGAAAGTTTAATCTGAGGATGTGTCTGCTAACTCACCTCAGGCAGAAATGTCTTCCTGGAGACTGTAATCACTCTCTCCATACGTTACATTAATATCATGACCTCTAGAGTTTCTTATTTAACAATCCTGTGGTGAGCAAAGTGTTCATAATTTTGTTAACCTGGGTTGTGTGGCAATTTTGTGTTTTGAAAAGTAACATCCCTTGTTTTCCATTAATCAGTCAGTAAAATACATTTGATTTTAAGAAAGGCTGGAGCACCTCCAAAAAGTCATGAACAAAAGCAAGTTCCCACAAATTAGTGTGATTCTTAAAAGTGAAAGCCACTGTGCTCTGTACAGTCTTCCTTTCCTGCTGTACTGAAAACAGAGCCCTGATGATTCATTTAGTATTATTTGTAAATAAGTCCTTGCAGTTGCATAAATAGTTTGATTTCAAGATCAAGGTCATTGTCCCATAGAGGTGTCAGGTGTATCAGAGAATAATTGTTAGTGCTGTGTTTGCTTCTTAACAAGCCACACATGCCATGTTTTTTTTCCTCATAGTTAGAGGCATGTTTATAGCCTCAGCCTACTGAAGCTCTAACAGGGCTGTTCTTTTCACTTGTGAGCTGCAGAACTGTACATTAATCATTCCTCAGGTTGGGTTTTGTCTCTCCTTCTCAGCTGCTGGTGCATGCCCTTTGCTTTGTGAGCAGCTCACTAACAAGGAAGAGAGCAAAGGCAATGGCCCATCAATTTTGTAAAAGAGTTAGCACATTTACCTGAATCCTCCTATATCTTCATTGCTCTTCCACCAATCCAAAGCCTGACTCAAGTTTTATAATTGCCTGAAAGATCAGTTTCTTCTCTCTTGATGTCTTCATACAACAGCAGTATATCCAGATGAAATATTCTGTGGTTAGCTGGCAAGGAGTGCTGCTGGTGGATTCAGGAAACAGCTTTAATGGGACTGAGTATGGAACTAGTTACTGGATAGTGTAGGCACTTTGCATGTTGGACAAAACACATAGCACGTGTCTATTCACCCACTAGCTTTATCACCACATAGAGCAGGTTCATTTTCACTGTATGATTTGTGTGTTTTCCTGACAAGCTGAGGAGGAAGCCTGGTTGCTTTTGGTTCTTAACTGAGGGAAGAGGCAACATTCTCTGATGTTAGGGGTTTCTGACCACAGGCACCCTGGATAATGGGAATATATTGCACTCCCTCCTCTGCCCTAATAATGCCTGTTTTGTCATATCGGAGTGGTAGGAATCCCTTCATCTGCGTGGAGGTCCATTGCCCTCCTTCTTTGAACTGCTGGTACCTAGACATCAAAATAAAATGAAGCTGAGATTCAAAAAGGGAAGAAAGGCAGAGAGGGCAACTGGACTGAAGAAAGTAGAACAATGGATGATCAAAGATGAGGCTCAAGCCGCCTCAGGAAGGGAGAACAGACAGCTAAAAGGATAGATGCCTCAGGTCAGAGGGACATAATCTTGTAAGCCTGGAAGAGAAGAAAGTCCTAGTAACAAAACAAATGACCTGAGCTCTGTTATTTCAGGAGCTGTTACGACAAGAGAGAACTATTAGGGTGATATAGGTGAGAAAAAATGGGACAAATCTGTGGAAAATGAGGAAAAAATTATATAAAGTGATATTCCTCAAAACATGAGGAATTAAAAATAGTATGCTCTCTTGCTGTTTCAACAGCTTAATAAAAATGGCTGAGTTTCAGAGGTGTTTAACACCTGCACTGTCCACTGACTTCAGTAGGATCTCTGCATATTCAGTGTCTTTGAAAATCACATGTGTAAATTTGTATTTCAGAAACTTTCCCTAAACATCCAGAATTGGAAATTTTCCCTTGAGCAACAATGCTACAGCAGGTTAAATATTTTCTTTTTCGTTTTGAGTACATGTCAAGCTAAGAGGGGTAGAGACAAGTCTGACAGAGAACTGGTTTGCCAAAAGACAGAAAAGGGGTGAGTGGGGAGCTGTGCTGCAGGTCAAGTGCCTGTCACATCACTCTGTATTTCCTAGCTGAGACTGTGTACTTACAGATATTACTTGTCTTGAGCTCCTGTGCGTGTCTGTCACATGGACATGAGATTTTAGAAGGCTTTAATTAGACAATTAAAAGTTAAGACAAATGAAGAGAATAAATACAGGTTTAGTGTGGTTGGGATATCCTTTTTTGTTTGTAATTTATCATTCTTCTTTTCAGAAAATATTTTGCATGCAAGCAAAACAACAGGCAATGCATTGTGGCTTATAGCTGAATCATTCAGGGAGGTGCTTAAGATCTTTTTGGATTGCCCTCCCTTTGAAGTGATTGAATGCTCTGAGACTGAGTATTTCTCCAATTCTGTGAGAGAAGCTTATCAAACTGCACAAGATAATGAATAATAAACTTTCTCTTCTGCATTAGAGACATGGTCAAGAAAAGCAGAAAATAAAATAAAAACTGAATTGGTATTTGCACCTGCTCTTCTGAAAAGATAACAACCTTCAAAGAATGTGTAATTTCAGCTGAACTCTTCAATCTCTGAAACACCACTGATCAATATTGCCTGTTCCCTTCGGTCCCTGTAACCTTGGAATAAGGACAAAACATACTGTGAGGAATCATGTAAATGAGGCATAGGTGAAGGATTACAGTGGAGGAAAAGGTTTTACTGGCTTTTCTGACCTATATTCTTAGCTGCTTTTTTTACAGTTTTCTTTTGCTTTCTCCTCTTCCTTAAGCCATCTGGATCTGAATATTCCTTTCTGTGTGTTTTGGAAGCATTTTCCCTTCTCACTAAGAAATAGTTTAGGTAGTTGTTTATACAGAACTTCCCATTTATATCCATTAGTCCTGACATGATTGTTTGGAAATGCAGTGTGTTCTGGAAGGGGGTAATGAAACAATACAGCTATGAAAGGGGAAATCCAGTCAAGCTTACAGAAGTAATGTATTTTTAAGCAACTACAGTTAAGTGGGTGCAAAAAGTGGCATGTGTGCATTCATATTTTGACTCATTAAACTGATTTATTTTAGCCTTGGGATTTAACATGAAAGACACAGTAGACCAAAGATGCATTGAAATAGGCCAGTATTAACTTGACATATTGTATAACTTGAAACACCTGTAGTTTTGTACAAGTGAATGCTTTTCTGTTGCTGGTGGCTTTAAGTGTGTTGGGGCAGCATCCCTCTATCCTTTCTGTGTAATGCCACTAATGAGATGAAAAATTACTACACAGGATCACTTAGGTTGGAAAAGACTTCTGAGATTATCGAGTCCAACCTTTGACCAATCACCACCTTGTCAACTAGACCATGGCACTAAGTGCCACATCCAGTCTTTTCTTGAACATCTCCAGGGATGACAACTCCACCACCTCCTTGGGCTTGGGCAGTCCATTCCACTGTTTAACAATCCTTTCTGTGAAGAAATTCCTCCTGATGTCAAACCTGAACCTCCCCTGACACAGCTTAAGGCTGCGTCCTCTTGTCCTGTCACTGGTTGTCTGGGAGAAGAGACTGACCCCCACCTTGTTACACCCTCCTTTCAGGCAGTTGTAGAGAGCAATAAGGGCTCCCCTGAGCCTCCTTTTCTCCAGGCTACACAACCCCAGCTCCCTCAGCTGCTCCTCATAGGACTTACCTTTTAGACCCTTCAGCATCTATGTTATAGATGAGGCTTGTGAGCAGCTCAGGTGCTTGTAAATGATAAGTCACCCTTTGATTAGCAGCTGAGAAAAAAGGATACGCTTAGGGAGAAGTTTTTCCATGAAGCTACAAGTATTTTCGTAACCCTTGAAAAGCTTAAAATGGAGTTTGTCCCATGGAGCAAGGGAATTGCGAGAAATACGGAAGCAGGCCATTAGAAGGATTTCAGTGGGAGAATGGGACAGAGAACAGGGAAACCTATGAAGGAGAGCCCAGGGTAGTGCTGGGGCATTTGCTTTTAAAGAAAGGGGGAAAATGGCAGGAGGCTTCCCTTCTTATTAGGAAAAAACAACCAGACAATCATTTAAAATATGTCACATTCTCTGCTAGTGGCTTGAGCATGGCAATGAGTGCTTAGTCACCTTAAACAGAACCCTGTTTAATATTTTATTGTAGAATGTCTTTACTATTCTATATTTGTTTTCAGGAAACAATGAAAAATGTGGCAAATAATTTGGGAGTTGTTTCTTTTGGGAGGCAAATTTTTTAAATAGCACTTGGAAATATTAAACTGTAAAGCTTTCAGTTAAAATAAATTGTATGTCTAAACCTGGACTACAAATAACCACTGCAATATAGTCAGGTTGTCTCAATTAATAAGATGGCATATTGACTGAGTCCCTGGCTTAAAGTCTTTGTACAAATTTGTGCTAGAAAATCTCCACACATTCCCTATCATTGCAGCTATTAAACGCTTTAGGACACAACCAGGGTAATCAGTAAACTTAAGTGGCTGTTGACACTTGTCCCTTAAAAAGTGCATCTCGGGAGAGCTACTGACTGCCAGTTTGGGGTGGAAATCTGATGGTTTCTTGTATTATTCTTTTCAGTGTATCTTAAGCAGATGCTGTGTTCAGTTCAGATTCCTATATGTAACTGCTCCTTTAACCCCATGGTAAAACAGTGATGCAAGTGATGCAAAAACCAGCTGCTCTCCACCTCTGTAGCTGTCAACAGAAAACTCCCAGACTCCACAACCTTCCTTGTTTTCAGCACCCAGTTAGAAGCTTTGTTCTTACTACATGATCAAAGATGGTTTAAACTTACCTTATTTACTTTGCATGGACGTGCATCTGGGTGCATATACCATCTGTTGCTTCCTCTCCATGGAGGCTATGCAAACAAAAATAGCATCTTCCTTTCCAAATCAGTTGTAGTCAATTGAAGATGCCTGCCTTTCTTTCACCCTTCATCGTCAGTAGTGCTAAAGTTAGACTCTTAGTTACACATCTCTCAGATGCTGTATCAGTGTAGGGAGTGTGAATAGAGGGAGCCACTTACTGAATAAATTTTCACAAGAGAATTAGGTTTTAACAGGCTATCAAATAATTAAATGACACCTTTCTTTAAAAAAAAGAAAAAAAAACTTTACTGTAATCTTTCATTCTCATCGCAAGACCTTGCCTTGTCTGAGATCTCTGTAGCAGATGCAAGAAAACCAAATTAGTCTACTAGTGATTTCACTTTGTTAGCCTAATGTATATTGAAGCTGTTCATTTATTTCTAAGGTGGACACATAAAAAGCCTATTGAGGAGAAAAGCCATAGCATAAACCACTGAAGAAAAGAGAGCAATGTTTTAAGAAAAATTGTGCTAAGAATACTTAAAAACACCTTGCTGGCTAAAAGTTTGATACATCTCTCTGCTACCTTGATTATAGTATGTTTGTATGAGTGGTAAAAGACTTTTCTGTGATGGCTTACTTGAAAAGGTCAACTTTTTGTAAGACACGTATTTACTATGCTTATTGTTCTCTATTGTAGGCAAAAATTTGACTTCCTAGAAAACGTTACTGTACTGAGCAAATAATTTCTGAAAAAGCAATTCAGAGAAGAAAAATGTTCTGTGCAGTAGAAAGTATTTAATCCTATTATCTCTGTGTTATGCTACTTTATGAAATGTGGGACATTCACAGCTTTGTAACTTAGCAAACTTAAAAGCAAAAGTATAATCAGAAGGTGACCTGTCTAGCTCTTCTTCCTGCCCAAACAGTTTATGCCAGTATTGTATTGGTGGGTTAGAGAGTGGTAGAATGTTTCTATGTATGCCTTTACTGTATAAATATTCATATCCACCCACATAAACTCTCTATTCATGTTTGCATGAGTGTTTTACTCTTGATATCAAGAAAACTTGTGATATGCCTGTGTATTTGTAGACCACTGTATGTCTTCTGGTATTTGGTATATGCAGTAGTAAAACAAGGTATAAATTTTGTCCTGTATATCTCTCTCTAAGCACAATCATAAACTTCACTAATTTGAGTTGTACAATAATTTGGAATGTGTCTCTAAAATATAAGAGGATGCTCTTGCTATCTATTTACCACTTCAGTTATTTGTTATATTTGCCTCTGGATGCTTTTCCACATTTTCTACTATTTGATTACAATTCAAATATTTATATGCAGTGCATTTTATGCAAATCATAGCATATACTGTCTTATCCATTCCATGTATTTAGAAAGCATTTTCACCTCAGGCTTTTAATTTGGAGAATGATATGTTGGCTTCTTTCCTAACACTGGTTCCATGAGGTAAAAGGGCCTTTGTTTGTCAGTGGTATTCAGCACAATTTGGCCTCTGGCAATGGAGGTAGATTGCTTGCTGTAGTCTCTTTTATTTGTGCAGATTGATTAGGAAAAACTTAAACACTAATTTGAGCAAACAAGAAGATTCTTTTCAACAGATAATTCAAGTGTCCTAAACATTTAGGGGTTTATTTACTGACTGAATTTTTTCTGTACTTAGAAACTTATATTAACATCTGTATATTTTAAAAAGAAATTTGTGCTTAATGACATTGAAAAATCTGTGTATTTTACATCTCTTTTGATGATGGTCATCTTCACACAATGCTGTTTATCTTAATGCCATAAAGGTAATTTCAATTTATAATTTGATGATGCATTAAACATAGAACGCAATTATCTCTAAAATTTCAATATTGTACTGTTTGAAGTTCCCCTCTCCTCATCTTGGCTGGATGTATGCTTGTGCCCCCTGAGCTGGACCAAATTCCTCTTCTAATTGATGGGAGGTTTCTTCTTAGCTTTGGCATGAGTTGGGTTAGTCCGTAACTTGCAGAGGTGGACCTGGAAAACTTGAATACTGCTCAGCAAGATCAGTGTAGTACCTCTGGGAGTGTCAGGATGGTGTAAATGTTTCTTTAGCAGGGCTGGGTGGTTCTTGTACAAGAACGAAATAGCAGGCGGAAAAATAAGCAGCCTACTGTGAATCTTAGAAGAGTATGAAAGAGTTAAAGGTCTGTGAGGTGGTTGGCTTTATATTTGACCTGGTATGCTCCTGATCCTGTGTTTAACATCAATGAAGTAAGTAAGTTTTCCACTTCAGACAAGAACCTGTGAAAGAGCTTGTCTTTGTTTTGGGATACCTGTTACACGTGGCAGTATTACTGGTGCTGTATTTGTGAACAAGATGTAGAAAGAAGAATTGTAGATTACTTAACAGAATTATTTTTCAGTAGCTTAGACTGAAGGATCTGCCTGGGTTCTTATGGTCTGTCCTCTGCAGTTACAGTCTCAGAGCAGTTAAGGTCATTTTGGCAAACTGATCATAGATGTAGTTCAGTTTGTTTAAGGGCATATTGAAATGCTTTTGCTTTGTGGTTGTATATCATCAGTCTTTCTTCATTGATTAAGAAGTTTATTTTCTCCCTGTTCCTTTTTGCAGTATCTGAAAAATCTAAAGAAACTTCACATGTGTATCTCCAACAACAATGTAGATACAGATTTAAAATTAAAAGTGCCCAGACCTACAAGAAAACAAATGCACTAAGGAAGAATCCTTTTTTTTTTCTTTCTTTTTGGTGGACACATATGTGTATTTATTTAGGAAAATAGCTTTTCATCTCTGGTTTTTCTCAGCTACCATCAGAAACATAATGAGATGAATTAGACAAAGCGAGCTGAGCTATTCTTCTTGCCATCTATTCACTTATGAAGTACATACATGGCTTCAAGGGCCTTAATGTAAAAAAAACAAACAAAATTCTTCTGGAATATTGACAATCTAGGCATTCATTAATGGTATGTTCATTTTGTCACTTTGGAGCCTTTAGGATGTTGGAAACTTGTTTTGTGATGTGTATGAAGATGATCATGCACCTGTTTGAATTCAGGATTTAAAGTTTATGAAATATTGCATCACTTGCCTCTCACCTTCTTTCCTCTCTCTTTGAAAATAATAGAAAATTTCAGATAAATTAAAAGATTGGCATTACTGTTACTGCTTGATAGTTTGTGATGAAAGTAGACAATCACAATGACGAGAGATTTTAAGCTTCTAGGTTGTTAAAGACTAAATAAAATTGCTGTGCTCTGAGTTTTGCTCAAAGGACTAATTTTTTGTTTCCTGGAAATGTCAGCAAGTTTGCTTCAGGGATAGGATGGATGCCTCAGAATAGCAGAAGACAGGGCTAGCTTGGGAAACATTTGTTTCTCTTCCTATAGGGTAGAAGTGGAGCTTTGAGTGTACTGCAGGTGCATGAGCTGGAATGAAAACCTGCTTCTGCTTTTACCTCAAGTATAGGACTACAGGTTTTTTCTTCAAAATTTTTTGTTTATGAAACCCTTGGATCCAGTCCTTGGACATGCTTAGGATAATTACGAGGATCTCGGCTGCTGACAGTGCTTTTGTTTCCAGCTACAGCTCTGCTGGTATTACCTGGGCTGTGTGTGATGGGATACTTGGTATTTCACTCTGAGGTAAACAGCTTCCACCATGCAATAGGAATATTTGATCAGTTTGGGGAGGACACAGTCCCACTCCTGTGTCTATAGTATAAGGTAATTTCATTTACTTGGATGCCCTGCTGTTCACTGGCAGTTTAACCAGAGAATCAGGAATGTCATTGCTGCTGAGTGTGTGGAGATCTGCCCAGATTCTTTACGGTGCTAAATACCTTGTCCCTCATTATGAGCTTGGCTGAACTTCATCCCCAGTGAGGAATACAGCAGCTTGGGAACATAAAAACCAGCTGTGGACCCATGAGAGGCAGCACATGATAGCTGGAAGAGGCTGGAAAAACACAGGTGTCTATGTACACCATGCACGCCCCCAAACACCCCTGCTGCCTTGACTTGGCACGTCTGGCAGTGCAGGAGTTTGTCAGGTCTTGTGAGCTAAGAGCTCTCCTGGGCAGTTTTTGCCTTGCCAAGGCTGGCTGCTCATGATGTTTTTATCAGTGTAAATTTGACCCATTACTTGCTGCAAGCTCATTTCTTTTGCAGCCTGTAGGTAAATTGCAGTACTAAGATCCTTCCTGCATGCAGCTTTGGCTGCAAGTTCAAAGTGCTGGCTGGCAGTGAGAAATGGGACTCAGCATGGTGTTTGTGCAGGAAATTTTTTTGTGGTGTTCCTGATAGTAGCTGTTGCTGGGGGGAGCTTGTCAGCCAAACTTGGCAGCCAGTACCAAGTGCTGCGACTTCCATGGCTGGTCTCAAAGCTTACTGATGATTCTTCTTTACAACACAGTTCACCTTTCATTTTCAGAATACAGATATTTGGCCAAGTAAACTGTAAGGAATCAGAGATCAGACACCTCCTCCAACCCCCCCTAAGGCCTATGCCTTGAATTTTAAATTCACATTTGAATTCATGTTTTTTGGTGTGATTCAGGATTGGTAAAGCTAAGTTTTGCCAGAAAGACAAACATGAGGCACAGTTGTAGTTACTAAGCAAATTGTGCGTGCACAAATGGGAAGACATTTGGCTCAGATTGTTTTTCATTTTCAGAAACTGCTTGCTGGCCAAGCCCTGGGAGATTTTCCTGTTTACGGTTGCAGAGGTTGCCCTTTTCATACATAGCTACTAGAAGCAACAAATTTGGCAGAACAGAGGGTGTTGGGTAAGGGAAGCTGAAATGCTGAAAACAGGACAAGTTATTTCTCAAAACAACAGAGCCAGCATGTTTGCATCCTGCCATATCATTACCGAAAGGTGCACAGGCACTAAGTATGGCATCTTACACGTAACCAAGATCAAAACCAACACAGGATTAGAATTTAGTCGCAGTTCGCATATTGGATGGCCAGCTAAACACTTGAAGACTGGGATGTAGTTTTAATTATACTTTTTTTATGAGGTTCTGAGGTTCTGAAGAATCTCTTTTCCTCTCTTCATGAAGAGAGGATCAGGGAAGAGCAGTTCTCTCCCACAACCTGTTCCAGCATATTAAAATGGCAAAGTCTGGCTTTTCTCCTTAGAAGCCTTTTAAGTAGGAGTCTGACATTGTTCTTACGAGTGCTGTTGTTTGGCCAGCTGGAAGGCTACCATATCCTGTTGTATGCTACTTGCCAAGAGTAAAAGAGGAGAACAGCAATGGAGAGGGTTGTTGTAATAGTTACCAGATTAATTCTGTCCCCATTTTCAAATTTAAACAAGCTACACTGAATGCATATTGGAATCTGGATTAAAAATGTAATGCACGTATATTTTATTGTATTAACCAGTTTCAGGCACCACTTTGTCCATAAACATGCCTCTTTCTTTCCCCACAAGTGAATTCCATATTTGTACCAAAACTTTTGAGAAGTTACTTGTGCAGTGCAAAAATTATTACATGGCCTTGAATTCTTGTTAGCACTGGGCATTCAGCACATCCAAGGAGGAGCTGGAACTGTTTGATCTTAGGCAGCGTAAACAGATTTGTTTATTAAATTCTCTCCTGTTACTCCCTGGAAATCAGCGGAAAGCATTTGGGGTGTCAGAGGTTGTTGCTTGAACATAACTGCTTGCCAAACCTTGTTGATTTGGAGGCAAGGAAGGAATGTCACTAGACTCTCAGGGTATATTTAGGTGGTGAAAAAAATATCCTGTTCCTGATGCATCTGTGTGGCTGAAAGAAGTGACTGTCAGAAAATTGTCTTTAACTGCTTTTCACCCTCTCAACACTGCTGGTGGAAATACCCATGGTCGCATTCCCTGCTCTGCTTTCACTCACATTGAGCTCAGATAATTTAAAGAGATTGCTTGGTGGGCATTTGCCATGTTGGCTCATCTTCCTTGAGAAGGACAGGTATGGTCCCACAGACAGCTCTGCTGGTACTTTTGAAAGAGCCAAGTCCCTTGGATGGAGAAGAGTGTCTTGCAGGGTGGTGACCCATCTCCTTGCAACATTGCGGTTGTTCCTTAGAGTTTGCCTTGTTTCTTGATCAGAGTTTGCCTTTTCCCAGTCTTCCCTCTGCACCTGGGAGGAGTGATGTGTGATGCTGCAGGTAGCTGTGAAAGCTGACTGCTCTGGGATGGTGTTTAAGCCCTGCCACATTTGAAGTGCAGTCCCTGCAGAAGTGGCTCTTTGTTGCTGGTTGAGCACATTTGATGGGGAGTTTTGCTGTATAAAAACGAGCTCCAGGACCATTGTGTTTATTGTCACTTTTAGTGCAAACAAAACCTCATAAATTCAATTTGCTGTTACTGCATATGCCAGTTCTGGGAAATCAAATTATTTGATGTGTTTGTTTTTACAGCTCAAGGATAAATCTCACTTCTAGCATAAACAGATGTAATTTCATTGAAGTAAATGCAGTTGTACTTCTGTCTGCATTTCTGGATTTAGCTGTAAATCTTTGTTGCCTTTTAAAGAGACTTTCTCGGTTGCATTCAGTGCAGAACTGTTTTGTGAATACTTTGCAAAGATTTTGGAAAACTGGGAGAGAAGGACTCTGCGCACTTCAGCTTTCCCCAAAAAATTGCTTCTGTCACAAAAGATTAGTCTTGGAAGTTTACAGTCTAGAAACACAATGCATAGGCATAGCAGGGAAGGTTTGTTAAAGTGGGAGGAGAGGCAACTCTTCCACGGGTCGGAACGCCGGGAGCGTGGGAATGGTAAAAGGGATGGGAGCGGAGGAAACGACACACCCCTGACAGAGCGGTGCCTTCCAGGGAGAAGCACCCACTCACTCACAGCTGGAGCCAGCAAACAGAAGCATGCACAGTCCGTGAGGAGAGTGGGAGCTGACATGATGTGTTTCAACTCGATGCAAAATGAATGAGCTGCTGTTCTCGGGGGTATTCAGCCCCCGTTGTTGAAGTACAAGTACACGGCTGCATCAAGTGCACTTTGCATCATCTGATGCCTACACACACGCTAACGGAGACGAGGACCAGTCAGAGCGTTGAGTTGGGTGTTTGTGTATGACGTGCTTGGCATTTAATTCCTGTTTGCTGCAATAAAAAGGTAAGAAACTTAAAAAGTGACAAGAAAAAAAACCTCAGCCCTTCCCCCCCCCTCCAGATAACAGTCTCACATTAGGAGTAGCCTTTGTCTCGAGCTGTATTTTCAAAGCTATGGTCTATTAGTCTAAAGCTACTGTGTGGATGCCTGCAAGGCAAATTACAGCTTCTAGTGTGACAAAGGCAAGTCAGATTTCTTTCCTCCAAGAGCTGACACTTAACAACATTCGGGGAGCACTGTAGCAGAAATGCTGTAAACAGGGACTGTGTGCTGAGCGGTGAGTATTTGATGCTGTTCTCCCTCTCCTTTATCCCTTCAGATGTTGCTCATTTGAGCAGTAAACTAATGGAGCCTGGTGATTAATAGGTTTGGGGGACTGTGTTCAGCTCAGAGTTACATGTTCCTAAACTGGCTGTGATTACTGACTGCATATTGACCAGCCCCATTCTGTAAAGGATGATCATAATTTGTTTTGACTGGTAATGCCATGTTAATGGATGAAAAGATGCTGTAGTTAAAAACAGCAGAAACCTCATTTGCTGATAAGAAGAAACCTCTCAACATACAGCACCTGTACAATTATTTATGTGTAATTCCCAGCTAACTTCTAGCTAGCCCATCTGGGCTTTCTTCTTCTAGCCCATAATTGACAATGGAGACTGAGTACATCTCCAAAAGAAGTGAACGTGTTTAATGATGGAAGTATTGCACTGTGTGTGGAGATTACATGCATGTAAAAATATATTTAGTTGAACTGAAATGGTTAACAGCTCTTCTGACAGAAGAAGAAACTTCATAATTTAAATGTAATATATTGCCTTGAGATCTCTGTGCTTGCTTAATCCTATCTGAATTTATAAAGAATTTGCAGCAGGAGAAATTTCATTGATTTGTTAATTGATATATGACTTTGAATCCTTATTACTGGGTGCAGAGAGGAAGGAAGAGAAACAAGCGCATTTATCTTTTTCTTTAAACTCAGCAGCATCACTCTTAGGTTTCTTGCATGTTATGGAACCTCAATGCTCTTTCTGTTCTGTGCAGTAATTTTTTGTTTTCTTAAAGGACAGCATAAGTTGTTGAGTCTATGAGGGAAGTACATGAATTTTCATCTCTTAAAACTATGGTTTTAATTATGTTCTTGTAGCTGTTGCCTTGTGGTTAATGTAATTATAGCAACTTGTAAGTGAGGAAAAGAATATTATTTAGCCCTGGAGCATTTCTCAGTAAAAAGTGGCCTATTTATTTTCATAAGGAGTTAAAAGAGAGAAAGGGAAAGATTAGCGGGGCTTTCTTATGTAATACCAGTTAGATTTTTGTTTTTTAAAGTACATTTAGTTTTCCCTGTTACAAGTGTGTGTATATATTCATAAACCCTATCTCTGAAGAAATTTTAAACATTGAGCAATTGCAATACACATGGAGAACAAACAAACCATCTGAATTTTAAATAATTACAGTGTGTATTGAAGGTCTGTGGTATTTCTTGTATTGTTACAGTCTGTTGGGTATCCTTTTAGCGAGGCTTTCTAGTTCACCATTTGGAGTTTCCTGTATTTCAGGACATGAAGTAAAACAGTTACTGTGGACAAAGTTCTGACCTAATTGATACTAGATTGCTAGTATTTATTCAACTGCACTATAAAGCTTTAATTCGTATTAGAGTGCAGAGTTTTCTTCAGTGTAGTTTAAGATAGACTGAGATAACCTTATTCTCTGGGTGATGTTAATACAGGTCAAAACCTGAAATTTAACAGCTCTAAATCAAGGAATAAGAAGTGTTCGTTTTCATTTCCTCCTATTAGAAAATAACTGACATGTCCCTGAATTTGGATTGGTATCTGCCAAAGAAAACAACATAACCTTTTTTTTTGTTGTTAGTATTTTGATGTCGATGTGATATTAAAACCTTTTCTGTATGTTTTGAGAATTTTCCAAACTGAAAATACCTTTATCGCTGAATTTAATATTTGTTTAATAACTTAAACCAGAAATTCTTATATCCAACCTATCCTTATAAAATGGTGGTCTAGTGATTTGGGGAAATGTGGCCTGCTGTTTTAAGAATACAATTTAGTCTTTACAAAATATGGATTTGTATAGCATGTCAGGCTGCCTCATATTTTTATTTATAAAATAGAATCTGACTACATTATAGTAGTCCTCATAATATATGATTAGCAACAGAAGGCTAGATCAAGCCATCAATTTTTAAGCAAAAGTCTTCTTTGCTACCAGTGGAGAATTGCTTAAAAATTGATGGCACAATCTGGCCCACAGTGAATAGGGGATTCCTGCAGAAAATGTTGTACTCTTACTCAGTCTCCATCCTGGTAGTGGCAGGGACCCAGAAACACAAGGCCAGTCTGCTGAAATAGTCTGCTACTTGAATACTTGTTAGGAGACAAAAGGCATAAGGACTATTTAAAAAAAAAAAAAAAAGAAGTTAAAATGCTACCAAAACCTTAGAAAAATTATAAAGCACAGCTATTTTCCTTTCATTGAAAGAAAGTATATTTCTCTAATGGCATACGAAAGTGAAGGACATAATCATTCTCTAAGCAAAAGGGATACTTCCAAATACACAGAAATGAAGGCTGTTTCCTTTATTTGTTCATGTCAAGTGATTGAGGTGTGAATACATTTTACATAAGCATTTTGCTGCATTAAGTGCTACTAGACTTAGTAACTACAAATTAGAGAACCAGAACACAGAACAGGCCTCTTCTGTGCCTCAGAGGGTGTGCTCAGTCAAAGACTTGTAACTGTAAAAAAAAGACAAAAGGCTCGTGCAATGCATTGTTATTTTTAATGAAGAAAAATGTGGTTTACTCCACTAAAACTCTCCAGTAATTGAAAGCAAAGACATTTCAGGTGGTCATTACCTCTTAGGAAGAGATAGGGCCACTGCTGGTGGGTGTAGTCCCATGTGAAAATGTTGAAGAACCATGCAAGTTGGAGGGCAAACCTCTGTACTTGCTTATGGTGTATGTTGTCAGCCTTATTTTTTCTGATCTGCTCAAAAAAGGACAACTGAGGAAGTTGCAGTCAGCCAGACTCTGGGGAAGCTAGGGGAATGAAGAGGTGTGAAGTGTTGACAGTGTCTTCACAGTTAGCTGAATGTGTCAGTCACAGAAATGGGTGGGCTGTAGACTTAACAGGTACAGAGGAGTAAACTCATAGCACTCTCCCAGGCTCTTGTGCAGTGCAGTGCCACATTAAAACATTAGCTGAGCATGACAGCATCACCTTGACCCTTAAAACACCTTGTTAGAGATGCCAACAAGAAGAAAACCTGCTGTGTTTCTTGGAGTGGTTTGCTCTCCATCACATTGTAGTCTTACAGTGGCTCTTGTTGAAGTAGAAGACACAACAGTAGCAACTGTGTAGTATTTGGAGTCCAGCTGTCCCAGTTGCAGGGATGGATGGGCGTGTGGGGCACCTGAGCTGCTGGGGCTCTTTTGCATGTTGTTTCACCCCTGCCAGCTTCCCTCTGCCCACCTCTTTGAGACAGACCCATAGGTTGGTCATCTGCATAACACAGCATCACCATCTGCACAGCACATCTCCATCCTGTGCATTGAGCTGTTTCTGTTATAGAATCATGAGAAAAAAGTTGCCCAAGAAAGGACTACAACAGATAGCTAGACCAGCCTCCTGCCTAAACCTGGGCAGGGTTCAGGATTACCTCAGAGCCATTTCAGGTTGATACTTTTAAAAGTCTCCAAGAACAGAGATTGCACAGCCTCTTGGTGTATATCTCTCTGAGCTTACCTGCTCTCTCGGCAAAGAAATTTGGTTTTGCTCTATTTTTTAAACCCTCCCATGAGTGAGTGGGAGACACTAATTAGATCCTCCCCCATTACCTTGTCCCCAGACTAAACAAGCCCACCTCATCTCCAGACTAAACAAGCATGGTTCCTGCAGCCTTGGTGACCCTCAGCTGGAGTTGCACCAGTTTGTCCCTCTCTCACGTGTATTGGTGAGCCCAAACCTGCATGCATATGATGGCCTCATGAGTACCATGTGGAAGGGTATTTATTCACCTCCCAGTGAAATCCCTGTTACCCTTCAGGTCATGGAGTGGACATTGTACATCAGCCTCTGGGATGCAATTTGCATCCGTCACTCATGTACAAAACCTGGGACTGTAAAAGAATTGTCTTGTACTCAAGCAGTGTCCCATCAGTTACACCACTCTCTGCAACTGTCTTGCCTCTGCTGCATCCATGGGCCAGCTACAACCCTCTGCAAGAGGAGTGCAGAGGAAAGCAGGGGTCAGGGAGGCAGGTGCTCTTCCAGTACTGTAATGCTCTGTCTGAATCAGAAAACAGCCTGGAATAAATGGGGCTGGCAGAAGTGATGCAGGAGGAGCACACTGCTGCCACCTTCCTTAGGAAGGTGGCTCACTCTAGAAGTGGGGCTCCTTTCTCACACCTCTGCAGGCTGTTGGCTGTTTCCTTGGAGGTCTTGGCCTTTTCCCCTCAGAAATTAATTTCAAATCCTGTGTAGCAGCCCTGATACAATTTTCTGGGAATCATCTTCTCAGGTTATTGTCAGGCTCCGGCTTGACCCCTTTTAATTCAGTCATCTTGGAAAGGAATATGTAGGGCACTATACTGAAGCACTTGCACAGCTGCTCTTGCAGCATTTCTGGCACTTAGAGCCACCAGCAAAATCTGTCACTGAACTGAAACTTTCTATGTCTGCTTTTTAGCCTTGGGGCAATTGTTTTAAACATATTTATGCAAGTTTAAAGGTAAATAATCAATCATATTTGAGGTACCAGAATGTAAAGAGAATACAGGCAAATAGTCTTCTTTATGAAAATAATTCATAAATTACTCTATGAGGAGATGTTGGGTTGACTGGAAAGCTGTAATTAACTGGTTAGAAGCAGGATGCAGCCTCCCTTGATTTGCATTCATCCCATGAGGTGCGAGTACTTCATCTGGAGCCTCACTCGTTCCTCACTGCCTGAGGAAGTTCAGCAGCCCAACTGCTTGTGTTTCTTTCTCACCTTCCTGAATTTCCTCCAGTGCTCTTTTCTTTTTGCTGACAGCTGCAGTGGTGATTGTTCTGTACAGTTGTATCTTGCATAATGATTGGGGAATTAACAGATCTCCCTTTCAGAGTTTGCTCAAGCAGGTCATGTTTTGTGTCTCCAAGACATTTCTTTTCCTATCCTCCCCCCAGTATATTGTGTCCAAATTACAGAACAATTTTTCCAATATAATGCTTTTTGTGAAAGACAGAAATCTCTGTTTGTCCACTTCATATAAAGCCAGTGATTAATGGACAAAGAAAAATTGTATGTTTTGCTTCTCATACTACTTAGAAACATTGTCTGTATTTTCTCAGAAAGTGAAAGGGATACTACTTTTTCAATTCTCTTTGGCACTGAAATGTAGCATCAAATGCATTTAGGCTTGAAAGACTTACAGTATTTGTAATGCTGAGGTCTAATTTTAACCCCTTAATTTATAAAATGTTAGCAGTAGTTGAACTCCGTGCTGACTCTGAAAAGCCCTATAGAAAGCCCATGTATCTGAAGTGAAGGAATTGATTAGGGAGATCCACATAGGTCACCAATGGATATTGAAGAGGAGAAACTCCCAGTTCACTGCATGGAAGGAGTGGAGCAGAGCCCCCTGCGTTTCTTCTTTACAATCCGGCTGTCTCATGCTTCCGTTGTAAAACTTAAAAATGTCCATTACATTTGTAAATATGGATCATCTTTCCACCTTGACTGGTCTCACAGAATCATAGAACAGCCCGGATTGGAAGGAGTATCAAAAGACCAATAGATCAACCCCTATAAGCTTTGCAAGCTTGCTGATATGGGGTGTCTAGTGGGAATTGGACCCCTTCCCTTCAGTGTGCTCTGTCTTTAATCCCACCTGTATTACTTGAAATGCCATGATTTTTCCACCCCATGCCCGTATTACTTGAAATGCCATGATTTTTCCACTCCACTACTTTTTTCCCCAGAGTCAGTTACAAGCTGGGATGATGCTGGGATGATTTTTGTGCACATGAACCTTGCTGGAGATACACCCTTCTTAAAAAAGGGAACTTGTGATATGCATGCAGGAGTGGGAGAGCAGGACTAAGCATCTCTCTTTTGAAGGGTGGTTATTATCCTTGTAGAGACACTGTGCATTGCACAGAGTGATGTCCAGCATTTAAGGAGAGGTAGGCAGAAGCAGGCAGCAACCCTTCCTTTCCCCTTCTTAGTGATAACATCACAGGAAACAATATGCTGTCTTCACAGGACAGCTCAGAAGTGTCTGTGTCCTTGCGAGCTCGTCCTGCTGGTGTTTCATGGTGCCTGGCGTGACCTAGAAGGCAGCCAGCTGCAGTGGGTGCTGGAGTCCTGAGGCTCCAGGCCAGGAGCTGGGCAGGCAGACCAGATCTGTGGGAAGGGGAGGAAGGGCAGCAACCAGCCAGGGAAGCTTGTGCCTCTCCTGCCTGTCTTTGCCTGCAGGAAAGGAGTGTTGATTAAGTTGTACCAAGAGTTAGTGGTTGGTGAAATGTTACAGAAATGAAAGTGTGTGGTGATTTTGTATCTCCTGGCTTCAGCTAAGTGCTTATGTGAAGTTGTTCCCCAGGCTGTCACTTCTTCAGGGTGCAACTTTCAGAGGACCCCAAGTGACCTCGGGGCATGAGCTTTTGGAAAAGGCACTAAAAAAACTGATAACAATCTTTCTGCTCTTTCAGTTTGACCAGTGTAAGGTTTTCAAAGCCTCAAGAATTACTGTTTCTTTTGTCAGTGTCTGCTGTAAATAGTGTTATTTTGGAGGAAGGAAGGTTCATGCACTTTCTATGTCTATTTATGCTTTCTGCATACTACTTCCTGGATTTGTGTGCAGTATTTTAAGCTTTATTACCTCCCACTGTTGATATGTCTGTGCTGCGTCTCTGAATTCAGCTGATGCCTGTTGGCTTCATTTCATGTTTCCAAAAATACAAACTTCAGAACAACAAGATTCAATAAAAAAAGTGTCGAAAGGAGATAGTGGCAGTATGGTTAGATACACTGTGCTACAAACAACAGCTAACACTAAATGTACAGCACTTTTCAGCTACCCTGTCTCATCATATGCTGGAGCTCTGTCTGACTGAGTGCTTTCTAACTTGTTCTTTCTGTTTCTTCATGCTTCCCTGGATTCAGAGAGAGGTAAATTATTTTCATTTTTCTGTTTTCGTGTTTATCCTTCTGGCATGCACCAAACAATGTTGTATTGATTCGCTTGTATCAGTGAAGAGAAGCTTGAATTTAGTGAGTAAATTCCTATCTCTGTGTCACCTTTTCGCTTTACTGTTAACAGAATTGTCAGGTTGGTTGGTTGGGGTTTTTCCCAGGTCTCAAACCCCCTAATACTAGAACAGTTTAAAATCATGCAATGCAGGGGAGTTTAATATTTGCTTCTGATGTTTGAGATTAAAATTTAGACAATGTTGCTCTTTGGAATCTGAAATGGAAGACAGTCATATTAAAATCCCATCATTTGTTTCGGGTCCATCTGGGTTTCTTGCTTGTCTCTCAAGTTTGAAGAAAAGTTTGTTTGATTTGTTTGGATGTACAAAGGGATCGTTTGGAATTCTCTACAATGCTTCCTGTTTCATGGGAGAGCAGACAGTAAGGCATTGTAGTCAGGTGCTTTGCAGCACGAGGGCTGCAGCCACCCCAAGAGCTCTTAGCAATAGAATTGCATCCCTAAAATGAGATTTGGAGTTTGTTTGCTCTTCTAAATTGCAAAAACTTGAAAGTGGGACTGGGTAGAAGGAATATGGTTTAGAGATGTGGACTACTCCTCGTGTGTGCTTTGTGGAATATAATGAGAACTGTTTCTAGGCATGACTCTTTTTTAATCAATTCTTTAGGCAGTGTTGGCCTAGGGAAATGTTTGAACTTTCTTGATTATGGCTTTGCAATCTAATGTAGGTTTCATGCAAGTGGGAAGCAATGATCCTCTCAGCCTAACACTGGCAAGAGTGTGCTGCAAGCAGATTTGGCAGTAGTCTGTGCATAATTGCCATGTTCCTGGAATAATAAAGAGGGGAGCACTCTTTATAAAACAAATCACTCTGGAGAGATTAACTGTTCTAGTGTAGTCTGCTGTCTTCTTCAGTTAAATCTGTAGTAGTGCTTTGAGCATCTCAACTTGATTTATTTCTTTATTAAATCTTTAGATATTCCTTATAAACAAAAGTCCACATCTTCCAATTGGGTCTGGAAGATAGGAGCATTGTCAAAAATATTTAAATAGTTTGTCAAGGTCAAATTTACAGGATCTGCTGCAGAGAGGGTGTTCAGAGATTCACAGACATAATAGCACATTCATTTACTTAAAGGACATTCAGGATTCATCAGAAATGCTAGACTGGCCATCCTGAGGAGTTAAACTATCACTTTGCAATGCTGCAAAGAAGCAGCAGCAACTCTAATGGCCTTGACAAACTACCTCATTTTTGTGCCTTTTCCTCGAAAACTGCTGCACAGGGTAGGAAGGCAGGCCCCTGCCTGTGCACATATCAAAAATGTTGTGAAGCAATTAAGGAAAAAAACCCACCATGAAAAATCTGTGGTGATCAAGTCAGTAGTCAGTGAATTTCATATGATCTGCAGGAGTGCAGTTTCCAGGGCACCACCCGTGGTGACCACAGCCCATGTGATAAACTGTCCTCCTTACCACAGTGGTCATACTTTAGCCATGCAATCATGAGGTGAGGCTGGGGATAAGGACCAGCATGGAACATACATCTTTGCTGTACAATCTGTGCTGTTGTCACTGTGTTAACAGAGCTCATGGATCTGGAGAGCTCAGATACAGAATTGTGCTTTGACATGGCTCAAGTCGATGCCAATGTGTGGCCTTTTGCAGGAATGGAATATACCCCTTTGTAGTAGAAAGGGAAATGATTTGTAACCTCTCAGAGACGCTTTTCTGGCTATAGAGGCAGTGGTGGCAAAGCTGACAGGGCTCCTGCCCCCCCCCACACAGGAAGAGGTAGTGAGCAGGGCTGAGACCTGGAAAGCCTATCTGGCCAACTGGCTTCTGCAGCTTTATGAGGATCAGGTCACACGAAGGAAATTGGAGTGAAAGTCATGCAAATGCTTTCAGGCTTGGAAGCACTGGGCTCTGAAGGGCTGAGCTGGGTATCGGACATATCAGCTTGAAAGGGTTTTAACAAATTTTGGAAGCATGCAGAACTCTGGCAATGATAAGACATCAAAGAAAAACTGGCGGTTGTGAGTTTTAGGGCCACCAGATTAAAGCCTCCAAGTATCACACAAAGTAGCCATAGCTCCTCCTTGAGAATTAGCAAGTGACGTTATCAAGGAATGAAGCAAACAGCCTTTCAGCAGGGAATAATTTGCCCTACAAACTTTATGCTTGAGTTAGAAAAACAAGCTACACTCTGTCAATGCCAGACTATTTGAGGAGAATTTAATAAATGCAGAACTGATGTTTTGCTGCAAGGAAATCCATTTTCAAGCTGCTTGAGAACTGAAATAAGAAAAGTCTCCCAAAATTCTCTTCTTGGGGAGGGCATTTTAACTACTTGGATAAAAATTTATTGTCCAGGGTAATGTAGCGGTGGCCAAGTGTGCCATTCTGGATTGTAGCTGAGGAGTAGCCAGAGAGGTACAGGAGCTCTGTGAGGTGGGTTGCTTGGAGTGAACAAAAATTGCAAGGCTTTTGTGTGTATCTAGGATTGCCAGCAACTGTCAGAAACATAGGGAAAAGTCCTTCCTCCTCCACATCTCTTCCAGTTCTCATCACTCAGGAGAGATGAGTACATGTGGTTAAATGCACTGTGACTGTCTAAGAGAAATGGGAAGGAGAAGACTCTTGGGAGTAGTTATTTTTCTCCCTTCTCATGCAGGATTTGATTCATAAGTGGTTGGTGTATAGTCACCTGGAGAGGGGGCTGTGAGTTTCATTTGGAGGGTGTGGAAGGGAAGAAGTGGTTTCACTCTGGGTGGTATCTTGTAGGTGAAATAAAAGTTGGGAAGTCCTCAGTAAATCTTCTACAAACAGATTTTGCAGCTTTTGTGAGTGCTGCTTGTTTCATCTAGTTATGGTTTCTTACCTTGGGTTTTTCTCCCTAAAATTGCAAGTTCCTTGACATCACCCCAATAAAAACGAAAGTGAATTGAACAAAGTCACAGACTTGATTTCAGCTATAAATCGTTGCCCTTTCCCCTATGTGAAAGAGCAGTCTGGATAAAAAACTCTGAAATGTTAGTCCAGGGGATTTGTAATTTCTGTCATACATATTACTACAAGGTTTCTTGCACCTCATCTTCTCTGCCATTTGTAATACTAGAATCTATGTGTCATGAAAAAACCCCATCCAAGCATGATGTTGATGGCATAATGTTTATCTGCTTTTCTCATGTGTCACCTCTCACTTCTCTTGCCTTTCTCCTTCTCTGCTCCCATGGACATTCATGTCTTGACAGTGAATGACAGCCTCCTGCCAGGTGCCTCTGACCCTGCTCTGCTGTAGTGGTGACTGCTCTTCCCTTTTTTCTTCCTGCTTTCACAAGTCTCTGGTCAGCTGTTTGCAGGAAAACAAAGCGAAGCCTGAAGGTTATAGACTTGGGAGATGGTTTTCCCACAGCCTGGCAGTGTGTGCTCTGTGACCCTGCAGTCACAGGAATCTATTCACCAGTACAGAGAAATCAACAGTCATCTTCTGTAGGCTACTCTGAATGAATTTCAATCAATTTTAAGCCAAACCCAGAGAATATAATTTTCTGGTTCAAGGATTCTTGTTACAATTTGTAATACATAAATCTGTAAAAATTTACATTTTCCTGCATTTGTATCATTCTAATATAGTTGTTTTAAAAAGTAGCAATTTAATTTTGATTGACAAGAGTAAAAAATTGTATTTCAGACTTCAAGGCAAGGGCATCAGGGTTTTTTAACCAAAAAAACCCAAAAGGATTTATGCAATTCTATATTCTTCTACAGTCCTTTGAAGAAATAAGTTTATAGTGGGAAGGTAATGGAGGATGTGCTTCTCTTTCAGGCTGTACTTAATTGGGATGCCTCCTAGGACTTTAGCCTAATAGTGGTAAATGGTTATAACTGCTACTCAAACAGGACAGCATTAGCATAAATAGTTTTTAATGTGATTATGTTCATCCAGGGTTGAGCAGCTAAGTGATGCTTAGCCAGGTGTTAAATAGGTATGGCTATCTAAGGTTTAGTCAATTAAAGATATTGGCCAATTAACACAAATAAAAGAGCAAATAAAAATTAAATTCCCTTAGCACCTTACATTGTCTTTGCAACTCTCACAATTGCTTTTTTTCAAATGTCTTTCTCTAGTCCTGTACTCTTTGAAAATAAAGAAATTCTACTGAACGTTCAACTGTTCAGCAGAACCAGTCTTACCTACTCTTACAGCAAAATAATCCTTATCTATTTTTCTGGTTTTCTAGCTTTTTTTCAGAATACTGATTTATATGCAGTTCCTATAACTAGAGGGATAGTAGCGGATCATGTAGTACATGTGCAAATGATTTAAAAATTATCTACTGTGCAGTACCCCTTCCCTGTAATTTTGTGTCAACAAAAGTGGTGCACTCGAGTTCTAAACATTCAAGAGTGTACAGCTTTTTTCTGCAGCATTATTCTCCCATTAAACACCTTGCTGCTCTCCCCACTGACATGGAATGAAATTTTATCAGGAGCTGTCATTCAGACTCCACAGATTTTATGTGCACACACAGCCTGTGGAGACAGAGAAGACTCCAGCTGGATGAGGTGTGATCTGTTAACCCTGTGCTAGCTCTGTATCCAGCCATGGGCTTTGTAACAACTTTTTGATTTCTTTTTTCACTTGTTTTCCCAGCAGGGAGGAGGCATTTGTCCTTTTCCATAAATTTCTATTGCAAACATATTACTTGGCACTTCATTATTGAAGGGGTCTGTTGCACATAAATCTCACTTAAATGTTAATCAGCTTGAAGTGAGCTGCAGTCAAATGAAGGTTTATAAATGAAGCAACTCAGAAGGGATCTGAAGTGGAAGAAGAATCAGAGAGAGATCTTCCGGCTTATTTGCAATTCAAGGCTTTGGACAAACAAGAAGCTGTTCCATTGTGGTCCTATGTAGGGAAACAAAACTTTTCTTAAGTTTGTTATTGTTGCTGCAGGAAGCAGATACTCAGAAATCCCCACAGCCATGCTTTTCTTCTCCAAGAGGGACCGTGGAGCTCAGTTTTCCGAATGCCTAGAAATGCCTGAAGCAAAGCTGCAAGGCTCCTACTGGCAGTGGAGGAGCCAACTGCCACCAGCCCCCGTCTCCAGGTCTCGGGTGCTGGGCTGCCGTGTAGAGCCACTCGTGTGAGTGCACAGGCACTAGGTGACTTCCATGAATTAGTGAAATCAGCAGTACTGTTTGTTTGTGCTCTGTCAGAAGAGGGAAGGACCGTTTGTGTGCTGTTTGTAATTTTGATTGATGATTTGAAAACAGATGGTGCTGGCATAGTTGTGCGTGATATAGTACCACAGGTTTTGAAGAACTCACATTTCATACTCTGTCTCAGTAGCTGTACAGATGCAGGCACTGATCATCTAAAGGTTCATGTATATTCACAATCCATGAGTGTAATTCGCTGATTTACTTTATTCAAGCTGTTCAGGTACTTAAAGTGAAACACTGGTGCGTGGGTCTCAAACAGCACCACAAGGGTTTTACTAGCTCTTTGTACTTGAAACTGATCTACTGGCTGGTGTTTCATTTTCTTCTCTAATTGTGCTATACAGCCTTGTTTATGATTGCATACCATTACAAGCAGAAATATTTACAGAAGCTACAGGGCCAAGTGCCAGAGAGGCTCAACAGAAGCATTATGTGCAGCACTACAGTGTTGAGGCAGCACTTACGTAGCCAAGGCGTGGGCCAGGTGCTCCTGGCAGCTCCTTTCCAGCACCCACTAACAGCCCTGTGGGTGGAAAGTGGCATTTCTGGCACTTCTATAAGGTCACTCAGTGTGAGTGGAATTTCACAGGACAAACATGAGACATTTCTTGCAGCCTCATGGGCTTTCCAGGAAAGGCCACACCCTGGAGACTTTGCTGCAAACAGTGAGGCATCTACATTTCTTCAACAAGAACCCCCAGTATCAATACAGTCTGGGGGATAAAGGGTTTGAGAGCAGCCCTGGCAAGAAGGACTTGGAGGTACTGATGGATGAGAGCAATGTGCACTTGCAGCCCAGAAAGCCAACTTGGAGTACTATGTCCAGTTCTGGAGTCCTCAGCACAGGAAAGACATGGATCTGTAGTAGAGTGTCTATATGAGGGCCACGAAGATGATCAGAGGGCTGGAGCCCCTCTGCTGTAAAGACAGGCCAAGAGAGCTGGGGTTGTTTAGCTTGGAGAAGAGGTCTCTGGTGTTACAACCCACCCCTGGAGGTGGGATAATCAAGGTTCTTGCTAATAGATCCCTTGAGGCAGATTAAAGTGAAACAACACTGAATGACAGGTAGATAGATAGATAGATAGAAAGATGGATGGATGGCAGGCTAATTTTAGAACAATTTGGTTGCAATGGAAAGGAGGTATGTTCCCATTTTGGTTCTTATCTATAGAAATGTAACAATAGGGAAGTATGAAAATACCACTTAAGAAAATACATAAGAAAAAGGAAAAAAAATTAAGAGTAGATAGCAGAGAGGAAAGATACCACCACTCATGGATCCAGTAATGAGACTTGATAGTTGCAATTTAGATGTCTTTTGGTCAAAGTGATGGCCACAATCTTGATCCATCAGGGGTAGGGGAAGCCCACAAACATAAAATTTCAATTTCAGGTTCAGGTGGGAATGCCCAGGTACCTCCCCTTGAGTGGAGGGAGTTTTACAGTGTTTCATGTAACACTGGATCATGTGCAGTCCTCTGGTGTAAGGCCCCAAAAATTAGTCTGAGGGCAGTTCAGGGGTCTTTGTATATTACACCTTCTTAAGACATGGCCACTAGAGCCAGTTATGCCCCATCAGAAGGGATAAATACCTTCAGGCCTCTGCGTGAATGTCCTGATACCTCCTCTGGGGGCAGAGGGGAGAGGTTTGTGCCTGAGCCAGTTGTGTAAGGGAGGACATTGACGTGGCAGGACTAAAGTGGTGGGTGAACCCCCTTGTCACCTGCAGTGTCCCACTATAGATACCACATCCATAACACTCATCAGACTCCTTCCTGCCCTTGCCACAGGTCTGACCATTCAAAGTGATTACTGAGCTGGGCTCTACACAGTGGCTCTTTCATTTAGCTGTCATTAGCCTTCCAGGAACAGAGAAATGTCCTTATTGAAAAGTGCAAGCTCATTGCTGTTCACGGTGTCCCTTCACATTGGTCTGCTTTGATCAAAGAAGTAAATTTAGACTTGAAAGAAAAACTCAAGGCTCAGCAGGCTGCCCCCAGTTCACCTCTCTGCCTTTAAAAGACTGTAGAAAATACTTTTACCAAAGGTGTTTCCCACTTATGGGGCATAATTAGGAGTTGTGTTCCTTTACAGCCAGAATCTTTGATCCTAGCAGAATTCAGTCTTTAGTTTAACAGACTTCTGTTTGATTCATTTTTGTCTCTGCAGTCCTTTGAGTCCTATCTCCACTGGGAGATAATGTGCTGACTAAACACGTTTAGTATTATCTTACAGATTCCCTTAAGACTGAAAATCCTTGCAGTTGAATTTGGATCTCAGATAAACTCTCTGCAAGGTGAGACTTATTGTGGCCTCAGGGGTTGTCCAACATATCAGGGAAAGACTTGGCAGCACAGTGGAGATGTCCATCCTGATGTGATCTCCTACAGCAGTGTAGTTTATTGAGAAAGTTGTGAAGTTGTGGTGTGCCTTACCAGGACCTTACCAGAGCTACTGATCAAAGGTTGGACTACAGTTTCTTGGGCTGTTTCAAATTGATTTTGTTGGTAATGTGTTGTGTCCTTCAAACATTAATGACTTGCTTTGGTGGCTTTGTCCCATCTTAGCTTTTATTAACAGTAAAAGAAGGTTCTAACAGATAGCTGTATGGCTAACAGAAGGGGCTGGTTATCTTCTGTGTGTGTGCAGCTCCTCAAAGGTGCTGGCCTTACAGTTGGAAATCCTAGTATTGTATAGCCTCATCAGGCTATGTAGATTTCTGTTTATTCAAACAGGCTTCTGTACAGTGCAAACCTCTTGGCAAAACAGCACAGAATGCTCTTCCTAGGATCACCTTGGGAAGGAATGCATAAACCTGTTTAGAAGTCCTCAAAGGAGTAGCATTGGTTTGACATAAATGCTTGTAAATGGTAATAAATAACCATGTAATGGTCACATAGATGACTTTCAGTGTTATGTTAAGTTAATGCAAACACAGGTTTCAGCTATTATGTCTGCTTTCTGAAAGAACAGACCTTGATCCAATAACAAGGTGTGTGCAGCAGTCTGCTTGTTTATGCTATGTGTCTTTGTTACCCTGCAAGTTGTCGTCATTGTCAGCAAGTTTTTCTTGCATGGAAAGTGAGAAGTCTTAATGAAGTTGCGGTAGAAAATCTATTTCTGTTAAGTGAACAATGTTTTCACATTGCAGTTAAATATTGGTAAGGGAAGGTATTTGGACAAAAAAATGCGAAATCTGTAACTTGGGACATTTAAAAGACAGCAGCTAAAGCCAAACACATAGTAAACAAAAATCTGAAATGCTTAAGATGTTTGGAAATTCCTTACAGCTCTCAAACCAGGCAAGGTCTCTTCAGAGCTCAGGATATTGTATGGGGGACTTTTGTGAGCCAGAGTATTTCCAGAGGCCTGCACTGCAGGTCTTTCAGGAGAAGCACCAGTAATGTTGAAAGCTTACTGCAAAAGGCAAAATTCTCAAAGGGTTTTTATGTGGTGCTTAGTTTCATTTTTCCCACTGTAGCTGCTAAATTTCACAGACAATAGGTAAGCATCAGCCTTTTTCCAGGAGCAAGATTCCAACTGAAACTCAGCATCTCTGTCATCTTGAAGTGCAGCAAAAGGGAAAAACTGGCCAAAAGACTCTTGTGGATGAGGGTCTTGGGGTCAGTCTGGAGCTAGAAAACCTCGGAGCATCTTCTGTAATAGACAGCACCTTCCTGGATTACTGCTTTGTGATTTTTCCTGCTTGTCACCAGCAACTGGTTGAAACACTGTCCCTCCCCAGCGTGCCGCATCTTAGGTGCTGGAGGACAGTGCTGCAGCCAGTGAAAGCTGTCCAGCCCATGGGCTGCATTCCCCCTGCAGGAAGGGTTCGGATGGCAGCGTGCTGCCCTGCTGCCTTCTGTCTCAGCTGTGCCATAATGTGTGTCATTGCAGGTTGGGGTGCAGCGAGATGGAGAGGGGCCTCCAGCTTCACTGTGTTTCTGCACTGTTCTGTCATGTGAAATTGCTTCCAAATCTCATCACCTGATAGTTTTGTGTGGTTTGGGTTTTTTTAAGTATTGTTCATCAGGCTTCAGGTTGCAAAGCAGTTAGACAGAACAACCACCTGTACATGTTACTGAGCAGCCCTTATATTGCAAGGGCTCATTAAGGGCAAAATCTAGTGCTGTTCAATTAGATACAGGTACCATACTTAACTGCAGGACAGTGTTCATATCTCGTAAAGAGCTGGAAGGCCAGCAATCCATTTGCCACAGTCTCTGTTTCTCCCTGGATAACGTCGGTATAAAATTCTTCAATTCACTGGGCATCTAAAACAAATAAAGAAACTGGCCATTCATGCTACATTAAATCCTGCTCAGAATATTTACAGACTTTTATATACAGAAATACTTTAGTTTATGCTAAGCCTCTGGTTTAGGAGTATTCTTCCTATCTCTTTACCAGTTAGAATCTTGCTAGTAATTTATGTGTAAAGCAGAAAGGCGTTGAAAAGAGACTTCAGGCATTAGAGGTTGTTAACTAATCAGCATAGCTCTACTAGTGATGCAGAGTCCCAGAGAAACCTGGAGGTAACTGGAGGGTCACAAAGTAGGATTGGGCAGTGGTTGCTTGGAGGACATGAGAAAGGAGGGTTGCCAGACCAGTGAACAGAGAGTCCATTATAGCAAGGATGGCAACTGGGCAAAGCCAAGCTTCTTCCTGACTCAGTATATACCACTTCGACATTTTCAGAAGAGCTCCAACTCTTTAAGCAGCCTGAGAACAAATAAATGTAATCCTGGCACTTCCTTCACCTGTGCTAGAAAGCTACACTGTGCTGTGGTGACTAGCCAGTACAGTGCAAACATATCTTTTGTAGGGCAGCTTTATTTAACTTTTGAAAAAATAAGGTCAGAAATTTAGGGCAATTAGTGTGAGCAAAGCTCAGCAGGTTCACATCTCTCTTATGCAACCAGATCTCTAATTACTATCTGCATATTTTAAACACTTTATACAGTCCTTTGAAATACAATTTTTCTCTAACTAAAATCTTGGATGCTGTTTCTCCTTTTTTTTAGCAGTTAAGAGCTGCATACGTTTTCTGTCTTAATTTGTAATTCCCCATTTCATCTTCAGTAAAACATTTGAGTAAATTTTCCCATGTATTTACAATTGCATTTGGAATTATGGGTTATAATTTCAGTAAGTGGCATGGTTAGGAAACCATAATGAGCTTTTTAATTACATAGATTAAGCACCAAACTTCAGATATATGTTTCATGGGTAAGCAGTTCTTTACATTTGTAGATTTGCTTTGTCTAAGGCATGTGTTTTATTCTTTGACAGCTGAGGTACACACCTGTTAATATGAAGTAGGACTTGCTGCTTTGGAGATACTACTGATTCTAATGTCAGTATTTATTTTGTTTGTTTCTAATATGTCCGTTTATTTTGTTTACATAGAGACTTTGCTTATGTGGCAAGAGACAAAGACACAAGAATTCTGAAATGTCATGTGTTTCGATGTGACACACCTGCAAAAGCCATTGCTACAAGTTTACATGAGATCTGCTCAAAGGCAAGTGGATTTAAAATCAGTTGCATTTACCTGTTTAGAGGTCCCTGAGCCTTATACATACATGTAATCAGCAGTTGTATGCTGTGTTAGTTTAGTTTGTATCACTGGCAATGAGAAATGAGAATTTGTAAAGGAAAGGATGCAAATGGATGGGAATTATGGGAGAGTGGGCATTTAGATTTGAGCAGGATGTGCTTTTGATCTGAAAAGTGTGTATAGAGACTGAAGATTTTCTTAAAGAAGCTACAGGTTCAAAATGGAAAAAGAACACTGAGCTTCAATTAATAATAAACGGTGATCGTAAACTCCATAAATAAATCAGACCTTGTTTGAATGGTTTTATTCAATGGTATTTATCCTGCAGGACAGACAGGAAAATAGTTGCTAACTGTATTTTTAAAAAAATCATGGAGAAGAAGGGATTTAAGTTACTGTAGTTGTGAATACTAAAGGATCTTAGCTCCTGCTTGTGATAGTGCTGTCCATAATACTGGATAGGATTGTTCTTTTCAGTCATTCTACCTTACAGATTTGACACCATTCCCTGGTTACTAATTTTTATTTTCTTGGATGAAAATTCTTTATGAGTCCTCTGTACCGTCATTTCATACAGTGGTAGCAAGGCAGCACATCCTTTACAGTCTGATTGAAACACTTGATAAAGAAGAAGTTAAACCAATCTACTTGAAACTCTTCTTTATTCGTTTTTTGAGCTGTGGTGGATTTGAGACTGCATCCCCCTTTGTAAAAGTACTATGCTGCTCATTTTGGTTTTCCTTAAAACTTGGCAGTTTGCACCACAGGAAAAGTGGGCTGCAAGGATGAATAACTTTATCAATTATCCCTGTGTATCTTCTCCCTCCTCAGGAGTCACAGCTCTTCTAGAAAAACCTTCAGGTTTTAAAATTCTGCTGTATGATTGTCATTTGCTTTTTACATTTTGCTTCATGTTAGTGAATGGAATCAGTGATGTCAAACCCTCCTCTATATTCAGTTGTATAGTGTAAAAAATGTTCATTTTTGCAACACTCTAGACATGGTACTGAACTTGTTTGCGATATTTCGTGCAAGCAATGGGAGCATTTACACAGTGTGCATTACTATAACCCTCTGGGCAGCAGACTTATGCCTGAGGCAGAAGGTAGCCCAGCAACTGTGCAAAGCCTGGCAGGTTTGTCCTGGTTTGGGTGCCAGAGGAAGTGCCAGTGGCAGCACTTGGGGAGCTGCTCAGGTTGGCCAAGGAGCTGCAGGCTGTGTTTGATAAAGTTTAACACCAGGAACTGCAGCAGTGACTGACTGGAGAAACCTAGACCTGTTATATTCCTTTTAGTTCTCCTCCAACTCTCCAATTCACACAGATGTTTACAGCAAGTCTAGGTGGAAAAAATGTGCTACACAGGCTCTACCACAGTTGGTTTTATCCATCAAGTAAATGCTGTGGTAGCTATACACAGGGCTATCAGAAAGGGTGTAAGGCTGTCACATAAGTAACTATGACATGAAACTTGTGACATTAATTTTGGGTAAGAGAACAACTAGGCATTTAAAACTATAGCTAACAGTAACACAGTTAAGTCAGCAATAGATGGGATCCTAAGCTAGTGTTTTTCTTCATGTGTCCCTGCAATAGAAAATATTTTCAGAATATAAGACCTAAAGAAAAAAGAAGGGGGAGGCAAGGAAGAGAAATTTGCTAGAAGCATTTTCAGACCAAGTGTCCTCTGCTGTAACACCAGTTACATTTATAGCTTAATTACTGTGAACAGACATAGCATAAAGGAAGCAGATAGCAATGGTTCATATGTGAGCTTTGGGAAACCTCTATTAGCATCCCTGGATACCTTCTTGGTCATATATTTGTAAAGAATAACCATCTAAAATGGTTATTTTGAAGTGGGATCTTTTTTTCTCTTTTGCTAATATTATACATTTTTGGGGAAGGACAGGTTGTAATTTGCATGGGATTTTTAATTCCAGAATAAACATTAAAATGGAGGAAAAAATTATACCTAGCAGAAGATAATTCAGAGAAGAACATGTGTGTCAAATATTTGTATTTCTTGCTGTATTACTCCTCACTGCAATTTTGCTGTTGATAAAAACTGCTGGAATTTTTTTTCCTCCTCCATCTCTCTTTCATCTAGGCTTGGACACCTCTTAAGTTCTTTACGTAGTTCAGGAAAGGTGAAAACAGTGGAGGGAAATTAGTTGTTATTTAAAAAGAATAACCTGCTTAGTCATGTAGTTTCTGATTTACTTCAGATTTCAGAAACTAGGGTCGTAATAGGAGTAAATTTGTAGTTGCTGCTGTATTTTTTTTTAAATGCTGTATTATCACTGTCTTCTTCAGATTATGGCTGAACGGAAGAATGCTAAAGCTATGGCTTGCAGCTCATTGCATGACAGGGCAAATGTCACCCTTGACGTTCCTCTGCAAGGTACTGTGTGTACAGCTAGGATCCTCAGCATGCTCCTATTTTATATACCTTTTGTTTCTGATGCAGCTTTTGACAATAATGGAGCATATTGGGCGAAGTTAGGAGTGTAATCCTGTCTTTTAATTAACGTATCTGACTGCAACCTGTTCCTGTATTACCTTAAATATTTTTATTAGTTCTGTTGACAGTAATGCACTCCTATTCAGTTATGTCAACTTACGCACTTCCTCTTTTACTTTGAAGTGCAGTGTTGCAAATTCAGTCTTACTTATTTGTGGATACTTGGACATATTCAGAGTACAATTACTGGGTAAACTGGTTTATGTTATTGGTGAAATAAAAGTGGGTTTTCCTGCTGTGAATGCTGATTAACAGACACTGATGTTTGTTCCCATGCAGTAGATTTCCCAACACCAAAGACAGAACTGGTACAGAAGTTCCACGTCCAGTACCTGGGCATGCTACCTGTAGCTAAACCTGTGGGTATGTAACACTGAAGTGTCTTCCAAAGTACCTTGCACAAGCTGTAAAAGCTGGACTCTGGCTAACCAAGTGTAAATGCATGATTTTTGAAGGGTAGCAACTCTTGTGCTTCAATCATATGAATCAGGCATGAAGACATATAATGCTCAGGGCATCCTGCGAACATATGTTTTGCAACCAGGGTATTTTGGGAGCTGCCAAGAAGGCAAAGTTTCTCTCTACGGCTTTCACTGAATATGAGCTCTGCTACTAATGAAATGCTACTACCTAGAGAAGTGAAATGGTGCGACAGCTAAACAAGATGCTATCCTGGTTTTTATAAGCCAGAGGCACTTGTTTTAGTTTTGCAGATGAAGAAATACAACTTCACAATACTTCCTTCCATCATCAAATTGGTTTTACTAAGGACTCCAAAACAATCTGTTTTCTATACTGTGATGTTTTTGTTATTGTTTACATATATTAATTTATTTTTAATTATTGTGTTTTCTTTTCTTTTAGGAATGGATACTCTGAACAGTGCCATTGAGAGTCTAATGGCTTCCTCTAGCAAAGATGATTGGATGCCAGTTACCATGAATGTTGCTGATGCTACTGTCACAGTAATAAATGAAAGAGTAAGGCAGACTCTCTTGTTTAAAACACATATAACGAGTGTTGAAAATTAGGAACACAGAAATGCTAGTAGAGTTAATTTGTGCTAGAATTCATTGGCTTATTTTGCATTTTCTTTCTTTCTTTCCAGAATCTGCAGAGGTTCTCACTGGTTGTATCAGCTTCAGCTTTCTTTACTATTCTAAGCATGTTCTCAGAAATAAATTATTATAGGTATTCATTAGATAGTTAAATTCAGTATTGTTCTTTCTAGGAATTTTGAGCCAAAAATGTTGTAGGTTAACTCCTAAGTAACAATCCTGAATTCCAAACTGTATTTACCTTATTCTTGGTATGGAGACCAAGAGGAATATTTAAATCTGTGTTACAGAGGAAAATGTAGAGCATTTTCCATAGAGATTAATACAGTGAAACTTAGAAAAAAGTCTTTTATAGTCCTTTGGTGAGTTATTAAACCAGCGTCTCTGTCATTATTGGAGTCATTATAGCCATGTTGTTTTGTTTCTTCACACAACAAGCCATTTGTAAAATGCACAACATGCTTGGTGCTGACGCTCAAAGCCTTGGTTTTCTAGTGACAGCCTAGAAGGGGAGATCCAGCCCAGGCCCGAGCACGTTGGGTATATGCAGATACATAAGAAGGAATTAAAATACTGTTTCAGCATGTTCTCCTATTTAATCAAAATTGGAAGTTCCACAGAATATCCAAGAGTAATGATCAATCATTTGATTCATTACCAGAATGAAGAGGAAGTCATGGTGGAGTGTCGTGTGCGGTTCCTGTCCTTCATGGGAGTAGGCAAAGACATTCACACATTTGCCTTCATTATGGATACAGGAAACCAGCATTTTGAGTGCCACGTTTTTTGGTGTGAACCAAATGCAGGCAATGTATCAGAAGCTGTTCAGGCTGCTTGTATGGTAAGTGACCTTCTTCAAAGGCAGATGCACTTAGATTTTTCACTGCCTCCATAAATGATCATCTTTCCAAATTTGCAATTATATTAATTTCAAGACAGAAAAAGAAAGAACAGGTAAAAATAGGATTTAGTATTATGATATATTTAATCAATTAAAATCCAAACGTTTTGAAGTTTGAAATGCCAGTTTAGTGAACAATGCCCCTTTAATCATCTTCCCTCCTAAATCTCTGCAATGTCTAATGTAAGTTAGAAATCATTTCTTTCACTCCACAATTGTTATACAATCCAATGGCAATATAGTGAAAATGATCCTTGTTCCAGGGCAGCTGAACCCATAAAACTTATTTTTCAGTTTTGAAATGACTGTTTATATGATTTAGTATCTGTTGTGTGCTAATGAACAGTTTCTGCCCGCACTGAAAGATCAATGTCCCGTTAACTTCACCTAAGCTTTCTTGTCACAGCCAAAACAGAGGTTTAATTGTATTTATGAGAAAGTACTAGAAGTTTATTGAAATGCTCTGTGAAATTACTGGATAGAGTAATGATTGCAGAATGGTTTTGCTTTGTTGCAGTTACGATACCAGAAGTGCTTAGTAGCCAGACCTCCATCACAGAAAGTTCGACCACCCCCACCTCCTGCAGACTCGGTGACTAGAAGAGTTACAACTAACGTAAAAAGAGGAGTGTTGTCTCTCATTGACACTTTGAAACAGAAACGTCCAGTCACCGAGATGCCATAGCTGTGTAAGAGTGCTCCTCACATTTAACTGAAGATAACTGTAGCTACGCTAAGGAAAATGAACTGACGATGTCTGGCCTTCCATTTCAATTGCTGATGCTTTGACTTCAGAGAATTTACCCTTATCAAAACAATATTAGACAAGCATGTTCTCTCATTCTTGCCACCATCGTGTGATATGAAAAGAAGCATGAATAATTTTTTTGCTGTCAGTGAGTTACACCATGGGCAATGGAAGGTCTGTTTGATTGTAAATACATGAACATTACCTAAACTCACACAAAAAAAAGAATATGGCCATGTCCCTCCCAGTGAACTCATGCTAAAGTCCTTGGAGTGAATGATGCCTGAGATAAAATTTCACCTTGAGCTGGATTTGTCACAAACCAATCTTAAATCCTACAGCACTTGGCTGTGTTTTCAACACTGGAATGAGTACCAAGTATTAGCTACCATTGAATTACTGTAGATTAAATAACAAGTTTTATTTTTTACAGAACTACACCTGTTAGTTTTAAATTGTCAGCATTGATCTGGCAACCATTTTAACATCCCCCTGACAAGCTTTTGAATCATGGTGTCATTATTTCATCTTCTGGTTAAACATTAAGGTCTTAGAGAAGAATCATGTTTAAAACCAAACCAATGATGAAAAATTTACAAATGTTTTTAGTAATTGAGTTGCAGGGTGATCAGCTTTAAATGTACAAATGAAACTGTTGGCTGTTAAATTTATTCTCCTAAATCTGTCATTTATTCATCAAAAATACCATTTGTTTCATGCAGGGCTCAAGCCAATCAGGATTAAGAAAGAAATAGTGATTTTATTGACTTACAACTGTTACAGAGACTAAACTGTTCCATGCCTTTTTCATACAATTGTTTGATGGAATGTTCAATTCAATGTCTGATTGCACAATTCCCCCTTCCCCTCAGAGTTTGCTGCTGAATACTTAGTGTGCCAGAAAAAGAACAATTCTGTTTCTTGTTATTTACAAAATTTCATGAAATTTATTCTACTTTTAACACTCTTGTAACAAAATAAGAAAAGAGTTGTTTTCTAACAGGGTAGTGCTTCAGGTGGTACAACTTGATTTCAATGCTTTTGCTCCAAAGTCTTCATCTCGTTGCTTTGATTTACATACCTGCAGATCCTCACAAATGAGCCCAGCATTGCCCTCAAAATTGTACCTCAGTCCAATTTTGAAATGCATCTTCAGTCTTCCCCTTTGCCATCTTCTGTCTAGGTGTGCAGATTGGTCCACATTTTGCAAATGGAACATTAAAGGTATTTTTAACTAGTGTTAAAAATGTTTTGCCTCCATTTATGATAAATTCCAAACTGTAACTGTCTCCCAAGCCTGCAAATCTGGTCATACTGCAATGATAAAGGAATATTGGCAAACTTGTTGTTACAAAAATAACTCTTTTTTTATTTTACTGTGCAAGAGACTGTTAGAAACAAGCAATTTTTTTTAATTTCCTTGTAGAAAGAAATTAATTACAAAACCTAGGCAAAATAACTTAGGAACACAACAGGAAAGGAATGGTGATGCAAGAAATTTCTGCATTGAAAAATGCAGAAACATCATTAAACTAAACTCAGCATGATGTATGAGCAAGTATCAGGTGAAGGCTAGCTATGCAACTGTTGTAATTAGATTTAGCTCTCTAGAATACCCTCTGAAGAGCTGATCCTCCACCAGTCTCAAATCTCTTCATGGTCGCGATTCTGCATCTCAGGCATTGAAGCAATTGTTTCCCCTCTCAAGGCTCATGTTCTTGCCACTTCCTTTGCACCAGCTCTACTGCTTGTACAGCTGGAGGAGGAGCTGCTTATGCTGAGTATGCAGGGAGAGTGGGAGGTGAGGGACACAAACCAACCCACCCCCTTTGGCAGTACCGGTGGTTTAACCACTGGTTAAACAAAGCCAGATCACAAAGCATGGGCGTGGCAGCTTGCATACCTACTTCAGTAGTTTCTAATATTGATCCCAGTCAGGAGCAGTGTAAAAACTCACTTCCTATCACAGAACAGTTTGGGTTGGAAGAGACCTTAAAGATCATCTAGTTCCAACCCCCCTGCCATGAGCAGAGACACTTTCCACTAGATGGAGTCGCTTACCCCATCCAACCTGGCCTTGAACACTTCCAGCAATGACTGCCCTCAAGATGTGGTGGCTAACACTGTCCCTTTAGGTAGGATTGTGAAGTTAAAAGTTTCCTTGTTCATAATTGTGCTAGTGATTCAGATTTTATTTTAAATTAAATACCTTGACACTGTCTTTTTAAAGTTCCAGCTGGGAACACTGTGATTTGAGATTTGCAGCTGTTGTGTAACAATGAAATAATTTTAAACAGTATAATTAATTTTGTCATTGCATCTGCACAGTGCTGATTCTCCCCAAGAGAGACCTGGACTCTCTTTAACTAAACCAACACTTAGCAAACAGCAGTGTGATGGTTCTACACCACTGTTGTCAAGGCTAAGAACATCTGGTTAGCTTTCACTAGCAATGTGTGCAATTGCAGGAAAGGCTGAGAGAGTATTGAAAAGCTGTACGTCACTCACCAATGTATGTTTTAAGAGGTTTGTGTCTGTTAACAAAATGTTGATTTTGCAAGTATTTAAGTAGTGTGCTTAATGGTCTGACTATATGTGGCCTTTTGTCTTCAGTAGAGCTCTTATTCTCCAAAAGATTTAATATAACACCCAGGTGTTTGCAGAGTCAGAGCCTAATATTGCAAAGCCCATTACCTTTTGTTGAACAATATGTTCAGACACTCTTTCTACCATGGCCAAAAAAAGTATGTATGGGGTGTGTGTGTTTGAGCAACAACTGCCGCTGTTCTAGTCGATGTTATAGCGACCCTTCAGTTATCTATGCATTTTTTATAATACCTAGTGATTCTGTAGACCGGCAGCCATGTTCACTATGCCTTGTATGTCTGATGCCATATTCTAACTTAACCTGTTAAATACAGCTTAAAATATTTTTATTTTATTTATTCTATTTTTACTGAAATATCCTGCATTATTATGTTGATGTATTGTCTTTACTGGATGTGCTCTTGTAACATTCTCCACTCTGTATACTATAAGTCGCCTAAAAAAAGGCAGGCTTTGTAATTATTTGTAGTCACATTTTTATTGAAGTCCATAGAAAAATCATGTAAAGCAAAGCTAATTTCTTCTTTTTTTTCAATGCAAGTACTAAGTTAGAGAGGTAAGTATCACGTGTCAGTCAGTCATGTCATGAACACACTTCTTTGCAGAAGCAAGGAAATTTATATTCACAGTCAGAGATAAAAGCCTTTCTTTTGAAATCTGCATTGCTGGCTGTAGGTTTTATTTAAACCACTTACTGTTTCATTTAAAGGGGAGTAAGGGGGTGTGGGAGACATAAGCCACCTAACACGTGGTTAAACAGTAATAACAAAAATTCCATGGAAGCACACAGACTCCATTCACAGTAAAACAAGGCTTTAGTGATACACTTCCCATGCAGAGTCACCTGTACCCACAGAAATAATGTGCCGTTTTGTGACAGAGGTACAAAAACTGTGGATTATCTAATAGCTTACACCAGTTCTGTGTCATTAAGAGTTCTACTTCTCTTTTAATTTTATCAAGCATTTCATAGATCATTTACCTAGGACTCTGGAGTTGTTAGTATATCACCCATGGATAAGACAACTTTCTCATTTCAACATGCAGTGTGGACTCAGCATTTCAGTATTACTGTTGACCCCATTACTCCTTTCTTCAGTGGGTTAATTAACACATTGCTACAACCTGTACCATTCAGTCAGCCAAAGCAGGTTTAATTTAAAAAAGAAGGAAACACATCCACTGTTTATTAGCAGAGCCCAGTCTTACATAAAGCACCTGACTGACACAGAAAAGGACAGTTTTCCCTGCTGTTGGCCACTTCTCCACATTTAAATGTAATCTGTTCTGAGAATAAATTTAGCTGCATAAAGTGATTGTCTCACCTGTTACTGCTCCATGAATCTGGTAAATTTTTTTGTTGTTCTAAGTGGTGGTTGAGGGAAGGGAAAAACATATTGGTGGTTTAGAGGCAATAGCAGTACAATGGAGACTTTTGCATCTGGAAAACTGAATCAACAGTTTCTAGATGAAAATTACAACTGAACAACTAGTTTACAGAAAAATAGTCACATAAGATACAGGTTTACTGTAAAAAGTAATTGAGTGCTTAACTGANTGAGTGCTTAACTGAATGTACGAGCATCCTACCTACAAGCCCTTTGGAGTCAGTCCCAGATGTTGCCACCAAGTGAAGCTTGGTGCTTACAAAGTAAGCTGCTGCCCTGCAGAGTCAAAATACTCACTCTGATATTCTTAGTAAGACGTCAGGATTCTAAGTGGTTTAGCCTCCATATCATTTAAAAAATGCAAAATCCTCAAAGTAAGATGAGGCCGATTGTGGGACATCATGACACATATTACATAAGTAGTCCAGAAATTATCATCAGACACACACATATATATGTTCTTTTACAATTAACTTTAATAATGAATGATACAGATCTTGATTTAAAAAATCATTCTCTAACTGCACAATCTCTAAGTTTATTTTAAGCACTCAACAACCATATTGGTGGGGGTGGGATCTCCTTAGTGTCCATTCCTTCTATCCAACATGTAGAATCTCTCCTCCTGGATGGTTTTGAAAGAATTTTTTTTCCAGTTCTATACAATGTATGTGCACAAGTCTAAATCTGTCCTTACAAGTTTGTTCAAAAACAAGGGCAGAATTCACCATGTCAATGGAACAGGTAAGGAGCAAGGGTTGCTCACAGGGATTGCAGGAAGTGAGGGATGTCTTTGCACAGGAAAGCTGGCTCAGATTAAGATGCTAAAAGAAATTTTCACTGATTCAGTGAAGCAACAATATCCGATGAACAAGAGCCAGCTGTTCATGCTGCTGGTGTAGTGTTGTTCACATCCTTTTTTATAAAGGTACCACTGATCCAGCAACACTGACTGGTGTGGGTGAAGAAAAAGTAGACATATTAAAACATTTTCCTCTGGATGGATCTAAATTCTGACCAATATGTCAAATCGATTAAGATTCCATACTACATTGTTGATGCTCCTGGCAACACTCTTGCCAAGTATCTTAAATAGTTGCCTAGAGGAAAATGTCTCTTCTGGGCCACAGCTACCTTTGCCTTTCTATATTGCTATGCTGTGTTTATTTCATTTTTACAATGAATCACATCTGAGTAGAAACCAAGGGAGTAAGTACTAGAAAGCCTATGCATGGGCTTTAGTGTACTTGGCCTGTTTCCTGTACAAAAGTTCACATCTAGTTTTAGAAATAAAGGTGAGCTAACTGTGCAAGGCTTATTTTCCATGCATAAGTTGAAGTGGAAACTCAGAAAAATGGTATCTAGTACTTCAAAATTAAAATAGCCACTTAAAAACAGAGTCTCATTTTAAAAAAAATTTGATTACTTTTACAGGTCTAGGTCATGGTGGGGCGGTCAAATCTATTATTTAACTTGTCACTTTAAAATGTATAGCAAGAGGTTATAGTTTTTTTACCTCATCCTCGTAACAGTCTATCAGCCTTAGGCAGCTGGGCTCCATTTACTTCAAAGGGTGATTACTAGATCAAAAATTACTATCTAACATGGATATTTCTACACAAACAGCCCATATGTCTCTCCCACAGCAAGATTATCCTGCATAAACATATACTGTAAGCAAAGAGTATTGATTAATATACAGGAATCTTTACCTTCTCTATAAAAGAAGAGCAAAGTTTGAAGGTTCTTACAGCCATGGGCAAGGATGTGTAAGCACAGCTGGCTTGACCATTTTAGA
>WEIV01015762.1:82114-102949 GCA_013390005.1 Calyptomena viridis
ATGCTGCTGGTGTAGTGTTGTTCACATCCTTTTTTATAAAGGTACCACTGATCCAGCAACACTGACTGGTGTGGGTGAAGAAAAAGTAGACATATTAAAACATTTTCCTCTGGATGGATCTAAATTCTGACCAATATGTCAAATCGATTAAGATTCCATACTACATTGTTGATGCTCCTGGCAACACTCTTGCCAAGTATCTTAAATAGTTGCCTAGAGGAAAATGTCTCTTCTGGGCCACAGCTACCTTTGCCTTTCTATATTGCTATGCTGTGTTTATTTCATTTTTACAATGAATCACATCTGAGTAGAAACCAAGGGAGTAAATACTAGAAAGCCTATGCATGGGCTTTAGTGTACTTGGCCTGTTTCCTGTACAAAAGTTCACATCTAGTTTTAGAAATAAAGGTGAGCTAACTGTGCAAGGCTTATTTTCCATGCATAAGTTGAAGTGGAAACTCAGAAAAATGGTATCTAGTACTTTAAAATAGCCACTTCAAAACAGAGTCTCATTTTAAAAAAAATTTGATTACTTTTACAGATCTAGGTCATGGTGGGGGGGTCAAATCTATTATTTAACTTGTCACTTTAAAATGTATAGCAAGAGGTTATAGTTTTTGTACCTCATCCTCGTAACAGTCTATCAGCCTTAGGCAGCTGGGCTCCATTTACTTCAAAGGGTGATTACTAGATCAAAAATTACTATCTAACATGGATATTTCTACACAAACAGCCCATATGTCTCTCCCACAGCAAGATTATCCTGCATAAACATATACTGTAAGCAAAGAGTATTGATTTATATACAGGAATCTTTACCTTCTCTATAAAAGAAGAGCAAAGTTTGAAGGTTCTTACAGCCATGGGCAAGGATGTGTAAGCACAGCTGGCTTGACCATTTTAGACGGGGGTGGTGGAAATATTCAACCACTTGGACCCTGTGCTCCAGTCTTGCTATGGAGATAATGGTGAGTTGATGCCCCGGGTTTGTTTCCTTGCAAACTTTCATATGGTGTTATCTCCAGAGGCAAAGTGATTTTCCTGGGCTTCTGTACAACCCTGTTATGTTCTGCACATGCCTTTTGAGCAGGTGTCTGCCTCTCAGACACCCTGCCCAGAGGTGACAAAGGAGATGTGTGCTTTGGCACTTTAGGCAGCCCTGTGTGTGACTCGGAGTTGGTAGATNTTTTGTTTGGTTTACATTCTTTTGTTTTGTGCTACTGACTGATTTTGTTTGGTTTACATTCTTTTGTTTTGTGTTACTGACTGCTTTTGTTCGGTGCACATTCTTCTGAAGAAACTTTGCAGCCTTTGGCTTACTATCATTACCAGTAACATTACATCTACGTCGTTTTACTTTCTGCTTTTTCTTGTCTTCTTTTGGTTTTTCTTCAGAAATGCTATCTAGTAGTCCTGTCTCTGCAGCATAAGCCAAAAGGTCAGCAGGCACATTTTTTGAAGAATCTTTCTGAAAATTTCAGAGGAAACAAGAATGAATCTAAGCCACAACACAGAGCTGCTCAGAATTTATTCCATGAGAAAAACTACAGCAGAATCTAGCAGAAGGATTTCAGTCAGGTGATACATACTAAGCAAACTATTCATGAAATTACGAATATGACTGTTGTGTAAAGAGGTGTTGGAGCACTTGCTCTTCAGAGATTTTGTTCTCTACCGCCCCCTAGGGAAGCTCAGTTCTGGGCTCTCTACTGTATGTCTGACTTGGGGTTTAACCCCAGCCAGCAACCAAGCCCCACGCAGCTACTCATTCACTCCACTGAAACGATATGGAATAAATAAAACTCCATGACTTTTGAAGATTATGAAGTGGGTATGTAAACAGCACTGGACACAAGGGAGATNCACTCACTCACTCCACTCACTCACTCCCTCACCAGCAGGATCAGGGAGAGAATCGGAAAGTTAAAAGCTAGAAAACTTGTGGGTTGAGATAGAGGCAGTCACCTGTCTCCCCCCAATTTTCTGTGCACCCTCAGCCCCTTCACCAGCGTGGTATGAAAAGCAGAAAAGAAAGGCCTTGGCTTTGTGTAGGCACTGCTCAGCAATAACAAAAACATCTCTATATTATCACCCCTGTGTTCAGCACAGATTCAAAACACAGCCCCATACCAAACACTGGGAAGAAAATTAACCCTACCCCAGCCAAAACCAGCACACTCCCACAATGACCTGCTCTGTAATCTGTCTGTAATAACATGCATATACATTACATATGTGTGTGTGTATCAGAGATAGTTACTAAAATACATAAATAGCAATACTAAAATAATTTTCACAATAATTAATATCTTTCCTCCTAATACGTAAGTAAGGAACTCTCAAACTAGATTAACTAGGAACCAAGGTCAATATCCAAGTATATAAACAGAAACAATAGGGAAGAAACTGTTTTCAACTAGCTAAGAAGAGGGTTTCTGTAAACCAGAAATTTCAGTTTAAATTATATATACATTGTTTTCTGCCTTGCAGAAAATGTTCATTTCCTGAATCACCTAACATAGGAGCAATTGCTTCTATGCATTACAATTTGACAAAAAAAAAAATTAGTCAAATTAACTACCTGAAACAAGTGTTTGTTTCTCTGGAGGGAGACAATACAGTAGACAAATGTACATGGTATAACTAAAACTTAGGGAGCCAGGTTAATAATATTTTATATTGTAAAGAAAGAGGTCAATAGTAGGTAACTTGAAAGACTTTTCATATATGATTCATTTAATAAAATCTTTTAATTTCCCCAAAAAGACAAGCGTCTTCCGAGCACTGTAATCACAGTATGACAGAAAGCACAAATGACCAAATAAAAAAATCTCCTATCTTTAATTTGCAATGAAATTCCAATTAGCTCCTTCCCTCGCCTCTTCCACTTTTGGTTAAAATATTCTTGTTCCTCTCGGATACAAAAGGCAAATGTTGATGCTTAGATATGCAAACTAGCCCTTTAAGACCTTTCCTCAGGAATTGTGCCAAGACTTTTACTCAGCAAAAGCTCCCTGCCCTTCAAGCCAGATTTTCATATTCCTTAGTTTGGGAAGGAAATTTTCCTATTTTATTCAAATTGGAATAGTGTCACCCATAGGGTTTAAGACTTTGTCTGCTTGGACACTGGAAAACTAGACACCATTTATCATGAGTCTAATCACCTACGTATTTCACTCCAAGGTGTGACAACAATATCTTTCCTCTAGATGTTGCTGGCACTGACTTGCATCAAGGGCCTGCTCTGATCATCAACAGCTCCAAAAGAACACGTACATGTTGGAAAGCTGCGCTCAACATAAAATTCCAGAAATGGCACATTTCATCTGCTCATCTATCCTTTGGTCTTAAGACAACTAAAAAGCATCTAGAAATTTTATTTCAAATGTTCAATTTCATTTATTCTTTTGTTGACAACTGCAGCAGTCATCTTCTGTGAAAGTGATTTTAAATGGTAACTTTCTTAGCTTACCTCTCTTTCTAGAACGGCTACAAAACAGCCACTGGAAGTTTCTGATGGCTCCATTTTGAAAAAAATATCAGTGGAAGCCTCTGAATTGGAGCAAGTAGAAAAAACAGGAGGAATAAGCCTATAAAAAAAAGGCAGAAAATAATATTTAAGGATATAAAAGGAAATAAACAAGGATGCATTACAAGTGATTTCCAAATTATGTCTTTCAATGACATAGCTTTATCTTAATTTTAAAAAACCTCTTTTTAAGAAAGGCATAACAATTCCTCTTTTTAGAAATAATTGGGGTTTTTTTCTCTTTTTTCCAATATTCCCCATTTTTTTTCCAATTATTAAGTATACTAACCATCAGATAATAAATATCAATATCATGAAAAACTATTTTTCTCAGGTCTGCAATTATTGAGTTATCAAGTTGTCCATGAAGTTGGGGAATGATCTGAAAACATTAAGCAGCTCACAGAAATTGCAGAGGTGTTGACTTTGAGTTAATAGTATAAGCTCATAATAAATAATATACCTATCTAAGACAAAAACCTTAGGTTAGCAAAATATGCTAACCTAAAAATATTTTTAATAATTGATCAATGTTTTTCCAGTTTCGCAGAGCATCAGCAGGGAAGGAAGAACTAGCGTTTTCTCATGTTTTCCTTGTATTCCAGGAATGCCTAGCTGTTATAAAGACGCCTCAAGGACTTGGCTCATAAGACTGCTAACTAGAACTAAGCTGTCTCAGTACAGAAAAACACTCTTAAAATGTCCTTTTGCAATTATAACCCCTCTCCTCTTTGCATTGCTGAGGACTATTCAAAGATGGTTACAGAGAAATGCATTCAATATTTCAGCAATGTCCTGATTTTGCTGGCCAGTTCATTTCTAATGGGAAGTCTGCAAAACTATTTGTTTCCAAATTTTCACCATAATCTGGATTTTTTTCTATGTCCCTTGGAACCTGATAAAACAGACTACAAGGCTCACATCCTCCTCGCATTTCTAAATAAAAATCTATGTCCTGTGACACAGGAGATTTTTCATTTTAGATCACCTCACTCAACTCCAGCAGAGCCTTATTTTGTTCAGCACCACTCCAGTACTGCAGAGTAATTTCAAAAGATACAATGCACATAAGCACAATTTCCTGAAAGCCCTCAATTTTACTGGAAAAGAAAATTCATATTAAGTAGATCTGTGATGTTTTATTAGTGTAATTTGCCTCTCAAAGACACTACTGTGAACACTGGGGCTAGTAATTCTGCAACAGTTTTTCATTCTGTACTGCATTATTTTAGTCAAGTAAATTCTCTAATTCTAAGGAAAGTGTAAAAGGAGTTGTTGTCAATAGTACATGCATCTTAAACACCTTGAGCTTTATCTTAAAACAAGCATAATCACACTACATATTTTATTTATGGTGTTCTATTACTGCTCTGTTCATGCTGGTTACTGGCATCTTTATTATAGCAAGAACTGTGCATGGAAACATCCAAGATATTGCATGACAGTGCAGGAGAAACTGATTCTGAAATTGTTATTTATGAAGCTCAATCAGTCTTTAGTCGCAAATTTGCTCAGGTCTGCCAAAATTGTCCCTTTCTGATCATTTGAGATTGCCCAGTATTTGAAAGTAAAAGTATAGTTTGGTGGTTTGACAAGTTTCATGATGTTTCTGCAAAACATTGAATAGATTTTGGTTTGACTTTGGGCATGGGGAGGTGTTTGTTAAGGTTTGGCTCTGGCTAAATGCCAAGGACTCACACACAGCTGAGAAAAGGGAAAAAAACCCTCAACTTTTGTGATAAGGATTATAAGCAACTTTTTATTAACTATTTCACAAGCAAAACAGGCTCTAACTTAGAATATTAAGAATTCACTACTACTAAAATCAGAGCTTAAGAGTTTAAGAGAGAGAAGTTTGATAGATGTTACAGACACCTTCCCCCCCCCGCCCCCGCCTCCCTTTTTAAGATCTTTCTCCTTCCCTCAGCGGCCCAGGAAGACAAAAGGAGGGGGGATTTATGGTCAGAGGTTGTTTTTTCCCACTGATCAGAGGAAAAAAAGAGTCCAACCCTATGCTTTTCCCATGAGGGTTTTCTTCACGAAAACAGTCTGTTACAAAACTGCTTTGTGGATTTGTCATTGTACTGACAACAGCTTTTTTCAGGTATTGTTGTCACATAAGTCACATTACCAAGGGTGCAGTCCTTCAGGTGCTGGTTGCTTGGCTGCTTCAGTGAGGGTCTCCACGGGCCACCAGTCCTCCCAGGAAATGCTGCTCTGCTGCTCCAGCGTGGGTCTCTTCTTCCCACGGCCCACAGGACTCTATCAGGCCCCCGCTCCAGACACAGATATCAAACATGTCACAGGATCACAGTTCTTTTTTTCCAGCACTTATCTGCTCCAGTGTGGAGTCTTCCAGTCTTCTGTGGGTTTGCAGGTGAATCTTCGTTCCTATGATCCCCCACAGGTTGCTGGGGCCCTATTCCAGTGTTTAAGGCATCTTCTCTTTCTCCTTCCCTCCGACCTTGGTGTTAATCAAACTTCTCACTCTCCCTTCCCTTAAGTGGCCATGGTGTTCTGCCTTGGTTTTTTTTCCTTCTTCTCCTTCTTAAATATGTTATCACAGAGGTGTTACCAGCTGACCTTGGCTAGCTTGGAGCTAAGGAATTTCCAGCAGCTTCTTAAAGAAGCCTCTCTCATAGCCCCCCCACCTAATAAACTCTGGCTACTTAAAACCACAACAAAAGGCTGTTTTTTTCTAAAATAACTAAAGCTCCAGGAACTTTTTTACCAAAAACTCTGTTATATGTGTAATGAATTTATATTATTTGTGTTCAATTAATTTGGAGACCATTACATTCCAAGGTACCCCTAGTTCTCCCCACAGAGTTAACAGCTGCATAGAGCGCAAGACGTGATGGACTTCACAAAGTTTCAAATTCATAAGAAAAACACAGCATACAGCAAGAGTCCATAAATGCTTTTTAATAAGCATAGCATCACTACCAAGACAAACCCTTATTTCACCCCACTTAGTGTAAAACTTCAAACAAGCTGCTGGTTTTTATCAGTGAATTGCAGGAAAGATGCATTTTGTTGCACTGTGTCTTACGAATAACGTACAACTTTTAAAAATTCTTTGGACTGGCCACAGTTAACATTTACCATTTTAATCATGCAAAATTTAATTGCACTGAATGGTATCTTGAGCCACAGTACCTTTCTCTGCAATAGCCAGGTTATTAACATCATCTAAGGTAATATAAAATCTAAAAACATAGTATTACTCTTCTGTGCTTTTGGAACATAAACTCTTTTAGCCTGCCTCTTGTAATCAAATATTACAGCTATGTGCAAGTGTGTGCCAACTGTTGCCATTTACCTACTGTGACTGAAAGGAAAATCCAGGAAGTACCCATCAGTCTTTTAACAATTTCATGATTAGAGGTGACAGCTGACAGGTTTTAACTACATATAAAGTACACAGAACACCTACTTTTTCATATATATTTGTATTTATGATTGCACAGGATGATGTCTTACTGTAACGTGTCCTCCCCTGAAGTAATTCACCTGAATACAGGGATGAGCAATCCTACAGCAAGGGTTCTTATTCTTCTACATTATTCTCACACTTTAAGATTTAATTTCGGTTTCCTTTGGAACTGATCATTCTAGATCAGAAGCTGAGAGCATGCCAATAAGTTCCCTGACTTCTAGTCTTCATTTTATCTTAAACTAGCTTCATTCTCTGAATACTGATACAATAAATGCAGTAGCTCTATCAGAAGAATGTTATTTCCAACCAGTGATAATTTCCTCCCATCTCAATTTCAGATGAACAAAAATATTAGATAGAAAATTCAACAGAATACTGCTAAGTCCTCCCATAAACATCTGAAAGAATGGCATGACAGGCAGCAAAAACTACTTTAAATATTAATTTAATGCAAGACATATATCAGTCTAGGAGATGAAGAATTATACTACAATTTAAAGTTATACCTTAATTTTTTCATAGATGAAACTTTTCATTCCATACCTATATGGCTGTACTTTCTTTCCTTCCACTCCAGATTCCAGTGCTTTTTTTACTACTAGTTCATTTTCTTCTGGGTAAACTGAACAAGTGCAGTAAACAATAGCTTGTATTTTGTTAACTACAAAACAAAACCAATTTTCTATGTTCAGATTCTTCATACAGACAGTGGCTTGGTAAGGACTGAAAGCATCATAAAAATTATGCCTGGATATCACTTTTACCAGTAAAAATATCCTCCTGTAAACATTAGTATGCAATTTCTAGTGGGTTTGAATAATTAAAATATTAAATATTTGCAGATTTCAGCATGAATACAAAGCTATATCCAGTCTTTTCACATAGCTACCAAAGGAGAGGGGAAGAAAGTGGCAGCATGTAGATGGAGCCTGACTACATTTGTGCCCTTTCCAAAGCTCAGCATGACTAAGCCATAAGTCAGTTCTCTACACAACACTGGAGACTATTGTATTAATATCTGGTGAACACTAGGACACAGAAACACCTTTAGACCAGAGGAGATGATTATTCAGGGGGTTTGGTTACATGCTTTTGTTAATTAATAGAATAATTGGTGGATATTTAACTATATAAAAACTGGTGATAGTACAATGGGATAGTACAAGGTTTACCCAAAAAATGGAGAACACACACTTACATTTTAGTGCATGAATCAACTCATTAAGCTGCCTCTCAGCAAGAGTACTGAGTTTCTCCTCAGACACAAATCCCTGGGAAAGGTCTCGTAGCAATCCTGCATCTAAAAGCAGAGAGTTGTAAAATTAGTATTGCAACTTGTAAATTAGAATACCAGGGAGTGCCTGATTTATTCACTTTCCTTCTTTACCTGTAGTTACTGGTGCCTCATATTTGCTTCTATTTAATGAAAATTGTACAGTGAACAGACTTACACAAACAGCCAATAAAGGAATGTAATGAAATGGAAAATTATAGACAGAAAATGTATGTCAAGATACCAACATGTATATAATCTTTTTTACTTAAAAAAAGCTATATACCCTCTGCTCCCCAGAATGACCCTCAAACTTCATATTATCAACTTGAAGCAGACAGAGAATTATGTAAGTTAATATATATGTTTTATAGAATTAAAATATGTTATATATTTTTATAGAATTAAATTAAAGTAAATTATACAATTTACTGAAGTACCTACACTGTCTAGACCACAATATTTGAATTTATTTCTACCAGAAAGCATGAGCTGGATATTGTATCATAAGTTACCTCTGTTTTCGCTTAAAATAAACTCCATTGGATTGCCAGCACCCAGTCCAGAGCACTGTGGTATCAGCAAAATAACTTTTGCCTTTTCAAGTCTTGGGTCTGTTGGTTCAAGCTCAGTAAAGTCTTCACGTAACAACTGAATATCTGAAAAAAAAGCTAAAACTCAACGGTTACACACTGCAAGCAAACCTGCCTACAGGGGATACAGCTGAACAGAGTGGGGTGTTACAGAGATTGACAGAGTTAAAGCCTGCTAGACCCAGATCCTCCAAAGAATGCCCTATGGATTTCAAAGAGATTCAAGGTCTAGCTAGACCTGCATATTCCACTGAAAAAACAGCTAATGAGGTTGCAGAATCTTGCTGCATTCTGTTCTGATTGTGTCCTTCAGAAAAACTGGACAAGTGCATGTGCTTTGAATTAACACTGTCCAACAGCTGAAAATCAGACTGAAAGCAACAGCCAAATAAATGGACCTAAAAGTTCCAGCTACACCAACTGCTATACAATAAGTACTTCCATGGAAAAATTCATCCTGATATTTCAGGACCTTCCATTTATGACATGGTTAATCTGCAACCTTCAATTAAACGTGACTGTAGCTGAAGAGCTGTCAGTTCACCTTTTGGCCCAAAAAAAGTTGTAACTGCCCTCCCCAAGTCTTCAAAGGAGGATCTCTGAATTCTGATAGAACTATGCACTATTTATAGATATCACAAACACCTGTATTACAACACTTTTTCCATACCAACTGTTTTAGCACCTACTTTCACATCCCATATGACTGAAAATATTCCTCAGTTCTTCTTCTTTTGCTGAAGATTTCACACCACAAACAAAAATTGTGGATGTGCCATTCTTTGTCAGCACTGACATATGGGCAATGGTCAGATGGGAACCTATGTGAGCCACTATAATGTCATCACCTGCATTCAGCAGTGCCTGTGCAGCGTGTACAGCAAGGCTGCGAGACTTATCCTAGAAAACAATGACACAAAAAATAAGTACAACCAGCTGTTTTGGTTTCTATGGATGCCAACCTTTTCCAAAATAAGAAAGTATTTCATTGTTTTTATAGCAAATGGGAAAGAAGGGAGGAAAAAAAAGGGTTGGCTGCTAGTACAGAATTAAATTAAGTACAAAACCAATCAGTCATTCAATAAATTTCAATAACTTAATTCTAAATAATACATAAAAACACATAAAATCTATAGGTGAAAAGAGAATGCATATCATCCCTGTGAGGAGGAACTCCCAGCAACAGCCAGAAAAGACAAACATAGGCCACGATTCAGAACAGGCAGAATTAATCCTTGGAGGTAGCTTAACAGAGAAATGCAAAACTATTCACATAGCTCTTGACAATAATTACAGGACAAATGAAGCCCTTACAGATCAAAGATCAAAATTTTGCTGAAATCTGAACAACACAGAGCAAGACTGGAATGCAGAAAACAGAGGGACCACTCAAGAAGAGTAAATGGTCTTTTACCACTGGTGATTAAGAGAAAACATTATCTCCATCAAATTAAAAAGGCAAGGAGTGAAGACAACACAGGTACCAGGCCTTGCACCAAATCTGACAAACACTGATAATAAATGGAAGGGGGCAGGGGGGAAGCACTAAGCCTTTAAGTTCACATCCTTGTCTATGTACCCACTTACAGCACTCAAGCATCACCCTACCCCACCAAAGAGATGGTGGTTTTGAGGGTTTTTTTCCTCATTTTGAATACTTTAAAGCAGTAATACTCAGAATTTGTTCCCATCACCTATGGGGCTCTCATGTATAGTTCTTTTCTGTAAGTCTTGTATTAAAAATAATATACATACTGAAATTGAATATTTAATACTGAATCACTTTTTAAGTTGGGTAATAAATTTTGAGGCTAAAGTTTCCAGACAATGCTAAGCATCTGGTGAAAAAGCCTGTTGAAATATTTCTGCTAGGCACTCATCATCAGACAGTTCAGATAATTCATGACTGTGTGTTGTTGCATGGCTACTCCACTGCTCTGCAACAAGAATCTCCAACCAATCTTGCCTGGAGAGTCTAATGATGGCAAGTCAGGAAAAAGACCAGTGGGATTTATGGAGATTTAGGAACCACACTGCACAAGGTACAAAGAAGCATGATCGTTCCATCACACACAAGCAGTTTGAGAGGAAATATTGCAATAGCATAACACTATCTACTAACTGAGGGAAAGCTTATGGAGTTACATCAAAACATTCCTCACATTTTCAGAAGTGAGACTGCCTCTTTGATTACTTTTTATATTTATTTCAACAGCTTTAAGATTAAATTTAAAACATTCTACTAACTTAATTGCACCTATCAATTATAAGCATTGATATTTGCATGCTAAATTCAGTATGTGAATCAGTTTGTAACCTAATTACTAAAAATGTCCAAAACCTTATGAGAGTATGTTCCTACTTGATTTAATAAGATAGTCATACAACACACAACCTCATTCTAATGCAAAGCAATTACTTTAGTTTGCAGATCATCTGACTCAAGGGTGGCATCAACTCACCTGCAGTAAGAGTTTGCAATCTGCAAAAAGATCTAAGTTAAGTAGTTCTTCTTTAAGAGAGGAAGGAAAAACCAATACATCATGGCAATGTTGGTCCATAGCATAGGTATAATGGCCAAAGTCTGACACAGATTCAACCTTTGTGAGTCCCTTCATCTTCAAATATCTGATAACATCTTGAAGGCTGTTATACAAGAGTTACTTAAGCAACATAGTTCACATTGATTATATGAATTTTTGACTTCTATCAGTGTGTGTATAGATATGCATACACATATAGGTATAGAATGCCATACTGCCTGCAGGAGGGGAACTTACTCTATTTGAGGCATATAAGTTCTGGTTTGAAACAATTAAGTTGGTAAGTCTGATAAAATAAATTAGGAAAGAGGTATGTGTCTTCACAGGATGATTCAAAGCATCAAAACAGAAATGTCCATGTGCTCAGGAGACACTGTAGTTAATTTACTGCTGGAATGCTTTAGTTCTTTTAATTGTTTTCAATTTAGTCCAAATTGCCAATGATTTTAATGGCTGATAACTTTGAAATTTTGAAAGAATCCTTGTGTAAATGTAATGAAGGCATAACTGCTGAAGTTAGCAATTCAAATATCATAAAGATTTAAAAGTATATGTAGCAACACTTATTTGTTGAAATGCAGTTTCTGACAGTGCCATAGCCTTATATGGTACATTAAATGTGGGATGAATGCAGCAGCTTTTAACCTCTTCTTACATAAGGGTTGCAAAGTCACAACCAGAGTAAGACACATTATCTCCTAAGCACCAAACACTGGTCCAAGACAAGAGTAGGAAAACAAAATTCTTGAGAACATTATAAAATGTATTACCTGTCTAACAAAACAGATAACAAGACAATCTGGTATGGCTCATGTATCAGTTAGTACAGAACTGGGAACACCAGTGCTACATATATAGTAGTCTTCAGAATATAAAGATTTTAAAAGTGTATTTTTATTTCAAGTTTGCACTATCCTTACAAAATAAACACCAGGTTTAAGTATTGTATCTGTCTTAACACCGTTTCCCAAGATTATGGCTTACACCCACTTTTAAGGATGTTTCCTCTATTTTTCGTCACCAAGTTTACTCACCCATTTTTTTTTAACTCTGTTTCCTCATTTATTTGGTTAAAGACCCACGCAAGCAACAAAATAGTATGAAAAACTGTTTCACAACCTTGTTACAGTGTATGAATACCACGATTGCAACATCAAAAAACTACAAACATAACACAAAGGCACTGCACTAAGCAGGATTTCCTGTAAGAATTTTAAATTACTGGTAATAATATAACCAGAAAATTCTAAAACAAGTATGTAGCAAACTATATAACTTCATATGCAAAAACATCAGTATCAGATGATACTTTAAAGATCTTACCTGATTTTCAATGTGTTTATCCACACACAGAAAGGTAAAGCAGAAACCCTTTGTTGCTGCTTCCATATGGTGTTTGGTACAAAGTGATCAATTGAAAGAGCATCATGTTTGATGCGGCATCGTGCTAATGCAGCTGCCAGTTTGGTCCTACAACTACAAAAACATAGTCACAAGTTTAATAAAGTTTTATAAATGTGTACATCAGCTATTAGCATACATTTCTGCTACAATACAATGTTGCTCAGAAACCACAATCAAAAGGGTCACCTCATTCTGCAAGCTGCAGAAAATATAGTTTTGGGACATTTCCTACTCCGGACAAATGCCAAGCAGTAGCCCATAGCTAAGATTACTTTATTCAAATCCAGGTGAGACTGGAATTATGACAGGTGACTCCCAAATGCATTCATCTTCTCAGACAGCTAAAAAAAAGTCAGTATGTTTTGGAACTGCAATCCGTGGAATAAAATCATCAGATTCATTTGCATGTTTGAAGATGTAAATACATCTATGTGCAGAATGAACTTCTGACAAAAGCTGACCTCTGAACATGTACAGAAACTACACAAGTATGATGGCAACCAGGAGTCAGTTTTATTATTACTACATGAAAATGTCAGAATACTCCTAGATTTTCCTCCCAACAAACTTTACACACACTCTCAATACATGATAATTCAAAGCAAATGAAAATTGTTGGTGAACTATTTCAGATATATTATTTACTGCCCTCCAGAAATATCTTGCATGTAAGATACTCATGAACTTTCTGGGCTATTCTCAATTCAGCAGTAACACAATTTTGTCTAATAAATACCTCTCAAGTTCATCGACTGATGAAAGAAATAATAAATATTAAAATGTTTATTTTACATATCCCCCTTTTTATTTCAATTATTTAAAACAATAAATAATTGATAAAGTTCCATAATAGAAATACTGTTAAATAGATGGATGTTATTCCATTCCATGACCTCTTGATTCTATTACACTCATACTTATGAACATTTACTGAATATTTCTTTCCTAAAATTGGATGAAAAAAGTTTCAACAATGCCAAAATAAGATGCTAGCAAAATAATTCACAATATAAGGATGGTTTGTTAGCTGTATTTGTCTTAACTATAAGAATATGAAAGTTCCCCTTCAAGCTAGGTTCTTATTAAAAAGAAACCAACACAAATTTGAAGATGAAAGACATGTTTAATAATTATTTTTAAAAGGCACTGGTTATACAAGTGTCCATTTTTGCTAATATATACAAACAAAAACCAAAAAAAGCTCCTTGGAGGTATACCTGTACAGATAACGATCTACTTCCTGAACTTCTTCTACAGGTTCCTCTTCATCAAAAATCTTTCGTGCTTGAAACTTTCGGTCTTGTAGGTCATAAAGCATCACAACAAGCAAACTGGTTAACTCGTCTGCCTGCAACAGAAAAGCAGCTGGATAGCGAAAGTGACACACAGCATGCATTACTGCTGCAAAAAGATCCATGCCAAATAGCAGTCTCCCATGTAAGAGGCATTAAAAACACCAGTGAAATACTTATTTCTAAAAATATGGATGTAATTCCTCACGGAGAGCTAATAAAACACTGAAGGTGTTTTTTTTTTTAAACTCAAATACATATCTCGTAAGTTATTTAGCTCATCAAAATTAAAAGCATTCTACATACACAGATAAAATACTATATCTTAACAACTTCTAATGTTATCAAAATTGAAACACTGAAATTATTTTGTCTTCATAAAGTAGTTCATTGAATAGCTAAGCTAAGAAAAACTTCTTGTCTATCAATTTATTTCTTGTGGGATTGTCCCATATGTAGCAACAAATACGCTCAGTTACAATAACCATTCTGCTGTTGGGATACAAGTAAAATCTCCTTCCCATGTCTAAATGTTTAAACCAGGGAGCATCACCTGCTTAAGGACAATAATTAACAGCACTTCAGTTACTATTGTCTATCTCTTTCCATAAAATTCCTAGTTATTAAGCCTTCTAAAATGCTTACCTTCTCACAAATAAGACCAAAATTAGTTAGAAAACTTAAGTTATTAAGGAAATACCAGCAAACACAATGTTAGCATGCAACTCTTTTAGCTGGTTACAAAAGCAAGTCTAAGATAAATGTGCAAGACCATCAGCCTCCACCAATAACATCAATTGAAGTTTATCTTGCAATTTTCAAAGGCATCAAAGACTAAACTGGGAGGAACAGCAAATTACTCTGTGAGCTCTAAAACTTCGTTTCATGTCAAAGCAGGAAAGCAAGTTCAGAGAGTAAACTGGACCAATTTTTGCCAGTACAATATTTGTATACAGTACAGTTTGACCAGGAAATTAAACATGGGTTCAGTGCATTTTTTGTCTGATGGGATTCACTCCATGCTTTCTAACTCCCAAGGACAGGAAGGACACAAGATTTTTTTCCCTGCTGACAAGAGGACACAGCTGGGAAGGAAAGCACATGGACACGGACAATATCACTGAGCAAGTACTACATTGCAGTAAAGATGATGGCTCAGTCTTCCACCTTCTTCCTTTGAAGGTTTTGATTCCCAGCAGTGAATCAGAAGTGCAACAGAATCTCTCAAACAACATATCTAGTACTTTGGAGATGGATGCCTTAGACAACTATCAATAAAGGTCAGCAATATTTCACTCTGAGGCTGTCATATAGTTCAAAACAATGAAGGTTGTTTTGAAGAATGCTGCACAATCCTCAGAAAAGATTCTAATTACATCAATGCAGAAAATGCAAGATTTATTTCCTCACAGTAACATTCACTTACTATTGAATGGCATGGGTAAACACTACTATCTACCAATATTTCTTCAAGAAGATCTTGATCTGAAAAAAAAAGAAAATGTTGCCAACTTATGCTATGACATCTACAAGATTCTACAGAAGAAAAAGCAAACCCTATAAACCACTAAACTGTAAGTTAAACATAATGAAAATTAAGGGAAAATTCAACCACAAACAATAGCAAGTCTATATTAAATTCCTTTACATGAAAAAGTACAGAGATTAAATGTCTGATTTCACAAGATGTTAACAACACTCACCTATATTTAAATAATTGAGGGATATGAGTAGTCTAGTAATAACCTTCAGTGTAACAAAAAATACCCCAGATCTCTGCTGTCACACAGACACTAAACATTTTGCTTTTCCATGTTTTCTCTGCTGCATCATTTCTGTTGGCAATTCTTGGAAAAGTTTCATACTTACATTTTAGAGCATTGAAAGCCAGCTCATAAGATACACGCCTGGAATGCTCATCTTTAAAAGCCAGCACGGGAGATTCTGAGTTATTGCCATACTGCACCAGTGTTCTATCCTTACTCTTTTCAGTACGAATGTCTTGAAAAATCCTAGCTGCATTTTGGTATACAGAGTCAGGATAGCCATTCTTCTCAATCAGAGTCATTGTTCTTTTTGCAACAGATCCTTTTTCATCTGGAATTTTAATTCTACTCAAGTCTGATGTATCATTTGTAACATCCTCATGTGAAGACACCCAGTTACCGTCAGAACCTGACATTTTTCCAGTTGCTGACTGTGTAAGTGCAAGTCACAATCCTGCTGCCTCTGCAAAAAATGAAGTTTGCATTGAATCATGACATCATGAAAGGTATTTTCAGGTTTTCAATATAACTTATTTTCTTTTTTAGGCCGTAATCCTGCAAACACATGTATCATCTATACTTCTATACATCTACCATCTTACACATCATAGAGAAGTATTCGTAAGAGTTTTCTTACCTTATTTGTTTTCACCAATGCATGTGCAAAGACAGTTATTTGTTTCAAAGAGGCCAGTGCTTTAAAATAAATTATTCTAAACAGACTATACACAGAGATCTGGTTCTCTGTGTCTAATGAGAAGCATTATTGTTGCGTATAGAATCTCTTACTAGGAATTCTTTAAGAAAAAAGACACCACTGAAATTTCAAAGCAGACATCATGTCTTCCAAAGAACCTTCTTGAAAAGAGTTGCAGTGAATTCCAAACGTTTTTCCACTAAACTGCATCTTTTTTCCACTGTTCTTAAAAGCGGAGAATGGAGATCACCTAAGTCCTAATGTATTTAATGTAATAGCTAAAAGCAGAATTTCAAATGCAGGAAATCCATTCTGAGAGTTTCTGAACGTATTATCCAACTCTTCATAATCCCATATGCATTTCTTAAATTTTCTACACATCCTACATAAAGAGTAAAATAAAAATTACCTTCCCCAGTGGTGGAATAGGGCTTCAGTAAAAAGCCCCAATGTTAGTTGAATGCAAAAATATGCTGAAGTTCCACATAAAACATACCTAAAGTATTGGATTTACCCTACTTGTACTAGTTGTTATAACATGCATTTATGATAATGCTGGGAGGTGCAGAAGTCAGATTAAATGTTCAGAAGAGGGCAAAGCCAGAACAAATTTAAATGCAGAATAAATATTTTTCAGAAATTCAAACTAGTCTTACTGTGTGGAGACAAGTAATACAAGAGAACTGTTAGCAGCTTAGTCGCTCTAGCAAAGGAAGTCAGGCATGGATCTGGTGCTGATAAACAGTTCTGGATATTTTAAGACTAACAGCACAAAATAGTAGAATTTGGGGGTTTTGCCAGTCTAAAAACAAACAAACAAAAAAAAATGTCATACTCTGATCAAATGGAAAGGATCTTCCCTTTTGCTAATCATTTAGTTCAATATAACAATTCTCAAATTTTTTTCCCTGCATTCCCCAACATCCCTCAGGGTAAAATACATACCTCTTCTCCCCAGGTCAGATACACTTGATTAGCATCCTTTTTTCCTCTCCCCCTTCCTGTCCCCCACCACAAAAAACCATCGTGGCAACACATGATGGCAGCATACGGGGTTGGATGGGAAAGGAAGAGCACAAGTTGTTGCTTCTCCAGCAGGCAGCCACAAATGCCCCATGCTGAGACAGCATTTCCCCACTTGAATTCCCTTTCCTGAACAGGGTGAAACTCAGCCCATTTCTCCCCTCTCCAAGAGCAGTGCAAATCAGTGTCCCACCAGCCCAGCATGCTCCAGACAATGGACCAGTGCTCCTTCCTGAATTCTGGCATCTCATCTGGAGGAGGCCACATTTCTTTCTTCACCAGGATTTGCTCTCCAAAACTATGAACTGCTTACCCTGTTGAAGCAACTTTTCCTGTCTCTTTATAGAGGCCTTGGGCCTCAGATAAGCAGTTTCCTCTGGTGTGAGTTAAGCTCCTACATCCCCAGTGTCAGATGCAGCACTGATAGATCCATGGAGCAAACATAAATTTATTTTATGAAGCCATATGGAAACAGAACAAGCAGCGTTATCAAAAGAAAACACTATTCTTCACCAGAATAAAGTACCAGATTACCTAAACCAAACTGAAACTCTTACACTTAGAAAGGAAAAAAAAAATCATACATACTTTCGGGGTCTTTTTCACCAGCAAACTTGTACACGACTTCACAGAAACATGGACACCATGTAACAGGGACCTGAAACTCAAACCTTTTCTCCAGGTGAACATAAATACTCCTTTTTAGAATATGTAGCAAGTAAACTATGCGGTGTCAGGACTTTGAAGACTTGCAAAGTTCCTAATCACTCTTTGTAACTTCTTTGCCATTTTTGCTGAGCTGCAAGACACACAGCTATTAGGATGACTTGATGAATACACTTTCCCAAAAGACAAATGTCACCTTAATAAATATGAGTTCACAGTGTTCTGCCCTGTGTAGATACACTGCACACTTGCAACACTGTAAATCACAGCCTGAATTACTGAATGCTGCGCCAAGCAGAGTACACCAAGCTTGATTAATATGGAGCTCAGCTAGGAAGAAGAGCTTCCCAGAGGAGAGGAAAGATCCTGCCTTTTTTTGTGGAAGAAAATAATTGGATGTCAAGAAGATTACTCAGTTGATAAGGGAAAAAAAACCCTAAACATCCCAGGAAAGCCACCATTCTCCTAAAACTGAATGCCCTTCCAAGTTCAGCAGTAGTTCTTTTTTCACTGATTAGTTAAGAAAATTTCAAAATGAAACATGAATTTTTTGTGTTATGGGGTCCCTAAAGCAGATGGAGATACCATGTGAGGATAGAACAATATAAAATCCAAGTTTATAATATTCCTGAGTTGCAGAAACACTAAATCTTATTTGGACCCAAATCCAGCATCTCTCCATACAGTCTCAGCACACTGATTCCATGTTAAAAATACATACATACTCTCAGGGATCTGGCTGACTAGAGGTACATCTGGTCCTACAAAGTAGAAACTTGCTGTGGCAATAAAATTTTCAAGTTCTTGTCAATATATTTCCACATTGTTTTCCTTAAGCTAGATGAAATCTGCAAGTTAGAAAAATAACTGGATATGCAGAAGAAGGAAACTTACAGATAGCCATGACTACTGGACAGCTGTTCTCCATGATACCTGGAGTCTGTGTGTTAAACAACACCTATCTCAGGACAACAGTGGTCATGAAAGCCCAGAAAACAGACAAGAGAGTTTCTCCCCACTTCTGCTTCCAAGTCACAATCCACTAAACTGGTAATGATGCTCAGGACTATTCACTGCTAAGCACAACAGTTCAACAAGTACTACCAGCACCTTCACAAGGCAAAGGGAGTGTTTCTTATGTACATTACCTGTGCAAAGGGATTACAAATCTCTCTGCCAAAATCATGTGTATTACAGAAGCAGACAAACTCCTGTAACACAAGTTATCATTATCCACATAAAAACAATAGAAATAAAGAAGACTGCAGGTTTCAAACAGCAGAGTGGGAACTAGAGATGAGACTGGGGAGCTAAATTGGATTATACTGCTTTACAGCCAGGCAGTAAAAGAGGAGGCCTGGAAACATTCACATTTCTTCCTATCTTCTTTATCCCAAAGGCTGAGTGGAGCTCTCAGCTGCTCTGGCAGGCTCTGTATTTGAAGTGTTCACCACATCTAAGACTAAGCCTACAGGAAATCCACTTGAAGAGCACCTGAAGAGAACATGGGTGAGAGAGAACAAAGACTTTACACTCATGCTCTGAGGAAGCTCCTGAGCAAGACATTCTAGTTACCCTTTTTTCACTCCCTAAACCATTTTGGGAAAAGTAACATATCAGGCATCTGTCATGTACCCTCACAGGATGCCCACCAAACAGAACTGTCACACAACCAGCAGATTTAAGTATCTTTAAATATCTTTAATCATTGCTTCACAGTACCAGAGAAGCACTATCCTTTTAGCTAGTATGCTTGCCAATGGAACTGACGAAAAACTTATTTAATGTTCTCAGTTTCAAATGAAGCTGTCATGACTGTATGGTTCTGCAACTATGAATAGCACTAGACAAATATAGTATTTGTGGTGCACAATACAAACCCGTATGAATAGAAAATAAAAAATATGCCTCCAGCTTTTATACGTAGCTTCATTTAAAGTGGCAGTTAACTACTGTATCATAAACACTCGAGCTTGAAGGATGGCTCCAGTTTTGACTTAATAAACTCAAGTGAACAGAATTATGACATTTATTCATTGCATAGCATAGTAAAGTACTTCTGCACACATTCCCCCATAAAAGTCACTAATTCTTTTGTTTATATATGAATACATGCATTTTTCCTATTTCTCACCTCTTCCAGTAGCCTCTACATTTCAGGAAAAGAGATAAACAATAACCAGCCGCACGGCACTTGCATCAGGTACAGCAGGCAGCCTGGCCACCCAGTACCAATTCATATTAACAGGGCCTCATATTAACAGGGGATATGTGAGCACGGACGAGGCCCCTCACACACCAACAAACAGTAAACCCTTAACAGCCTCATATACACGGTAGTATCTTACTAACTCCACGGGTACACATGGCCACACCTGCTTCCTAACATCAAGTGCGACTGTCTGACACACAACTGCAAAGCCTCTGTTGCCCCTGCTTCAGTCAACCGAGCTGGAGGGAAGATTAGTGAGTGTCACGAAAAGCAGTCAGACCAGTCAGAAAAAGCCAGCAGTCAGAAAAGCCACCAGACCATTCCCCAGCTCCGCTTTACTTACGAGAAACCGCTCAAGACAACTCACGGCACAGACATACAGGAGGGAAAAAAAAAAA
>WEIV01015762.1:103000-128414 GCA_013390005.1 Calyptomena viridis
GGCATGGGCTGCGGCCACTCCAGAGCCGGAGCCAGCGGCAGCGGGGCCTGGCGGCTGGGCTCCATCCCCCGGCCGGGCCGAGCCCCTCCCTCCCTCCGTGGATCCGCCGGGAGGCACAGAACAGCCTGGCCGCGGCACGCACGGGAGTTCTGTGTGTGACAGAGACGTGCTTCCCCAGGCTTCGGTGAACGGACCTCTGCAAAAATTCCTATCTGTGCTGATTTCTGACACTCTGAATTTCTCAAGGAAATCAAGAAACACAAAATATTTGATTGTTCAAGTGTAGTGGCAGATACTGTCATGGCATAGCAAAACATAGGAGATCACTTCATATGAGTTTCAATTCATCCAAGTCTTTCACATTGTAGGTTTCATTACACAGTGAATCCACAGAAACTTGGGTTTACTGGCTTGTGAAGTTCTTCGTAAAGAAATACTAGTAAATATTTTATCCAAAGCAAGTAAGAAGTCATTAATGTTATGTATCAGGATGCCATGTGTAATAGGCATGTCTGTCCTGATCACCACACTGTTATTGATGACCATGGAACCTTGATTCTGTGTGGTATTGCTCTGTTTTGATAGCTCTTTCAGACTAGATGAAATATATGAGGAAAGGTGCCATTTTTATTTGAATCAACATAGGTTTCAGATTTGATGTGTACACAGATCTATTATATAGCAACTTGGAGTTGGTAAGTGAACAAAGAGTTCAACTGTGAGTAACTGTGGTTTAGGTGAAACTGATAATAGTTTTGTATCAGAAATGTTTCGAAATTTGATGGTTCAAAACTGATAGTCACAGTAATACTTTCTTTGACTCAAAGTTGGTTTTTGTTCACTTTTCAAGCCATTTTCAAACCATTTTCAAACCAATGCCTTTCTGCCATGTGTTAAAACCTTTAAGGAGCTATAGTGGGGGAAGACAGGCAGGATAGTACCTTAAATTATTTTTTTTTATGCCTTTCCTTCTTGTTGAAGTGCTACCCCTAGTGTAAATTTCTGAAGTATTCATTGATAACCATGGTTATGGTCAGTTCTCCTGCCTCAGAAGTGAAAGATTTTAGTTCTAGAGCAGAATGTCTTTCATTATAGTGAGAAATTAATCTGAACACAGTATAATAACTTCAACTGTAAGTACTGTTCAAACATGAATAAACAGCTTCCTAAACTCCAATGTTAGCTGAGAGCATAGGTCAGAGGAAATATTGTTGATAAACAAATCTTCCTTCTTTGCTTTTCTAGTCTGTTTGCAAATCCAGCCAAAACAGTAAGGGGTTCATTCAAAAAACAATTTTTTACATTTAATTTGTCTAGATTATTTGGTTTTAATTTAAAGGCAATGGCCAAATGAGTTCAAAAATTGCTAATGGTTTCAGAATGATCAGCTGTTCACTGGAAAGGTTGTCTGGATATGTTCTGTACTCAGTAACTGAGCTTTTGTTTATCTCATAACAATTACAAGAAATCTTGGATTAGGCTTTATAATAAGGAAAAAACAAGTTTGGTTTTATATGGAATATTATAAATTTGCCACATTCACTCTTCCGTCCATTTATTTTACAGCTGGGAGGACCATGAATGTAACTCAAAATAGCAGAGATCAGCTAACAGGAATTGGCATAAGTCAAACAAATGCCCTGGTAGAAAACAGTAGGATAAATAAAGCATTTTAGCAGTTTGAAGTGTGGAGGACAAGGGAAAGCTGATGATGAGGAAAGCTGAGAAAGAAATCTGAAGATTAGACACTAGAATAGTTGCTATTAATAAGATGGGTAGGGGCTTGCAAAAGGCCTGGAGGAATATGAGTTGCTTCAGGGGTAATAGGAGCAAGAGACAGAGGAAACAGAACCAAAAATTCTAGCCAGAAACTATCAGAGAAGGAGTAGAGCAGAACAGGGGAGTTTTCAGTCACACAGAAGCAAGGTAAAATGGCCATTGTTGCAGCAGTAATTAACATTTTTGACACTCATGACCTTAGTTTTCCAAGTCTTCAAATACTATTATTGATTTCTTGTATAAACACAGCAGTCATGGTATTAATAAAAAATTATTCTTCAGGTTAATTGGTGTATAGGTTATGTAAATGCATTTCTATTGTTTATTTACCTAGAACATGCAAAGCTGAGTTCCTTATTTATGGTGGTTATGACCTCTAGCTAATATAGTAATCCCTGCTGCTAAGAACTCAAGAATTATTTTCTGTTCACAAATACTTTTCACAGACATACAGACAGGAATTCCTGTTGGCATACACGGATAATTATCAAAATAATGTTGTTTAGCAAATCTAGAGTCTGGCATATCCATCCAAAAAACCCCAAACCTTTCAGATGATCTTAAAATAAATATAGATATGTTTATAATATTATTTCTTGAAGTTAAGAACAGGAGAGCAATTACCAGTACATATATTTCCCTGTGTAATCTAATTACAGCTGAAATGTAAGGATTTAACATATAAGTCACCTCAATTGCCAATGCTTATACTTTATGAAGAAAAACAAAAGTACTACATACATTTCATGGAAACCATTTGTACAAGACAATGTTCATTTATGCAAATACTAATAAAATTGCAAAGATGTCTGCTAGGAAGATAAAGGAGATACAGTACAGAGAAGTAAAGCCCAGTCAGATAATCTGACACCAGAAAGCAGTAGCTGTGCAGTTTGGCAAGGTGTAAGAGAAAACATTCTTTCACTTGTCAGGGACAACAGGTTTTGGTTTTAGTAACATAAACAGTTCCTTTAATTTTTGTCTTGTACATAGGTAAGCACACTTATACAGAATGAAGAGCCCTGAAGCTATAAATGCAAAACAAACCAAACTTCAGATGATTTGTTCACGTCCCTAACAGTGGCAAAATAAAATTATAACCTGCCTTGTTAGTACATATTTTGTGAAATGTGTCTAAAGTGGTGCTCAGCACTTTCATTGTCTGTTTGCCTCCTTCCTTCTATAACTTAGGTTCAGAGACAATCTGAATGTATAGGACAACTTGAGCAGATGTGAATTAATGAGACCCTCTGTTCTTCTCCAGCGCCCCTGCGTAAGTGACACTAGACATCAGGACAGATTTAGGCTCCTGGGGCCCCATCAGCCTTCCCTCTCACCACCTGCATCCACTGAGCTAAATTTAAATGCTCCTACTGAGTGCAGTGATACAGGATCAAGCTTTGTTGCCCCATGCCTCTGCCCAGGTAATATCCACCTGTGTTGCCAGTTTTGAGTCCTTAGTTCATTATACCACTTGTTCCAAATTACTTCCATTCCATTCACAAGGAAATGATAAGTATCCAGTCCTATGGGAGGACTGATAGGTTGTAGGATTGTTCCTGTTCCCTCTCCCACTCTGGCACTCCACTGTGTTGCTGATACCCCTCTTACTATAACTTCCAGTAACAGAGACCACAAATCTGTGCCTGTTAGTTTCACCTGAAATACGAATTTACTGCTGCCCATGTCTCTCCTCTGGTCTTATCTCTGCTACATAATTCATGTGTCAAGGCAAACTTAAACTCTAAACAATATAAATCTAACAAATTAAGGTATCTGTGGTCTAAACCAAGCAAACACACATGCTGTTAGTGTCCACAAGCACCACTAAACTGTGTTTAGTTTTATTGTTAGCGTAATCAATGGTATGCTCAAGAGTCTTCCCAAGCTTGGTTAAATTTTTCTCCTTTTTCTGGAGAAAAATTCCAGTTTTCAAATTCCTTCCATCTGCAACTGAGTCTCCAGCCCCTTACTTACAAAACTGAGAGTAACTGTCTGCCAGATCAAACAACTCTTACAGCTCTGCTTGTTTTTACAGGGTACTGTATAAGTACAGGGGTGATTAGCAGATGAGCCTTGCATTCTGTAGGCTTCCCTGTGACTCACTATCATTTAATAGCACGCTTTTCAGCCCAGATTATTTTCATGTGTCTCTTAAAAGTTTGTAATATGTGTTAGGTATTGTTATAAAAAAAAAGACAAAGCTTAAAAAGATGGAGATTCATACTTCCAGAGCTCTAGGCATATCATCATCATGTTATTAGTATTATTACTACTAATAATAATAACAATAAAATTATAATTATTATCATTTTATTGTTACAATCCAGTAAATTTTATACAATCAAGATGTTAATGATAACCTAAGGCAGAAAATTAGTGTCTTTGTCAGGATTTTCCTACTTTCATTGCCTACTGGAAACTAAGTGACTTAGTAACCAAGAGTTAAGTCTCACTTGCATGTCAGTATGCTGACTTTGCAACTTCAAATACAGGTGAGTTATGGACACCTTTCTGATTAAGAGCATTCATCACAGTGCCTGTATGCAATTTTTTCTGCTGATGAAGCTCATTCCAGTTTCAGAAATCTTTGGCACTGCTCTGCCGATAAGAATATTGTAGAGAAATCTGTGAGTCTAACCCTACTTGGAATGCTGCCAACCGTTTTAAGACTCAAAATTAACTCAGTCCTATTCACAAGATCAATCAGTTCCCTCAAATATATTTTATGTGAAGCAGATTTGTGAAAAGTGTTTCTTAAGCAGTGCAATTTCAATGCAGCTATTGTGGCTGTGCATATGCATCGTCAAATCGTTGGTTGGGGATGAGGTTGCTTGATTTATTATGCAGTCACAGCAATAAGAAACACGCTGTGCTCCTATTTATTGCTTTTTACCATTTACAACTCACTTGATAAGTGTGTTTGCATGAAATTGTCCATTTTCCCCTTCTGAATACTTTGTCACAGTTTTCCAGCAATAATGACAAAATGGTCTGTTAATAACATGAACTGACAAGTTTTTAGTAAGACCACTGCATTCTCACCAGTACCTAGCAAAGAGAGATAATGAAAAGGCACATTCTTAGTCCTGGCTAGTCACAGTTGCATTTTCATGTTCTCGAAAAAAGAGAAATGAGATAGTCCTCCCAACCAGAGATTAAAAGAATTTAATTCACTTAACATAAGAGTATTCGTCAAAGCCAGGAGGATAAAGAGAGCACACAGTGGTTTTGTGTAGTGAGTTGAGAATTGCATTTAGAGTTCCAGTGTTTTGCTGAAGTTAATTGTTGCTTAAGACATAACCTGAAATTAGAAGCAGGTTGTCATTGTTTGCCTCCTGACACATCACAGGTTAGTGGCTTTTTTTAGACATCTGTCTGTGAAACAGGTAACCTGCATGCCCCGATGACTTTAGAGCTTGTCTTTTTGTTGTGTAATAGGACACTGCTAGCGCTTGGAGCCTGTCCTCACAGTGCCTATCCTTTCCTCTCTTTGTATTCCTCGCTGTAACCCCCGTTTCTTTCAAGGAGTGAATAACAGCCATGACCTGTTATAGAGTCTGGCACTTCCCTAGCCTGTATCCTGCAGTGTTTGAGTACTCTAAAAATGGGGCAGGCTTTAGAAAACACAGCCTTCCAATTGATTTTATGCATCTAATAATAACCTGTCAGGCGAGGAACAGTGTATGTGCCTCATGCAAGTGATTTCACTGCCAAAGTAGACAGAGACATACAAGCTACAGGCTCAGAAAAGCAGTTTTGCAGGCTGCAGATAGGTTTTTGTTCTTTCCATGCAGGACAAAGGCATCAATTCAATATTGGGATCGCCAACATGGAGTGAAGAAGACAATTTTCTTCCTTATGATTTTAGTATGAAAGAATTTATGCAGCTCTCAGTACTCTCACTGAGGACTGGCCTGAGTATTTCTAGCATGTGATTTCATGGCTTATTTGCTTCTTTGGACTACTCAGTGGATGTTAGTGATAAGGTTGCACTTTCTGAGTGGTTAAATTTGTTAACGTTAATAGCTAGAGATAATGAATGCTGTTGTGCACTACTGTGATCATATTAGCTCTCTGAGCAAAACTTTCCTGAACAGAAATAGCAGTGGGCTTATCTGTCCTAAATCAAAACAGCCATCAGGCTTCCACTTAAAATTTCACTGATTCTGCATATGTATGCCAGCCTGGTTCAAGCCAAAGAACACTGTGTACATTAGCATTTTATAACTTAGTAATCATTCTCAAACATTATGGGTTTCTGTAGACACTGTTGGAATTAGATCTGTTGCTTTTCATAGGAGAAAAACCAGTTCTATTCAAAATACTGCAAGACAACTATCAGGAAAATATTAAAAAAAAAGAGTGAGAAAATAAAAGATTGAGAGTATATTCCCATTTATCATAATCTCCTTTTTCCAAAGCTTTACACATATTAAATTTTTAATGAAGCACTCATTCTATTATGCTAGCGAAGGATGTCATAACATTAATTTGCAAAATTACATAGAAGGTTGTTGTTGCTCTGTTCTTGCACTTTTTAAAACCTTCAGTGGTACTATTAATCATCATAGAAACACTGCAGGGCCCTGAGTTTTCAGATTGTCACACAGGTGAATGAAACACTAATTGTATTAATTGACAATTTGAAGGTTTTGTTCTTCCTGACAGCAGTTTTTATGGGCTTCTGAATTTCACTTGTTCTGTAGAAATATCAGTGAGAGGAAAAACAAGGGATGCAAGTCTAAGCAACTTTTTTCTTTCCTGAAACAAGAGCTCAAAGATCTTTATATTTAAGTCACAAAAAGAGTCCTCAATCATGTACTCTTTCTTTTCTAATTTATTAAATCCCTGTCATGTTCATTCAGATCAACTCCACTTGAATTCAGCCGTATATTATTGATCATAGCAAGCCCTGGAAAGGCAAAATCCTACATTAGTTCACACAGTTTGAATTAAAAATTTCTCTGTTACATGGAGTTGCATCTTAATTTATGCAATTCAGGTGTTTGGCAGTTAAAAAAATGGATAAGGACTGCTAGAACAAATGAAAAGTATTTTACCTTTGCTGGGGGATATTCACCCAGCAGATTCATGCTACTTAAGTAGCCACTTAATTGACTCGAGATATACCACTGAGAATGAGAAATAATTAATGATGCTAATTTCAGTGATATTCCACTGAACCTAAAATTGTCTTCTGAACATTGTTGTCTTCTAACTCATAAGAAACCTTCCAGATTTAATCTCTCAAGTTTGTATTTCAAGTTCACAGCATGAAGTCCAACAAACCATTCAGAACTTGGAGCAAAAATCCCATACTCTTTTTACAGATTTTAACTCTGACACTTGACTGCTTTGGCTCAGCAGTAATCCTTGATGTGAAATCTCCCAGGATGTGTAGAAAGGCTATCTTGTGCAGTAGGGGACTAGTGTCTTCATCTATAAGATTTCTAGTAGTGAGTTGTGTTATAATTTCACTACAGCCAATACAATAGTTAATAGTAGTTAAACCCTGATTTGATTCTGGTGCTGAATTTCCTGTGGTTCTGCTACTTTCTGGCAGTGTTCAGATTCTTTTTTGTAATTTGCATTTGTAATTTGAAATATATTGCCTTCTATTTCTTAGCATTGAGGAAAAACAATATTCTCAAACTTAACTTTGCCAGAATAAATGTTATATTTTTATTAAACATTACAATAAAATTCTGTAACATCACACTGAATTTATCAGACAAAAAGTGTAAGTAAATTCAATAGAAGACATTGTCAATTTGGCAGTGTTTTATCAGACATCTTAGTTATCTGATTGCATTAATGCTACATATCCAAATTCTCCTTGTTCTGGTGTCTCTCCCTGTTGGAATCCAAGCCCTGGAGTCAAATAAGAAAATTTCCCCTACTCTTTGAAAGTGTTGGATCAAAGGAATGAGTGACATCTCTGATCTCTCAGAAGAGAAAAGCACACACTTTGGTAAGATCTTGCTCACTGTTAGGAAATTGTGACTGGAGACGCAACACGTGGTTAAAACAGAGTTAGGGCAAACTCATAAAGTCCAGAGCTCAAACATCATTTGCAACTGACTTAATGTCATTCCTGATGTTAGGATTCAGATTCAGTCCCACACTGAAAATTGCATATCCAACTTTTCTATGTTTGGAAAGTAATGTTTAAATACAATAAAAATCATTAAGCTTCTCTCCTCATTTAATTGGAGCCTTTCTGAGCCACTCATACCAATCTGCCTTTTTTTGCTAGGTTTCTTATCCATTGTCATCACTTCAATTGCTATGAAAAAAATACCAACTTTAGTCAAAAGAAACAGCATCATTAGCTGGTTCAGAAACCTCCTCAGGCATTAAGGAGATGCTGCAAAACCAAGTGCTCGCTGTTAAATGTTTCATTCAGACACTGCTGGGAGAAAAGCGATCATCTGCAGCATAGTGCCTTCCAAAATGCAAACAGTAAATCAGTCCCCATACATCTGAGCATGCTGGAGCTGCCATACCTGAGACGCAGACCCGGAGCTGGAGCTCATGGGGCGCAGGCGGCGTTGCCCGCTCGGCGTTGCCACCTCCTGTGCAGCCCTGGCACTCCAGCCCGGGGTTCTGCTGGAGCAGCAACAGCAGCCCCTCTGCGTGGGCAGTGTCACAGGCACTTCGAGCCTCCCCGCAGCGCTGCAAGGCAGTTTTTGCATTACTCTGGCCCTGTTGGGAAGGTGAGCAAGGAAAGATGGGTCACAATGGCACTGGGGATCATTGTGTGTAAACACGTGTGCACCAATATAAACGTGCCTTCATGTACATGATGTGTGGATTGACATATGACACTGCAGGTCCTCACTGTGTTTTCAGATTCTACGCTATGCTGAGGACCCGTCCTTGCACTGGTGGTGGTTTTTAGTGGCCAGGGGTTTTTTTAGCGGGGGGGCCTATGGGGGAGGCTTCTCTGAGAAGCTGCTGGAAGTTTCTCCATTTCCAGCAGAGCCAATGTCAGTCAGCTCCAGGCTGGACCTGCCGCTGACCAAGGCCAGGCCAACGAGGAGTTATGGTAACACCTCTGTGATAACAGATTTGAGAAGGAGAAAAAAAAAGTGTGGGCAGACAAACATGGGCGCTTAGAGAAGAGCAGAGTGAGAAGTTGTAATTAACACCAAGGTCAGTGGAAGAGGGGGAGAGGAGATGCCTTAAGCACCAGAATGGGGCCCCTGCAACCCGTGGTGCAGACCATGGTAAAGCGGGTTGTCTCCCCCGCAGCCCATGGGAGACCACAGGGAGCAGATTCATCTGCAGCCCATGGAGGACTGGAGGACCCCACGCTGGAGCAGATGGATGCTGGAAGGAGGCTGCGACTTCGTGGAGAACCTACGTTGGAGCAGCTACACCTGAAGGACTGCAACCTGTGGAAAGGTGACCTACATGGCAACAGCACTGGAGGAGCTGCTGTCCATGGGATGGACCCACAAAAGCAGTTTCGTGATAGACTGTCTTTTGTGGAGGAGACCCCACGGGAAGCAGGGGTAGGACTCTCCCTCCCTGAACAGCGGCAGAAACAACAACTGACTGTAACCCCCCCACTCCTGTTTTCCCTGGGCTGCTGGGGAAGGAGGGAGATCTCTGAAGGAGGGAGGGGTGGGGGAGAAAGGGGAGAAAGCTGTAAGATCTATCGGGCTTCTCACTCTTAAGCTCTGATTTTGAAAATAATAAATTCTTAGTATTTTAAGTTGGAGCCTGTTTTGCCTGCGAAATAATTAATAAGGAGTTCTTTATGGTCCTTATCACAAACTTGTGAAACCTTTTAGTCTTTCCTCTCCTCTGTCCGTTTGCAGGGAGGGGAGTGGGAGAATGTGGTTGTGTGTGTGTGAGTCCTTGGCATTTAGCCAGGGTCAAACCACTACAACCGGGGATGTCCTTACCCATCCACCTCATTGGCACTACGTGTTGCTGGCTGACTTCTGGACAAAGTTCAGAAGATTTATTAGCACCCAGAACAAATGGAAAGTGGTTTACAGCCTCATTTTCCTTGCTCGTTCTTCTCCATTTATCTCAGCCTTCTATATAACCAATAGTTGGTAGAGACGTATGACATTTGCCCATCACAGCAGTACAGCTAACCTTAAGACATACATTCACTTAACAAATGAGTTAGGGCTAATGCTTTCTTACTACACCTTACCTTATCCTAGGATCTGTTATCCCCTCTGTGCCAGATATAACTGGTAGAATGGCACCTGAACACTCCTCACCCATGTCAGTGCAAAGTCTGATGGCTTAACTTAAGCTGTTGCACAAGGCAGTTCAAGCTAAGCTGCAGTAGATGGTAGAAAATGCCCATATATTTTCTTCCATCAGCAGAACTGAGGGGCACTCATTCAGAGGGTAACATATTGCTGGGAGCCATAACATCGTGAATCTCTGGTATTTTTTTTCTGTGCATATTTAGTGTATGCCTTCTACCATGCCTTTCACTAGGGGCTTTTAACGAAAGTGTACTTAGAACTTATTCTTATTATAGGACAGTGAAAGACTCATCTTTCAAGTATTCCTCAAGTTGCTGGATATGAAACATTTTAACATTAAATTTAGAAAATGCACCCTCCCCTTATAGTTTTGCAGATGCATTTTCTATTTAAATCTCAGCAATACATCAAAACTTTCAAGTGCTGAGTAGTTAATAAATACAACAAAATCAGCAGAAAAAATGATATAGTTAGCATTTTGCAGCTTTTCTTCTGCACCTCTGGTGGGATGAATATACCCGGCTTTACAGCAGTTGAAAAGTCATTTTAATTAGAATTTAAATTAGATTTTGTAGACTTGTGAAGAAGAAGATGGCAAAAATAGGCCAAAAGATACCATCAACTGCAGAGAATCTCATCTTGCACCAGCAGTGTCCTGGTAAAGACAGTAATGTTCTCTAGCATGAACATAATGGAGAAAGAAAATGTTGCAAGCTCTGTCACAGAAAGAGTGCTTATATGAGGACTTCAGACTAGTAGTCATGAAGAGTGTTTCTGCATATTGGAACATCTCAGGAAAACATATAAGACAGAGGGAAACTTGAACTATCAGCAGCATTTTAGATTTCGTACATCAGTATCTTCACATGCAGTTTTCCAAAGGAAAAACTAATTTGATCAAAATTTTGTATATCCTATACTAAAGCTAAGGCTAGTTTTTGAATACTTTTTTCCTCTAGGTAAATAGTACATGGCAGTCTTCAGGACTCGAAGCCCAGCACTTTCTCCACCTTTCCATTAAGATAAGTTTAAATGTTAAAAAAAAAAAAAAAAAAGCCGTGGATCTGCTGTTTTTGAAATAGAGCAGAAGTCACAGGGCTAATTGAGAGACAAACTTCTTAGACCTGTTTTTTCCTAGATGAAGATCATGAACTGAAATTTAACTAGATGCAAAGAGCTGACTGGATAAAAGGGTCAACATTGGGATCCCACAGGTCATGGCAACATTTATTGTGAGGTCAATAGCTGTAATATGGGTATTGACTTTTGAGTTGTTTTTTTAATTAGTCAGCCCAGTGCTGTGGAACTAAATATCTGGGCTGGTACTGACTAATGTGTGTATCACTGTAATTATCAGTGCATTTTGCCATATTTTTTTCTTGCTATAGGATCATCTCAGAGTCAAGCATGCAAGCCAGAATGCAACGTTTTTTCTTCCATGAGGATATAACTGCACTACTTTAGTTCTGCGTTGTGGCTGCAGATATTTTAGACTTTAGATCTTTATTAAATGATGAAACGTTTCATTCAACTCGGGAAAATGAGTGGTCTTGGCAATTGCTTATGACAGAGAGCACGGCCCGCTCACTCCGTTTTTTTCCCTGCAACTCTGCTGCTCGTCCAGCGGGGGGAGATGCAGGAATAAGAGCCAACTTCTCGACTCCTTCTCGACGTAGGATTGTTTGTCAGGAGAGTTCTCCGTTGTCTGTGCTACTGTACAACAGGTCAAATACAAGACCTTTATGAGAGACTTATATATTATCTACTGATTTAGTCTTCGTTTTGCAGAGGAGTAAAAGGTCTTTCAAATAATTATACAGTGTTTTCCAGGCTCTAGTGTTGAGTGCCCATCAATAGTAAATTTTTTGATTTTCAGCTGTCAGTCATTAGTAATTGAGTACATGACAGCTGTGCAAATCCACGTAAAAGAGACATAAATATGGTTGAAAGGGAAAATACAGGTATGTTTAGCTTTTTATTACTTAGGGCAATATGTTTAACCAAATAGAATAGTGCAACTAAGCAAAGGAAACTGAAATGGTAGCCTAAATTAATTGACTGTGCATGATAATAGATATTCAACTATGGATAAAAGGAAGTTTAGCTATCTGTTCAGCACATACTTTTTCCTGTAACTTACCTGTATATTGGTCTGTTTCATTACTAAAATGTATTCATCCTGCTGTTGTATCTTGATCTATACCCTTGCTCTTCTTCATGAGAGTTTGTTTCTTGTTATTCATTTATCTAAGCATAGTAGTGTGTCAGGACCAGATCCTGTGACACAGTTCTCTGTGTGGGTTTGATGTCATTCCTACACTTTTACCCACAAACACTTTTGTACTTTTGGGGTAGGAGGATTGCAAGTAGACCCAGGGAACAATGGCAGCAAATAGACAAATAACATGCTCTAAGTTAAGCAAGTGCAGAGCTCTCTGTAAGGTTTTGGTCTTATTCATATCAAGTTAATCCAATAACTTCCATCTAGTTAGGTTTTGCTGGCTGCTTTTGTCCTTATCTTTAGTTCTTATGTCTCTTTCTCAAACTGTGCAGTGTCATGATGATCTTTTTTCCCCTTCTCGTTGGATATTTGTTAGACCAAGACTTTTACCTTTCATTTACCAAGCTGGGTGCTGTAATAAACTGGAAAATAACTGTCCAGATCCTAAAAGCATTTGGCATTCATGCACAAGGAATTAATATAAAGTTGTTTGGCATCCCAATAACTGTATACTTACACTGTGCTGTTTGCCTTAATTCCCTTTTAAATGTGCAATGTGCAGCTCTGGTAGAGCTTCACATTCTGGCATAGGCTGTCACACTATGACTTCCTTCATCAGGTGTGCATTTAAACTGCGGAGCAGAAGCAGCCAGGTCAGGTAAAAAATATCCAAATCTTTATCAAAGTTGGGGTTTACATATGGCTCCAGAACTTCACAATTAGCACTGCCTCTGAAATAGTCTTTTTTTGAGTGTTTTTTTCAATGCTCCATCAAAGCTCCAGAACTATGCTCATGAGAGTTGACATGACAGTTGGCAGAATATATTACTTTCCAGTTGTATTCTCCTTATGCTCTTCTGCCTACTGGTTATATCAGCCTGACAAGCTCCTAAATCCAGATAAAAAAGGTGAAGATTGTCTTATCTGCCCACTTCATCACGTGGTCAAAGGATGCATTAGCAATCACTTCACTGGGGATAAATTTATGTGGGTCCTGCCACGCAGAGTTGTTAAAGTCAGGTTGAGACGGACAAATCTCCCTTTCAAAGAGTGGGTGGGGCAAAGCTTTCCATGCCAGACTAGGCAATAATGTCAAATCCTCTATTTTCTTTAATCAAAAGGGTGAACTTTTAGCATGTGTCGCTGTGAACATGTTTATTGTTTAGAGCTACTCGATCAGGTGGAAACAGAACATAGTCACACGGGATAACCACAGAGCACCCAGGCTGGGAGCGGTCCTTGTAGAGCTGTGCAAGTCTTGAACTGAAAAGGAAGAAAATAGGAGGCTGAGCTGCCTCTGCCTCAACAGGCAGGATCACCACGGTTCTGGAGGAGGATATTATGTAAGAGGCTGCAGCTGCACATATGCCATTCTGGAGGCAATTCTAGGAACTTCCCCATGTCTGCCTGCCTAAGATCCTGATAAGTATAAAATATTGTGAAACTATTGTGGATGTTTGTGTTTAAGTAGGAAAGTGAAGATCTAGGGGGTTTGGCATCTTTTTTTTCCTAATTTCTCTGGTAACTTTCAGACAAGAATCTTAGGCTGGAAACAGGTAGATCTTGAGGTGCAGTTGCGTCCTGATTACTGCATGCACACACATGCACCCTGGGCATTGAAATGCTGGCATTTGAAAATATGAAAGGGAAAAAAAGTGGATCTAGGTTTGATACTGTTGTGAAGGAATTGCACTGCTTCTGAAGATCGCCTAATATCTTCACTTTTTTAAAGTCAGGGCAACTAGTTTTTTTTCCAGTTTCTCTGCCTGAGCTAATGTGCCTAGGGAAATGCAGGGGCTCAGTCCTACTTCAAAGTCCAGTTGAGACCCAGGGATGAATGCCCACCATTATCTTCCTCACACTCATTTTTCTGGGAGCCCTTCCTTTGTTTACTCTTTCCTGAAACAAAACTTATCTGCCACCCTGTTCAGACTACAAAGAAAGTGATTTTCCTTCCCCTTTCATCACTTGTATTTTTTTCAGCTATCACCTTATCTCCAGCCTGAAAGGTGGGATAAGTTGTGTCTTCATTTGAGTTTAGCTCCAGGCTTCCACTTAAAACATTACAGACATGATGTTTTAGGGTCTAGACGCTGCTCGTGGATTTAGTTTAAAATGCAAATGCATAGATTTAAAAAGTCCACGAGTAGTAATACTCCACCTCTGTAACATAAGTATTTATTAGATTTCAGTCAAGTGTAAGGAACCTAAATTTGGTCTCTAAACATGTCTAGGGCTTGGACAATTTTTTTCATCACCATTGTTCTAATTATATAAAATAGATGTGGATGTAAACAGAAAGCATTTTTTTCATGACTAATAAAAATGTAAGTAGGTCTAAATAAGTATAATATGGTGTTTGATTTTAAAAAATAAGAAATTTACTATCGAATGTCAGATAAACTCAGAGCTTGACTTGATTTTAACTCAATTTCACAAATTAAAGGCACCAAAATATACGTTCATGGACTACTGTTTTAAATTGTCATCATTGATGAATAACATTATTAAGGAAATAATTCCTGTATCTTTTTATGATAGACACAGTCAACTGTGTCAAATTTCTGAAGTAATGTTGCATCAAATGTATATCTGTTGTTATATTCCCCCAGCTTGTAAGAAACTGGGTGGAGCTACTTTGAACTACTTTGTTTTAATATGAGTGAAAAAATAGTGAAAATATTCTTCTTTGACACGGGTTCTTGTAGTGAATGGATATTGCTGTCTGCAGGGGAGTCTTATTCTGGCATTTCTTACTGGAATAAGAAAGATTAGTATATTTTAATGGAGTCTCTCTATATAATGGTCTAAACAAAGAGCCCCTACTCCTCTTCCTCTCCTGCCCCAGCCCCCCAAAATGATAAATTACTGTTGTGTATTTACTACAGTTTTTCATTATCTTCGTTTACTAAGTGCCCTTTTGCTCCCTGATAGGTAATTTATAATATATTTGGTCTTGAGGTTATTTTTATTTGTAACTTTACTCTTGGGGAATCTTAACTAGTTCAAACTGTATCTGACCTCATTTTTCAAGTTTTTCTTAAGAGCAAACTTATTAATCTTCAGATTTCTCAAGCAGAGTCATGCATTCATGTTCTTAAATTAACAACAACAATTAAAATCCCTGCTAGCTTTTTTTTTAAATTGTGTTTTTGTGAGTACCCAACTAGATAACCAAGAAAGATAGTTTCATGGTGTGGCCTCTTAACCTTCTTTTTACACTTGCAATTTTGTTCTAATGTCATGAGCAGTACAATGCTGGTGTGGCCAAAAGTATAGCCATATCCTTGCAAACTACTAAAATCACTTATGTATTCCTTAAATCATGACAGACACACATGCATGTACACATGCACACATTCATGAGGATAAGGACTTTGCTAGTTTAGTAGGAGCCACTGAAATTATGCTTGTTATTAACTGAAACCTTAAAAAGCATCTAACAGCAATAATTACTACTGAACTTTTAGCTTCATTGTGCATCATTTGTATTGACATGTCTCCTCTTTTTTACCACAAAACTAGCAAAACAATCCATTTTAATGTGAAAAGAAGGCAGAGCATTAATTGTTTGACAGGAACTTGGGGATAACAATTAAAATGATTCCCAGGATGCATTTAGTGATCTTGACAGCTGAGCATCAAAGCATTTCCCTTTGTTTCACTTTCTCAGAAAGCAAATCCATAAAGGTAATTGATGAATGTAATTTTTTCCCCTTGTTGTGCTACAAGGAGTGTTCTGGATTCCTGCTTTTTTCCTTGCTCTCCATTTTTGTCCCCATGCCTGGTGCCTGTCCCTGCCAGTCTCCATATAGGAGAGCACAACCTGGATGTTGCAGAAAAGGCAGGGTTCAGAGCTATTTTCCAAAGCAATCATTACTAGTCAGACCCACTGGTTTGGGTCAATGAGTAAACTACCCGTTCCTCTTTGTGCCTGTCATGGCAAAAATATACTGGTGTGCAGCTGATCCCATTAGCATTACTGCTTTAGCCCAAATTCTAATAGTCTGGGCTTCTAACCAAGCATTAACTTTGGAGGTTCCCAGTGATAGTGGCATTACAGGAGGAGATTTTTATAGATGTAAATACTCTCCCAAATTACTCAGAGGCAGAGTGTGTCCATGTTGCAAATCTCTTCCTTTCCAGTTCAAGAGGAGGTGGTTAGAAATTAGTCAGAAGTTGTGAAACTGTAGACCAACTATGACCCCCCCTCTGTTGAATAGCAGAGGATTCAGGAAACCATTGGCAGTGGCCAAAGCCACTCAATGGGAAAAGATTTGCAAGGAAAAAAAGGAAAAAAAGAAGAGTCCCTATTTATCTCCTCCAAAACTGACCAAACAGCTATATACCCCCATTTTGGGCCATACATGATCAGGATTGCAGGAGCAAGCTCAGAAGTTTCAGGGCTAAAAGTCTCATGGGCTAGCAGAGGTTTTGCTGGTAGAAGATGTAATGATTGTGCTTCCTTAGGTCAGCTTCAGTGAATCCTGCCCTTCACTACTTCTCATGTTCAGGTGACCTAGATCTTGCTGTTCTGTTCTCCAAGTGTTTATTCCATGGCAAATAAATGAAAGTTGCACTTTGTGGACTTTTTCCATCTCTGCGAATGGTGAATTTGAAATTATCACTAAAGTAGACCCAGGAACATCCATGTTAGTTCATCCCAATTAGATAATAAATATACCTATGAATGCTTCCCCTACATGTTATGGTCTTGCTTTGAAGGGGTTTAAATTCTCATTGTGTTTAAACATACTGTCTGAATTGAGCCAGGAGGGGAGGAAAGGGAAAGCAGAGAAGCATCTGGGCAGAAATGGAAGCAAGGGTTGACAGTGCTTCCACTGTTCTCATAGTAGAAAAAAAAAGAGATGGAAGAAAGATCTTAGCTTGCCTTAGGCTGTGGTTCCAAGGACATTTCTCATGGTGACTTGTGCTGGTGCAGGCAGCTCTCTCTGTCTCCTAGGTGCTCATTCCCACAATCATACAGTCCCCTTAGTTATGCCTGCAAACCTGAAATTTTCTACGGGGTCTGGAAACTAGCACCAGACATTAAAAAGTGGGATAAAATTCTTACGTTTGCAGTGCTACTGAACAAAAAAGACCCGTGGAACTGCAGGCTTACAATGATACCTTGGCAGCTGCAGATCTGGAGGATGCTATGAGATCCTGGTGTGTTTTTTATCTCAAACTTCTTGCTCTGTGAAAGGTGGACAGATGGTGAGGTGACTATTTGGCTGCCTCTTCCATAGGACATTTTGACTAATTTATGCCATCTCAGGAACACAAATATGGAAACTTGAAGCCCAAAATGAACCTTTCACATAACACCCAGAAATGCACAAGTGCTTGGTGCTTTAGAACTCATCAAAATCTTGACCAGTTGTTGAATATAATTAGGCCACTCTAAGTAAAAAATTCAGGAATATTCAGTCAGCATTACACTATGACAGAATTTTACCACACTGGGTAGCATAGTAGCCTTGTAAGCAAGAGAAAGCTGTTAAGCTACTATTTTCGGTACTGTTATGCCAGATGAGGAAACCAGAAGTTCTTCTACATATAGAGGATTGTGGAAGCACTTGTTTAGCAAAGTTCCCACTAACTGTGTGTGACCAGGAGAGATACCTTGAGGGAGGGAAAGATTCTCATCTCTCTATGTACATTTGATGTGTCTTCTACATATTCTGTTTTCTAAAATGGCCTCACCAGCATGTGACCACCTGATGTGGCTTAGTAGAAGAATCCATTACAGCCTTTGTGATCTGCAATTTACAACAGGAGCAATGCTGAAGTTCTTGCTTAAGGTGAAGGTTCTCCCAGCACTCAGCTTCATTTGTCTTCTGGAGGGTGTCCCCTTCTTTGCTAGGACATCTCCTTTGGTAGCCAGCAGGGGCTGAACTGCCAAAGCTGAATTATAGGTGCTGCTCAAACTGGAATCAAACCAACAGTTTTCAGGAAAAGCATCCTGTTCTGAGCAATCAGATTCCAAAGTTCAGGAAGAATTATCTGTAAGACCTTCAGATGGAGGTATATGCCATTTGGGGGTGATTGCCAACATGGTTTTCTGCCACTCAAGACTTCCAAAGCCTTCTGTTTTATGGATTACCTAATTTACTATATATGAGGAGGAAAGACACAGGATTTCTGGACCTGTGTTTCCTGACAGTGATAGACTTGGCACAAATTCTTTTTCCATTAAACTACGGCATTAGCTTTATTCATCTTCTCAACTTTTGTATAGGATGTTGCAGGATTTGTTAAAAGGCCTTTGCTACTCTGCTGGATCTGTGGAATCCATACTAGAGCTGACTTTGAATAGCTCGCTTGTCTGCATTCACAATCTGTCTTTCAACAACCAGCACAAAAGAAAAAAAGCCAAGTAATGTTGCTGGTTAGAAGTTTCCCCTATTGTTCATTAAAAATAAGCACATCTTTAGTTTAAAGCCAGCTTTTGAGGAGAGTGAATACATTCTGCAAAACCCTAGTTAAAAATTTTTTTTTAAAAAAAATGGTGTAATAGTACAATTTTTACAGATGTCAGAAGGAATTTAAGAAAGGTGCCCTAAGTATTGTGCAACTTATGTTTTAATTCCACTGCAGTTTCCCCAAATACTTTAAAAATGCTTGCTCTAGCTGATGCATTTGACACTATTTTTCAATACAATGATGTGTTTGCAACATTGGAAAGTAAGGTTTTTCTACAATGAAACAGGTTTTTTTTGCACAGCTGTGTTTCCATTCTTCAATGTGGGTAAAGGATCTATACCCAGTGAGTGCTTTGGAGTGCCTTAAAAATTGTTTAAAACAAAGAAAAATAAAAATCCTCTAGATTTCCTATATATTACATCCTTTTTATTGCCTTGCAAGATGCCAAGAACCTAAACAAAAGCCTGCCTATCTATGAAGAGAGCTATCAGGCCTAAAAGGGTCTCACTGAGCTTTTGTTCACCTGTTTGGTTTGTCTGAAGCCTTTCATGCGAGTCATATTTCTGAATTCTGTTTTTCATGTTTTGTGGAATGACTAGCTGGTTGTACTGGCTATGCAGAATGCTCGCAGATAAAAAGCCAAAAATTGGTAATTTTAAAGGCTTTTGTAAAGGAATTACTTTGAGATCTGTCCCTATTTGATCATGATCCTTTGTGTTTGAGGCTTGAGGCTCAGTGTGTCCTGTGCTGTCCTGTGCTTCAGGAGGGCACAAAGGCTGGAGTTCCCTCTGTTCCACCCTTGCTCCGAGGGATTAGTTACCAGCAGTAACTAACCACAGAGGTCTTACAGAGAAGCTGAACCCTGTAAGCTCAATTTCCCTTTCCACCACAACACCTGCTATGGCAAAGGAGCCCACTCCTTGTTTCAATTGCTGTGTCTCCCAAATGAGTTATGTCACTATTATATGATACAACTCATTATGAGGAAGACAAAGTTATCTCTGTAACCTGAAATCTGTGAGTTATATTGTTTCTGCACAACACTACTAAGTCCAACTTAATAGGCTTACCTTAAATAGCTATACAGATAAGGGGTTTGAACAGTTAAATACAATGGGTTTAAATTTGAAGCATGTTCTCTGGGCTCAGCATTATATTGCCAAAGTTCATATTCCTCTAAAGAGTTCATATTCAAAAGCAACTGTTGCTTCTGAGCAGCTCTGCATTGCCATCAAGGCAATACACCAGTGCTGACACGCACTCTTAAAATTAGATGGGGTCAGGGGCAGGAAAAGAGAGCTTTTAACTCTGTGTCTGCCTCTTCCACTTCTTCCCAGATAGCTTTGTCCAGCTCAGAGCAGGAAAACAGGTGGCTGGAGGCCTGTCCTACCATTTCATACAGCCACATTGTCCATGGGATGATGCCTTGGGGTTTCACCTGGGATAAGCCCAGGGCAGAAGGGCTGCTATGTGGCCTGCCAGAGGGTTTGAAGCTATATTTAGACCCTTAATAACAGAGCTGTGTAAAGGACAGAACAAGACAGCAGTATCATCTCAGGAGCATTATATCAGCCACCTTCCAGCCCTGGCCATACTGGTCACACCAGGAGAAAGCTGTGTGAGCACCTTGGTGGCCTGTGTCCTCACCTAGTCCTCTCACTTCTCTGTGCAGAGCAACCCTGTTGTGACCACTGTGAGGTCTGTCACCACAGGGACCACTGTGATGGCTTCAGGGACTTGTGAGTGCTCTCAGGAATGCTCTGCTTGATGTCTCCCTCCAGTCTTCTACAGATCAACTTTCTGGGCTTATAACTTGCACCCTTCCCCTTTTTATTCCATTCGTTGTCCCCTAGAATCAGTTTTGTTCTGTGTTTTTGTGGATTTAGTTTTTGGTTTGATGTTTTTGTGTTTGTTTTTGGAGGTTCCTGTGGGGTTTTTTTAAGGCCTTTCCCCTCTGGGGAGGACTTGAAGGATTTGCTACCACCAGGAGCAGATCAAGTGATCTGCTGTCCTGAGTGTAGCCAGTGGTTACTTGGAGAACTCGGGAGCTGTGACTTGGGTCTGTGACCCAAGAGCTCAAACCTGCCTGTAGATAAGGTGCTGGGCTCCTGGGGTTGGCAAGAGACCAGAGTGTGGTAAAAGCTCAATTGCCCCATCAAGCTGGAGGTGTGGGAGCTCTGCTTGCTTTGGTGGACAGGGAAGAAAATGTCTGGGCTGTGCCTGCTGTTCCCCTTTCACCAGGATAGATTTGAGCATAAGCCTCATTGGTGTGCCTCTTTTAGAATTCTTAATTCTAAATTAAGAATAAATTAAGAATAAATTAAGAATAATAATAGCAATTAATTCTAAATTCTCAGGCTTTTATTTTCTTCATACAGCCATGCCTTCTTCTTTCTCTTTATTTTATCAGTTGCTGTTCGTGCTGCTTTTGAAACTCAATAGTTCTGTCAGAAGTTTTACATCCCAATAAAAGTGTGATTTGTGTTTCCTAGTAACTGTTTGGTGAGCAGTGTGGGAAAGAACATAAGAATTTTCACATAGGCAGCTGTTTTCTGGGGTTTCTTGATGTTTGTAACAGCTGAGACTTGGCCCACCATTTCAAAACCCCAGACTGTGACACAAAGAAGAAAATCATAGCAGAAGGTTTTTTCCAGAATGCCTTTCCCTTTAGGTAACACAAATGAGATCAGCTCCCAGATATGAGGTTTGTATAAGCAGAAGACAACCAGCCCAGCTGAGGAGTTTGCGATGGAGATGTCAAATTCAGCTGTAAGGAGTTTGTATCTGGACATTTAAGTCTGCTGAAACTCAGGAAAACAATTTCCTGTGCAAAGCATTTGAGACTCTTAACCTCAGACAGTACTGCCAAATTTTGATGTTCTTCAGAACATCTGAAACTACTTGAATTTGGAGAATATACCTACAAATTGCCAGCAATCGTGTTTGTGCTGCGGTTTCAGTTCTTGTAGCAGCCACACATACAAGTGGATTATAACTTGTACCAGTGCTGCACACTGGAGTTTAACTGATGCAAATCTTTTTCAAGACCTCACAGTTAAATATGTGCCTAACTCTACACTATTACAGTGTTTTTAAATATAGGATGGCATTAGATAGATGAACAACTTTACTCAATGGTTTTCTGCAGATAATAGCAACTTTATTAATAAAATTCCAGATCAGCTTACAGCTTAAGCCCAGTTTTTGGCAATCATCTTTAACAACAAACCTCTACCTTTCAGGGAACAGAACTTGTGAAAATATTGAAAAATCAAGTCTATGGCTGACATACTTTTTAAAGATCTTTAAAATTAGATACCTCAAATATCCTTGCAGAGTGACAGTTTAAACAACTCTTTGCTCACATTAGGAAGGTGGCATTTGTTGAGTGGCAGATCCTCTGACCAGCTAGTTTGTATCAGTTGAAGTATTTCTTTACCAGCATTGTTTATTACAGTAGTACCTAAGGAAAATAGTGTATGGATACTATCTCTAACAGTGAGCAAAAAATTATAGTTGCCAGGACACTGGCTTTTTCTTGCACAGGCTGAGTCATTAATATTGCACTTCTTACAACATAGCTAAGCTGTCAAGGGCTTTAAGTACCATCTGTGTCTGTGCTTATTTAACAGATTAAATAGAAGCATCAGTAAATTCTGCAAATCTGAAAAAATAAACCAAAATGAAATTATTCAGGTGCAATTCAAAATATGTAATAGCATACACGTAATACCCCATGCCTTTCACCAGTGTGTCTTCCCTCTGTCAGTTTTTGTTACAAGCATTTGCAAGCAAAGTGTAGGTATGTGGTCCTCATTTTCTCATGAAAGCAAACAGCTTGGATGAAGTAGGCTGTAGGATGGCTGAGTAATTCCTATTTGAATTTGAGTAATTCAAATATAAAAGGTCCTCGAATCCTTCTACAGGGGCTGCAGTAGCAGCAGGACCATGGCTTGGCCAGGATGGGGAGATCTGTGTCCATTCGACGCTTCTGAGCTCAGGGTGGCTGTCCCTGTGTAAAGGGGTGCAAAGCAGCTGTTGTGCAGGAATAGGTTCATGGGTACAAGGTGCTCATCTGTCACTCAGGCACAATGACAGATGAAAAAAAGCCTAAAAATTGCTCTTCCTCCACCATCATCCACCTCACAAAGGAATTTTTTTGGCAGGTCTGGTTATTTCATCCAGACATTAAATAGCTTTGCTTTATCATATTCCTATCACTGCCAAAAGCTCTGAATACTCTTGTGTGTCAAAAACCAGCTTTGCTTTACACCTCAGATGAATAAAATCAAATAGAAATAATTACAACTTTAAAAAAAGTTTAAAACCTGTGAGCTGAAGAGGGAGACTTACTTGTTTTTTAAAAATAGCTTCTCCAGTTGTTAGAAAGCTTCTGTGTTTATACAGGTACCTACAACCTCTCCATCTCTTCACCAAGCATTTACGTAAATAAATGGAGAAGATATTAATTTCTTCACACAAAAAGACTCATGTCGCTGTATGGTTGCAACATCTGCAGGGGCAAATTTATCTGTCTTCACAAAACAAAGCCATCCATCCACATTAGCTTAGAATCTTGGCTGCGCTTCACGCTCTTTATGTTTTCCAGCAAAGGTTCATTCCTGGAAACAAACATCTTGTTCTTGGAATAATTCTGGCAGTCAAAGAGAAAAAAAATGGCCATTTTTGACTGCTTTTCTTTGATGATTTTGGGCTTAGCAGGTTGCTAGTGCTACTGTTACCAGGCCTTCCCCTGAGGGGTTTGGCAGTTCATAACTGGGGGCGTTGTTCGTAACTGCAGAGGTTTGAATCCATCATTTTCCTCTGAAATTTTCAGAAGCAAAATATATTGCCCTTCTCACAGGTTTTCCTCTTGAAGTCTATGTAAAATTAGAAGCCAATTCACAAATGTAGCTCTTCAATAGTAATCTGAAAAATACCCTTTGAGTAGAACCTGGAACCATGTTAGTATTGCTGTATTTAATCATTCAGACCACTTTTGCTAACTAACAAGTAATTTTAAGAAAATGTACTTCAAAACTTGGGTAACAGGTTATTACAGTGCCTGCATACTGCAGGCTTATATGCAACAGCTAAAATGTACTTTTGATCTTACTCTAGTGAGTATGTAAGTCTGCTCATGTANATTCTAAGTTAGAGCCTGTTTTGCTTGTGTGAAGTAGTTAATAAACAGTTGCTTGTATTCCTAACAACAAAATACGGGGTTTTTTTTTTTTTCCCTTCCCTGAGAAATTTTAAATGTACTTTTGATCTTACTCTAGTGAGTATGTAAGTCTGCTCATGTAACATTAACATGTAACATTAGGTCCCATGTAACATAGGTCTCCTAACCTTTATGGACATAATCTTCCACTTTGCTTATAAATCAATAATAATAATGGTGGATTTGACTTTTAATTTTTGATGTTCTTCTGTCTTAGAACTGGAACAGCAGATAAAGGTACAAGTACCCAAAGGAATCTCAGCTCCATCTCAGACTGTCTCTTTTCATAAAGAATTGCATATGCTGACAAAATACATGCTGTGACCTTCCTTCCGCATTTCTTATTTATAAGGTTTCTAGAGATGCACTCCAACATTTCTCATTTATAAAGAACAGTTTTATTCAAAGAGTAAATAATTACTTTGAATATTTGCTTGTTCCCAAAATGTGCTTTTTCACATGGGATCACAGGACCAATCTGCTTCTCTATAGGAGCAGCAAAGCAACTTTTTTGCTGTTAAATTGTTACATCTCTCTGCGAGAATGCAGTTTGTACAAAGTTTGCCATCAGAGAACTGCAGAGGGAGCAAATGGACAGTCGTTTCACAGTGACAGAGATGGCAGGTACCATGGGTGAAACACGCTTTATCCCATGTAACAAATGAAAAGCAATGCGTGGGAGCAATTCTGGTAGTTAGGGACTTCATGGTCCCCTCCACTCCCAGTGCAACCCCCAGATCCCGGCTCTCCTATTCACTCCCAGTTGTGGCTGCCCCTCTGGACTGGACAGCATGGTCTGACAGACAGGTTTTTTTGAGCATGCTAAGGAAGGTAAAAGAAAAACGTTTCCAGAATATCACAGTGGGATGATTCACAGATACACAGCTCCAGTACATCATCAGCCGTCTCAAGTGATGCCCACGTCTCCTACATTTAGTATGGAATTCCATGCATTTTCTCCCACTTCAACAAGGGTTTTTAAAAAATGGCCAGTACAAGACAAATTAAAACATCTCTCTAATTACTTCTGGAAAGCCAAACTCCTCCTCTGACACTTTAAAGCTTTAGCCCCAGCTGTGTCCTGGCATATCTCCTCTGTCCTGGTTTGCCTACGCCCTCCCTGGGTGTATTTGCACCATTAACTAAAGGTTGCCCCCTTGAAGAGCTGATGCGACACAACAGGGCAGAATCCCATGTATGAACTGCAGCTCAACAGCCTCCTGTCTCCTCGCCATTTGCGCTTCTGCTCTCTGCCGGGGATGACTCCCGTTCTGTTTATCCCGTGAATTCAACATAGATCTGTTTTCCGTCTGGTAGCTACGAGTTTCCCGCGGTTGCTCCCAGTTGTGGGATTTGTCCCAAAGCTGCTGTTGGGACTGCCTTAGCCAGCATCTCTTTGAAATGCAGGCTCCAGGTGATTGACTTCCAAGTAAGAGGAGCTGAATGGGTTTAGACAGATTAACATTCTAGCAGTAAGTGGCAGTCATTCCAGGAGCTAAATCAAATTCTCAAGTGCTCATTAGC
>WEIV01015762.1:128438-173707 GCA_013390005.1 Calyptomena viridis
GGGGGCGGGGAGAAGAGTAGGGAGAAAAACCCTTAGTTTGAGAACACAAAAAGAATGAACACATAATGGAGAGATTTGGTGGAAGCAGCTTTTTCATTACAGTTTTTCATTGATGGACATGTCCCTAAAACACCAGGTCATAGAGTGCTGCTGCATGGCATTTGTTTATAACACAAAGTACCAAGGTGCAGTTGGCCCAGGTTCATTTCAAGTTCAGAATCATACTGGTAAAGTTTGGCTGGCAAGATGTATGTTAGCAATGCCACACATCAGTGGCAGGGGAAAAACAGCGGCCATTTGCTGTCCAGTCTTGGAAGGACTGCCCTGCCCCCTGAAAAACAAAATTCAAGTCTACTATGGTGAGTTCGCTCAGGTCATTCAGGGCACTGCGTGTGCTTATAATAATTTGTCTTTTTGGAGTGTCCTAAGAGTGTGGGGGAGGTAAGGAGGACGTTCACCACTTAGCAGTCCGGACAAGAAATACCACTCTGTCTCGGGGCGTGCAGGGACACTGCACCGCATGTTCAGAAAGGTGCAGCCCGCCTTTCCCACTGACACTAGCCATTGCCAAACAACATGCTGAGGACGGCACAAGGTGGCCGTACAGCAGCCCCCCATCCTTGCACGGCCGTCCCGTGTCCCCCTCCTCTGGCAACGACTCCGCTGCTTGTCAATGCTCCCCTCCCCGGACAGCCACCCCTCCTTCCTCTCCCCGCACTCTTCAGGCTCACTTCAGGCTCAGCAGCAACGATGAAACGTGGGTCTGAATCTTACTAGTGAATGGAGTAGTTTACATTAATACAAAATATTTACCGTTTTTTCTTGATCTTGTTTTCCTAGAGTTCTACAAATCATGCAAACAGATTTTTGCAGTTTAGGCAACTGCACTGCAGACCTTCACCTGTTCTCACTAAAAGCATAATAAAAGGCATAAACAGGAATTATTTGAAATTATTAACAATTAGTCACATAAAAGTAAAATCAGCTGTACCTGAGTGCAGAGTGAAGTCCCCGTTTACCGTTTACATTTCAGAAACAGCAGAGGCAAATCCTGCCCCAGGTTCCCCTTGCTGCTTGATTTACTCAGAGAAATATTTTCATTGCTGTTTCACATAGCACTGATGAGTTTAAAACCCAGTGGGTTGACAGCAGCTGAGTAACAGTGAGAGCACAACCCTGAGCTGTACTGGGCTAGAGACTTGCCTGCAGGAAAGAAGGGAAACCCAAAAGCACCCTGCAGGCTTGAATGCTTGAAGAGAAGTTGTCTAAGGGTCTGGTTTAAATCAGGCACCCACACCTGACTTTCTGCACATCACAGCTCCTGATGCCAGCCCTCCCAGGTTCTGCTTGGCTCCTGGTTCATGCTGGTCCATTCTCTGCACTCTTTGCCTTCTCTTCACAATTAGTGCTTTTTTAAGTGAAGCTCACCCTTGGCACAGGAGCATCACTGATGGAAAGTGCCTGGGTGTTCAGCACAAAGCCTGGGGACAGACAGTATAATACATTCCTTTGATCAGCACCCACATTTTTCAGTGCCTTTTAGAAAGCTGCTTTCACTGAAAAAAGAAACAGCAGTGAAGAGATCGTCAGGAAATGCTTTTGCTGACTCGGTGCGAAGAAAATATTTTTCTTATCCAAAACAGCAGAAGAAGCTGAATAAGTCACTTGACCTTCCTTCCTTTCTTCTCCTTACCCTCTAGGCTTTCTGCCTCTGCAAAGGACATTTCTTCAGCTATTTGTCATCCTGTCTTGCATGTTCATTAATTATTTGTTCCCTTGCATAGTCAGCTCCTCAGACTCTTCAAAACAGTGAACAGCTCATGGTTTGGCTCCTACCTTGCACCAATGGGTATGGAAAAGCCTTCTGCTTGGATCCGTCACACACACACACATATACACACAGTGGTTATAGTTTTTTTTCTGGGATTCTGAGCCTCTCTGTGATAGTTTTGATACTTTACAAGCTGATGATTTGTGGATCTGAGTCCATTATGCTTGAAGCGCTGCATTCAAAATTCATGCAGAAACTGGAGTAATTTTGCTAGGAATTTCATGCATTTGCTCCCATGATTGCTATTACAAACTATGATCCTAACTAAAAGAAACCCAAACCTTTACATTCAGCATTCTGGCTCTTTACTAGTGTAAATTATTATTTCCTTCTGTGCCCTTTTGGATTTCTTTGATCCTCTAAGCCAACACAGGTAACAAACACAGAGATGGATCTTTTTCCTACAGTACTCTGCATCAAGACAGTACAGTCCCCACTGCAATCATGTGAACAAAACATGGTCTTCAGGCTCATAACTAACAGTGATTATTAATGGCAAAGTATCTATCAGAAACAGCGTGGGAATAACTCATCATCCCTTTAGGAAGGGGGACACACAGGATGACCTCCCAAAGCCTCTTCCAGCACTGTGACTCTGTGACAACATGAGGACAAAAGGCCCCCAGCTTGTTTTTCAAGCAGTCAGCTGTTTTCAGGGCTGCAGCCAACAGAAGGAAGGAAGGAAGGAAAGAAGGAAAGAAAGAAAGAAAGAGAGAAAGAAAGAAAGAGAGAAAGAAAGAAAGAGAGAAAGAAAGAAAGAGAGAAAGAAAGAAAGAGAGAAAGAAAGAAAGAGAGAAAGAAAGAAAGAGAGAAAGAAAGAAAGAGAGAAAGAAAGAAAGAGAGAAAGAAAGAAAGAGAGAAAGAAAGAAAGAGAGAAAGAAAGAAAGAGAGAAAGAAAGAAAGAGAGAAAGAAAGAAAGAAAGAAAGAAAGAAAAGAGAAGGAAAGAAGGAAGGAAAATAAAACAACAACCAAACAGCAAATCAAATCTGTAAAAGCACCTTGGCCATTGCAGTAGAAAGTGCTGCTAAAAACACAGTGGTGTCAGCACTGGCTAGAGGGAAGGTGCTGCTAACTATGCACTGCGTTCCTCTCTGTCTCTCCTGCTTAAAACAATTCTGTCTATAATGCCAGTAGATATTTTGGCTTTGCCAAGGTAATTATTAGCAAACCACTAATTACTAAGTTAATAGAATTTAAAAACCTCCACAATTAAGGCCTATAAAATTCATATAAGCCCTCTACTTCAGTACTACTGACAGGTATGGCAGAGTCTCATTACATGGCACAGAAGGTGGCTGGCTTCCAGGCACTGTAAGTCATCTGGTCTGTGGCAACTTGTAGTTCTTACTTCTGTTGGTAAGAGACTCTTTTAGGGCATACAGATTTATTTGACCTTCTCTTACTAAGACCAGACTAAGTAATTAGTTTTTCTTCTAGTGAATCCCATTAATCAACCTTCCAAATGTTTCATCAGAGTTCCTGAGGAGAAAACCTACAGAGGAGGTAATGTTTATTATGATCACTAGTGTAGCTTTTCTTACTGTAAATCTGGAGGGACTTGGTCATGGGTCAGGATCTTCATATGCTAAGTGCTGCCAAATGTGGATTCCACCCCATGTTTTTCCTCACAGATCTTATAATCTGAATAGACTTTTTCAACAGGTCTTCCTCTGCATAGAGTATACTGGACTGAAAAGATAAACCAGCAAGAATTACCTTTTATGTTATTAGATATTATTTATACTATGTAAATATAACTTTATAAGTTATACTTATAAATATCTATAAATATATAGGTGTTNGTTAAGTTATAAAAGTCATAAAATACTTATTTAAAACTCAAACCAACTGTATCCATACCTCTGTTTTGTGTCACAAATTCTTCCAACAAGTTATGTATAATCAAAAGTCATAGTTTTATTTTGATCTTGTTCTTAATCTGTATGAATTGATATATGCAACACTAAACATTTGTTAATTTCTTAAAGAACAGTGACTTGTTTAGAATGTTGTAACTAAGTCTAAAATAAAGCATGAATTTTAATGTGCCATGACTTTTATTCAAGTATATATGGTCTGCATCTTTCATATAGGCTGTGTTAATTTCACTTTTAAACTATACTTTCTTAATAAATTTTCAGCTTGGGAGGATTTAATTGCTTTTTAGAACTGACTTGCTTAACTCTCATATTAAGCTGAAAAGATGCTGTGAAATATTGAAAAAGAGGAAAAAACAGAGACATACAAATGTTCATCACTAGCTACCTGCAGGACACTACAAGTAAATGAATTGAGCTGACAAATATGCTTTTTTTATAACATCACAAATCCATGTTGTACTGCTCATCTTGCTGCCATGAATTTGCAGACACTGCTAAGGATAGGGATCATCTTCAAATACTGGAACAATAAACCATGCTACTGTTATATGATGATCTGTTGTAAAATAATTATTGTAGAAAGTGTCAAAACTGGACTTCAGTGCTACTCATAATATTCTTGCCTGAGCTGATATCTCTCTCTGGGTTTCAAGCTCACTTGACATGCAGGCAGAGTGCTTTTAACTTCCTTATACCTACTTTTGAGACCACACACTTAGTCTGTGCAAATCCAACTCTCATAATGGCTTGTGGTGCAATTTGGTGTTCAACATGATGCATAATTTTTTGTGTGTTTTGTCTTTTTTTTTTTTTAAAAAAAAAAAGGGAGAACGGAGGAAATATTGTGACCTCAACTATTTTCCTGTCACACACCCTTCTGCACCTATTTCCCAGACAGGGGTGTGGATCTTTTGCCATGTTTAATTACTCCTTCCATCCCCAGTGCTAATGCTTGTCTCTCTTGGTAGTCTGTACCCTCTTTTTCCCTTGTGCATCACCAGTTATTGATTACTGTGTCCTCTTTGGAGGGCAACAGATACTCAGCTGGCACTTGAGCAGCCATAGTGTTTGGCATTTACTCAGCAGTGGGGGAAAGCAGCAGCTGCCCAAACCCTGGCTTGAGAAAACACGAGTAATGTTTAATCAAAGGTGGTCAAACACCCAATCTTACTTTTCTTTTTGCTATATCATGGGCCCATGGAAATATTTTAAGGAATTGCTTCAAAAATTAATTTGATCTTATGGAAGTTGGTTTGTGACATCTGCTATGCATTATTGAATGAGCTCCTGTACCAGGGTGGGTATTAGAAACAAGAACAGTTTCCAAATTTTAGTATTGATGCAGAGCTTTGCTGAAAGCCAAGTAGAAGATGTCCCTGCCCTTGGCAGTGGAGTTGGAACTAGATGATCTTTAAGGTCCTTTCTAACCCAAACCATGATTATCCCCAGGTGGGTGGATAGACTGGAGACAACTGAGGGCTCAGAAGCTGCTCACTAATGCACAGAACACAGAAGATGAACAGTGTACAGTAGTTCAGGTGAACAGTCCTTCTAAAAGCTTGCAGAGAAGCCTTCTAGTTTAGCATCATCTGTTGCTGCAAATAATCTATTTCATGATTATTTGATTTCTCCTGTGTCCAAGAAATCGCACACTTAAATATTTTTCTAAGTAGTCTGAATTGCAATGATTTTTCCTGGTTTTGTAAAAAAAAAAAGTTTAATTTTACCTAGATATTTAAGTAAAAAAGAATATCAGTGTTTATTAACATAAGGCTTATGTGGAACAGAGATCTTGCATATCTGGGTGACCTTCCTGTTTGATGGGTTCCTTTTTTGCATTATAATCCCACAGCCTGTCTCTCATGCCAGGCAAGAGTACTTCTGTCCATTGGAGGGTGGAGGGTGTTCAGCTCTCACATTATTTTTGAGTCCCCGAGTCATTTTAGTATATTTTTTTTCTGCTAACCACCCAGAACTATTACGGGATGTGTGTGAACACTCTCTCTGCCCCACAGTCACAAACCTTCCTAGTTGTTCCCCTGACCTACACAAGCTCACACCCAGCCAAACACACAAGTGTCTACATGCACTACAGTGATATCTGATGTTGTCTCAGTTGCCTCTTAGACCTTGCTTCTTCTGTGTGCCGAGACACAGAAGTTATACATTTAGGCAACTTCTTTTCTTTATCCTCCTACTCCTGCCCCCTTTTGCAAGGATTAATAAATAGCTGAATTCTACTTGGCTTGCTTTTTATTCTGCTCTTAAGGCTTTCTTCAGTACATAATGATTATTTCCTGCTGAACTGCTTCTGCTGCACTTTGCCTGTTTCACTTCCCTTCCAAGAGAAGCGACTTCACAGTAAATACCAGACCAGCACTGTGTGACTCCTAGCCAGGGTTAAATCTGACCACATAGCCTTGTGATTTTACCCAGCTTCTGATTTCACCAGTGATGGCTTCCAGTTTTGAGCTAAAGAAACATATGTTTGCTACGAAGAGAGAGCCCAAGTTTTCAACTGTGAATTGTCAACCATCTGCAAAGCAGAACATGATTCCAAGACTCCCTGAGCAAACTGTCTGCTCTTCTGATCTGAGAAATTATGAGAAAAGAGTAATACTACATTCAGCGAGTTTTGCCCTAGCATTTTCAGGTCCTCATTTTATTACAAGCACTGTAAAACCACTTTGTATGTGTGAGAGAGCTCAGAATAATAACAACAACAGAAATTATATTACTAACATTATTTCTGTGCTGGAGGCAGTGCTGCCTATGGCTCTGTAAAAGTGTGGAGCTCTCTTTGCTCCAATGTTTTAATGAAATCAAGCAGCGAGAAGAGCAGGAGCTTGTTGCAGCACTCTGTGAGCTGTGGGTTTGGTTGGAGGGTTATGTAAGGGCATGTTTACATACAGCCAAGGTGCATCATGCAGACAGCCCTGAACTAAAACACCCCGAACTACCTTTCTGGCTCCAGGAACCCCCAAAGGGGATTTTCTAGCCAAATGCAGCAGGAGCACGTGGCATACATACCAAGCGTGCCCGCTGCCTTGAGTAAAGGGCTTACATCAAAGATGAAATAGAGCTGCTGCCATCGAAGAGAGGTGTAGCTGTGACATCCCCACCCTGGGGCTGCTGGACAGAGGGGAGCAGCCGAGGAGCCACTCTGGCTGCACCTCTGCAGCTGGGCGCTCCTGTGCTCAGCAAAGGCAAACCTAAAATCAAAAGGCTGCTTTGTACCCGGCTCCCACAGACCTATTTGGCTACAGAGTGTGCACAGCGACTGAGAGCTGGGACTTGGGGGAGAGTAAATGCAGTGAGATAAAGGGCAAAGAGAAGACAGCAGCTGCAGTGCAGCCAGGCAGACTGCATAACTTCTGCCAGTGCTAGGTGAGGGCACACCTCCAGGCACATGTGTCATCCCCATCCCAAAACACAACACTGAGAACCTCTCACTGCTGTCTCAACAGACAGCCTTGATGAGGGACTCAAGGACAAGCCACCAGTGGCTTTACCTGCTTCTTTTTGTTCCAAGATTGTATTTGGTGTGAGCACAACATGGAAGAACATACTAAGTTATTTGTAGGAAAGCAAATATTACCACGAGCTGGGCTGGTGCTATTGGAGTCATGGCAAGGCAGAGACAAAGTGCTGAGTTGGAGACAAGAATGAGAAGGGCTGAAAAATTAAGAGTTTAAATGAAGGCCTGAATCTGAATTGTGATTAGATAAAAGAAGCAGCTATTGAGAAGGCTAGGATGGTGAAATCACCAAGTAGTAAAGCAAGAAGTATAGAGTGGGAGGAGATGTTGGGGAGGGAGGCCACAGTGACAGGTTGAAAACAGACTGCATGGAAGTATCATAAAGAAAACAGAGCACATGAAAAAATATGAGATCTGCTCCACACAAAACCTATCTGAAGAAAAAGGTGCAGAGAAACAGACTAATCATATTGAGATCTTTTACATAGGAAAGAACAGGATTTCACAGACCACTATCAGAAATGTTCGCTCTCCAAACTTTAACTGGGAAAAAAATCAAACACTGTCTGATGGCTAACTTAATTACAAACTCTGCTTACTGAATTATATTCAAATATTTAACCTGTACTGGGAAATATTCTGTGTTAGAAAACTGAAACAGAATTTAGAATTCAAATAGAGGCTTTTTAACTTTTTACAAAAGTAGAAAAATGTTCTACTTCTCCAATTAGTTTTTTGATAATTAGACATTTGTTCTTGAGTAACACACTCTCACTTGTGTTTTTCGTAGTTTCCCAATTAGAGAGAGAAAAAAAAAATTTTTAAAATCACCTAAATGAAATGCAATCACCAAACTTTCAACATGCAGTTTCTTGCTGCAGTAAAGTCAGTTCTTGCCAGTAGTGATAAACTGTACAACAGGTATTACACAACTGATACCACAATAATCCATATTCAGAAGGAAGCACTACAAACTGAGAGACATGCTCACCCCCAAAAAAGACACCCCAAGCCCCCTGACATTGATGTTCATAGCTAGTAATTTTTTTATTTGAACATCACTTTTGGAGGATGCCTTCCTTAATCAAATGCTATTGCCTTTAAAGATTAGTGTTCACAGCCTAATCATGCTGCACTTAGCTTAATTTGCTTTGCTATGGACTCATTAAATTCTTGATTCTAGTCAGAAACCCTACCATGGCTTGGCAGAAGAACAGGAAATCTCTTTTCCATGCTGCAGGGTTATGACTGCTCTTACATTTTAACCCACAGGCTGGAGGGTGCTGCAGCAAATTACATCTGGGTCACTCTTTCCTTCCTATGTAAAGAGCTCACAACTCATTAAAACACTTTGTCAGATGGAAAACTGGGACAAGTGTGAGAAAAATTATTCTAATGCGAAAAATGTCTCAAATTGCCATTAGATAGAGCAATTAGATCGAACATTCAATTTTAGATTACCTGAAATGCCAATGGCAACAATCCCTACAACTGATCATAAACTTTTGAGGATGCTTTCATCCCATCTCAGCTCGTGAGATCCAGCATTTAGTGGTCAAGAAGAGACTTTCCTGAATTGCTACTGTCATCTGTATGCTGAAAAAGTGCACTTCAGGAACAACCTGGCAACATTTACCTGTCATTTAAACTGGAATCTGTGAATCAGGGTAGAGTATGAAATATTCTATTTATTGCCACAAGCAATAAATAGTGAAGGTTTTGCACTACTGTCTTGCTGACAGCTGTGCAGTGAGAAAATCTCTGTCATCACCAAAGTTTGGAAGTCTGTTGTAAGCAGATGTGTTATGATTGTCCCTACACCTGCCAGGATGTGCAGGCAGATGTGGTACCTTGCAGTCTCACCTGTGTCCATGGAAAGTGTCTCATCACACACATTGAGCAGTAAGGGGTATTTTAATTGCCGGATGAGCTATTGCCTGGTTCTATCTCTAACTAGACTCTCTTCACCTGCAGCTGAACAGAATTAAGAAAAAAGTCAGACTCTTTCCTATTTTCGATATCTTCCAAGAAAGCCGATTTGAATCCTCCACCAGAAAGGCATGAACTGGCTTTTAAAGAGGATAGTGAATCAGTCTGATCAGCACTAACAAGGATGTCTCATGGTAGGATCACTAATACAGCTGTTAAAATAAGAGGAATTGCCACAGTCCCTCCTCAGATGGCTGTACCCCGACAAGCCCAGGCTAGCTCACAGCCACCCTGAGGGGCTCTGGGCAGATTCGGGCACCAGGCGACCAATCATCCCTTCACAGAAGGGCTCGGGACACCCNCGAGAGACAGGGAAGGTTCTGGAACAAGGGGAGGGGTCAGGGTACATATTTGGGATGGGGGCAGAGGGACCTGAAGGCAGGGAGATTGTGGGGGGGAAGACACTGGTGGAGGGAACTAAGTGGGATCAAAGGAAATGGGAGACTGGGGCAGTCCATTTACATGCAGGGCTAATAGGGGATAACTGGGGATAATAGAACTGTACATAAAATGAAATACAAATGGATATATAAACTTATAATATACACCGCCACAAGGAATTTTTTGTTATTCAGACATGTGTCGGTCACAGGTAAGGCCCACAAGCACATGTGAAGAGTCAGTAGAACAGGCAGAGCTACACTTTTAGCAGCATACCTTAACATATTTGGCTTTACCACACTTGTGCAACCATGTTTTTTAGCAGTATAGCTGTGTTCTGGACATGCAGAACAGTACGTTCACATGTCTTTCCATTTTCTGTACTATTCATTGTATTACAGAGACACTCATTTAGAAGTAAATGCCAATTTTGCTCCTCTAAATGGAGAAAATGGAGTGTAAGTTCTCTCTACATGAGATGGATTGCCTGACAACTCTACTGACAAACTTATTGGATAAGAACACTGTGGGAAAGCCTCACTTTGGACAAATGGATCATGACTTTAAAGAGTAGTATTTTTGCACCACTATTATTTTTGCACCCCTCATTATTTGCTGTTCTGGACTGTTTTTCCCTACAGAATTTAACTGCATGAAATGTTTGTTGCTCATGCTGAATTCTCATTTTAATCCAAGTATTTTATGAAAATTTTCCACATGATTATTTGCTCATTAATGCAGTTAAGTTCTGAATTTTTTTTTTATTCATGATGCATTTGCTAAAACTGGAATCACACGCTTTTATTAACTTTTGAATTATGATAGAGAGAACACACCGTTAACTTGAACTTTGCAATATTTCACTCTGAACTTTAGATATTACCCCAACAGTAGTTCAATTCATTGGTTTCTGACTGAAGCAAAACTCTTTTAGAGAGTAAAGGTGTATTTGCTTTGGTAAAACCTAAGAGATGTTTCTCTACCGAAAAAGGAATACAATTAGAGAGATACATGTTTAGAAGGACAAACTGCTTTCAAAAACCATAGGTAATATCACAGTAAGAAAGCAGCATACTGGGTACTCAACTCTGAATACTTCTTTTAAAAATTAGGAATTAAGAAGAATTCTTAAGAATTCTTAATTAAGAATTAATTAAGAATAAAAATAATTCGTTTTAAAATTAGGAAGTATTATAAAAATCAAATTCTTTCACTAGTTTTAACTTCCAATATTATTTATTCTTAAAGATTTAACTTGCTGGACTTCTAATCTACTGATGGAGGCTTAATGTGTGCAGCTACCCTTGATGAAGGTCCTCCATCTAGTCATCAATTACAAATGTTAATTGGCGTGGGGGACACGGCACTAATCACTTGCACAAATGTCCTACAGAGGGAAACAAGTAGATGAATAAGATCTTTAGATCAGTACTAGTGGTAAATGTTCTGTTAAGTATGTTACACGTGATGGAATATTGCTTGCGTTTGGGGTTTTTTTGTTGTTTTTTTTTCCCAGGGAAAAATAAACAAACAAAAACACACCAACCAACTAAACAAAAAAAACCCCTGCATTTGAACAAAAGTGACTGAAGGGACAAGCAAATAACTTTTTTTTTCTACCTTTTTTTTGCTGTTGCATGACGATGCAAGCAGGAATTACTACTTAAAAAAAAAATCTGCTGGTGTGTGCTTCCTGTTCCAGTTTGTTTAGTCACAAGTCTGAATTAGATCTCTCTGTTGGTTGGTTTCGTTTACTATAAACAGGTCTTGTGCTTTGTTTAATACATCAAAGCCCATAGTCAGGCACAGACAGGTAATGTAAAAGAGGGTGAGAAAGTTTACAGTATTGCTTCATTGTTTCTTTAAGCCTTCCAGACAACGGTCAGAGGGATCACCTGGAGGTTAAAAGACAGCTTGGTTGATGTTTTTGTTGTTTTTGGGGGGTTGGTTTTTTTATAAGCTGGTTTCTCTTTTGTTCCTTTTCTAGAAACCACATGTAACTTTAGGTCAGAAAACTGTAAAATGTGGCACTACTTTAACCAGAGTTACCGCTGCCTTGGGGTAACAGGAATCAGGCAAAGGTGTAGACTCCTCTCCCTGCTATGCTGATGCCGGTGATGCTGTCCTTCAGGTGAGTACCAGAGGTTTATTTTCTTTTCAAGCATCCATCCACCTGAAGGATGCAGATGGCTGAGAAGGGTATTTTCTCATGACTGACACTGCCAAAAAAAAAATCACTGGTTTAGCCCTTTAAAGATAAATGGGAATCATTCCCTCCTACGGTAGTTTTAGTAAAGCTCTAAAACTTTGCTTCCTTCCAGCCTTTGCATCTCTCCAGGTTTCCTCTCTCTTTTCTTCCTTTCATTCTTTTTTTTTTTTATCTGCCCTCTTAAAACAACAGGAATGCTGCACTGGCCCTCAGCCAGCCAAGGCTCAGCAAGCAGGGTAAAATTTCAGTTCAGATTTACGGGAAGGTGTTGCGAGTAAAAATCTGGTTTGGTGAGTTTGAGGCAGGGAGTAGTCAAGAGACAACCTTGCTACTGTGAGTGCGGAGAGAAAGAGAGGAGGAAGGGGGGGGAGCTATAATAAAAGCCACCCAGGCTTGGGATTAGAGACCAATTTTTCCCCTGTCCGAGTTTCGGTGCGTGTTCCTGAGCTCTTGCAGCCTTATCGAGTTTGCAGGCAGAAAGTCGGGAAGAGCTGCGCGGTGCCGGCAGGGAGCTCAGCGCCCCACTCAGCGCCCTGGAATGTGCGGCTTAGGGCAGGGGCGAGTAGGGGCTTTGGCTTAGCTGGTACTAATTGCAAGTTTTAGAGCTCAAGAACTCTGGTTAAAAAAAAAAAAAAAAAAAGGCAGCAAAGAGCCAAGAGAGGGGGTTAAGGTTGGGAAAGCTGTTGCTCCAAGCAGCAGTGCAAGGAGTTGCTCAACTCTCATTTAGCAGCGCGGTAGGAAGGACAATGCGCTAGGTCGCTGCCCCAAAACGTTGCCGTTGCTGCGAATGGTGCTGAGCGTTGAGGTGGGCTCCAGGTAGGTACCGCCGCTTTTCGGTTTGCTCTGCACTTGCACTGTCCTTACCCGAGCCTTGGATTGTCCTTACTCTTCTGTGATTGGGTTGACAATGTAAGTGGACAGAAGTTCACTCAGAAAATACATTTAAAATTATTTTTAGGGGAGAAAGGCAAATGGAGAGGACTGCAGAAGTTCTTGGTAAAGTTTTGGTGACTCTTTCCAAGTGACAGATTTCTGGTGATTCTGAAGAAAGATGACAGATGAGAGGCAGAAGAAGGTATTAAATAAGGACACAGAGATAAATGATTTGCAGATATGAGAGTTTTAAATTAAAAGATATATGTTTCTCCATGTCAAAGAAAAACCACGGCTGGACTTGCCTAATGTCTTTGGAATCAATTTCGGAAAGAGTTGCTTTGTTTCTATGGCTGCTTCTTCTTTTTGAACATTTAAAGTATCGTAGTTTGTACAGAAGGCAGAGCGGTGGCACAAGTGACAGGAAGGTGACAAGAGGGCTCTAAGGCTGCTGTCTGCCAGTCTGTTATAACATTAGCATAAGAATAGGATCTTATCTGTGAAAAGTTTTTGAAGTCCATTTAAAATACATGTATCGATCAGGAGGCCAAGCATCTTCTTCATGCTGAAGTATGTGTGATTAGATGAGAAATACCAGGTCTCCTTATTCATGTTAAAAGATATAGCAGATTTTTTAGTATTTGGGGGTTTTTATTTTAAATTGTTTTAGAGGGAAGGCTACATAGCTCATTTCTTCTTAGGAATTTAAAAGAAAACTTTGACCTAAAGCCAAACTATTGTAATAGTTAAAGGTGGGCTGAGACCTAACAGGTCGCAAAATCCCTCCTAAATTTTATCAGCCCAACCCCTGGAAAAGGGCAGGAGCATTAGACCAGGCTGAAATGAGCCGCCCGAGGCTAACGCAAGTTGAGTATCGGTGCCCTTATGTGCCTCCTAGACTTTTCAAATTATAATTTGGACAAGCCTGCAATTATTCTTTACCAGTCGGGCCGAGTTCACATGATGCGAGAGGGGGAACTGGGCGCNGCACCCCGCGCAGCAGGGACCGGGCCGGGGCCCAGAGGTCGCCCGCGGTGTTAAGCGGAGCCTGGTATACAGCTGGAAAACTGGAAGGCAGCATGTACTCTCAGAGAGGAAGCGGAGATAACGCCAGGAACGGGCCGCTTGGTGTCCGGCAGGCTCGAAGCTAAAGCTGACAGACTGCTGTCTGGGAGATAAACGAAGAGACAAACACTCTTCTTGCACATTCGTTCTCTCTTCCCCCACTCCCCTGAATATTCCTGTCCTGGGAGAGGTTGTTCTAGCTTGTTTAAGAGCTGTGCATCCTGCCGGGAGCTGAGAGCAGCTGGTGCCACCTCGCCTCCTCGCCCAGGGAGAGCTCAGCTCCCTCCCCTGCTTTTGGGGTCCGACATCTTCTGAGACACAGGCTCTGGGCCCTAGGAGTTGTTAGGGAAATATGTGGAATTGATTGGCATGTAAATAAGGATGCAAATAATTTCTGAGTGTCCCTGCTGCAGCTGTCGATGACAAATCTTTGTTTGAAGTTTTAGAAAGTAAAGGAATGTGTTGCCTTCAATACACCAGATTAAAAAAATGTTAAAAACCTTGGAATAAAAAACCTTGGAATAAAAGTATTTACTATAAGCTTTCAGAGAATACTATTTCTATGGCAGTTTGGTCTGAAACCTTGACCATGTGTGGCTCCTGTCTGTCTGGCTTCGGCAGGGCTATCCCTGGCACTGGGGTCTGCTTTTGCAGCTTCCCACATTTTGGCACGTTGGCTTCCTCCACGTGGCAGAGCCCCCTCACTTTGCTGCCACTGTGAAATGCTACATCCTCTTCTGTGAAAGCTGTGATATCATCTGACAGAAGGCAGAGAGGTTTGCTTTTGCTTATTAGGATATATTTTTTTCTGACTGTCAGCTGTTTCCACTGGTAAAAATTAGGATTGCTTGGGTAAAAAGCTAGAAATTATGCTTTTTTCGTAAATATTTAATAATTATTAAAATGTTTAATCCTAGCAAGATAGATGTCAATTCTTACTTCTGCCATCATAGATTCTGGTGGCTCTGACAACCAATGGAGTTGGTTTTTATGGTCATAAGTGAATACTGAGTTCCTGTTCATTAGATTGGCAATGGCACAGTCAAAATTTATTAGTGTCCTACAGCTGAAGAAGAAGATCCAGGGGTTACTCTGGAGTGGGTATATGAGTATATGAGTATATGGGTATATGGGTATATGAGTATCTTACCACAGGAGCCCACAACACTGTTAGAGTGACAAACTCCAGCAGATGTTATACCGCACTTATAGGTGAAACAAAAACTGCTGGCCATAATCATATGTGCATAGTTTCCCAAACCAGCACTGCTCTGATTTACTGAGAAATTTAATAGGGGCAAGTATGTGCTCTTTGTGAAGAAATGTTACCAGATCCTGTTCCTGTTGAAAAAAAAATCAGTGATTTGGATGAACATAAAGATCAGGTTTGTTCTGTAGCAAGGACGCAGATCTGACAGATTAACTATGAAGAGTCTATCTCAATGCTTCTATAGGGATGTATGCAGTTACCTCTTTTGTCAAAAAGTTGAAATCTCCAAATTACCGATGACCCAAGCCCACAAATCCTTTCTTACATTGTAGTGACTTTGAAATTTGTTTCAAATGGGGATTTTTAGGTTCAATTTTCAGGGTTGTAAAATGGATCCCGTGAATGGTATATTTTTGTTGGCTCCTTTAGCAGAAGGAAGGACTGACCTTTATCTTTCCAGTATGAGGCCTAAAATAATATTTCTTTCTGCTGTTGTAATTTTTTTTTTTTCAATAAAATGCTTCTGGGTACACCTAGCTCTTGCCAAGATCAGGAACATCTCAGTAGCCTTGCTGAGACAATGCAGGCTTTGTATAGTTATGGCTGGTAGGGTTTTGGTGACACAGTAAACTCAACAGAGCAAAGCAACTTCTTAGTAACTGCAAAGCTGACTACCTGATATTTGAGGGCATTTTTTGCCCTTTCCATGCTTTCATTTACTATGATTAGAAGAAAGATTTTATTTGAAAAGGAAAAAAGAGATTTCTGATATTTTAAAATTGTGTTTTACAAAATATACTTATAGTCTGGATGTTATCTTTTACCTAGGTAGTGCATAAAGCTGAAACTAAATCAGCACAGATGGGCTTATTTGTCTTGAAATAAAAGAAACTACAAATGCACAAGAATCCTGAACCAATAATCATGAGACAACATCAACTTTCATGTATTTCCTAACAGGGAATGGCTTAGCCAACCACTAACAATCAAAATGCTTTCTATTCTATTTTCCAATCTGAGGGCCATTGGGACGTTTACTCTGGAGAAGCAACACCCCACCAAGTGATGTAGCTCAGAGTTTGCATTCATGTTTTGGCCTTTTGAGTATCTAGTGGATGTGCTTGAAATACACTGAAATACTGACTCTATACTTTTGTCTTTTATTAGAGAAATTTAGTAAGCTCCACCACAACTCAGGGTGTAGGTTGAGTTTCAAAAAGTTGAGTTCTCAGTAACATTCGTTAATGATTGCTGTGTCATAAACCTGGGATTCCTGACCTGGGTGTTTCTGCTGTGTGTGTACCTGCTCTGCAGGCAGAGCAGAAGGACTGTCACTGCCATGTAGGGCTTATGCATGAAATACCTGGCAAGAGGCAAGAGATGGATTAGATACAGGTGGAGCACAAGGAAATGGTGAGGGGGTCAGCTGGGTACAAAGCAAGCACAGCACACCAGCAGACTGGCTGCTGTTGCTCTATTTCAGCAGCAAGGGAAAGATTTTAGAAGGAATTTATGAGAGGTGAGCAAAGTTCCTCTGCAGTTGTGACCAGTGAGGTAGTCCAAGGCAGAAATTATGAGGGAAAACAGAAAAGCACTTGTTGTGAAACATAAAGCAGGTGTTCAAAAGCTGCAAAAGGGACCCATTTGTGGTATTCAGCTCTGCCTGCCTGTGCAAGCACTGTGCATAAGGACATCATCTATTTTGTTTGTTAGAGAATGGAGAGATGGTCAACAGGAGAATAAAAAAATGAGTGGCACACTCAAAGCTATGAAAGTGACTCTTGAAGTAGTATTTGGAAGATGAAAGAGTGGATCAAGACTGTAGATCAACAGCAGATCAAGTATGAAAGCTGAAAACAGAATGTCGTCATTAATGAGCTAATGTGAGGGTGAGACCACAGAGGAGTCTTTAAGCTATGAGGGCAGGTAGATTAGCCAATGTCTTTGACATACAAGCTGGAAGCATCAACAGATCTTAGTTGTACCTTGAAAGCAAGGCTGCACAAAAAAACTGTGCCTTGCCTGGAAACAGTAGTAATGGTCATTGTGGAAAGGAGAGAAAAGAGACTTTGGGTATCCCTTGAGAGTGGGGGTTTTAAAGACTGTTTAATCCATGCTGAGCTGAAAGTGATGACTAGGCTTTCAGCAGACAGTCTTTCAATCTTTCTAGCAGGAAAAGCGACTGAGGGGCATTGGCTGGACTAGATACTATGAGGAGGCATATTGAAAGAAATTGAAATGTAGGGAGAATTTGCAATTCAACTTGGTGGAAAGATAAGGATTAAAGGCAAAAGAGAAGGCATCAGAGTTGATAGAGTGGAAATCACAGAAAGGCTGAATGGTGGGACATAATGGGAGAGGTTAATGGATGGTGCTGAATGGGACCACTTGAAGGTTAGTGCAGGAAAATTCAGCAGTAGAGAGCCTCAAGCCTGAGCAGTGCATGGCAAATAAACAGCTGGTTTGGAGTGGTTTTAATGATGAAAAGAAAAGGATCAGGTTTTTGTTTGGTTGTTTTTGTTTTGGGGGGTTGGGGGTTTTTTGTGGGTTTTCTTATGTTTGGGTTTTGTTTTTTGTGGTGGTGGTGGTGGTGGTGTTGTTTTGGTGAATGAGGAAAAGAAAAGGATCAGGACAGCAGAGACTGGAATAGGTGAGATGGACACAACATGACAAGAGGGGTGATATGAGTCATCAGCATAAATCAGCAACAGTGAAAAGAGAAAAATGGAGAATCAAAACCTGAGGAGAGAGATGATGGACTTAGGCGAAGGGGAGGCGTCTGTAAGGCTCTGAAGGGAAGGGAGGAAATAAGAAATGAGGGATCCTTAAAAAGAGGATGAGGAGGAGGGAGAAAGGAGGGAAAAGGTCAACTCGCTGAGTCTGATCCCAGTTAGGGAAAATCTGAGACAGAGATGCTTCATTAGAGTTTGAAAACCATGCTCAAGATTTCAGGATCTGTAAGGAAGGAAGTATGAATAGACTGTGTCTAACACATCTTTAAAGCTGGAGAGTGTGCTGGGGTGACAAACAGAGGGCAAGAGGACTGAGCAGGGTGCAGGGTGTGACTGGGGAGCTCTCAAGCTTGGTGAGGGAGTAAGAGCCAGAACTCGGAAAAAAGGCACAAAAGGCAAGGAGAGAAGATAGAGCCAAACACGAACATGCACGTAGGGACATGTCCTCTAGATGTTTTTGCAACAAAAGAGCATGTTCACCTCAATAAAATATTAACATTATTACCATGACTTAAGGCCATGTCCACGTCATGTGCATGCTTCTGGCAGTAAAATTGCTGTTGACTGTGTATGCCGAAATTTCACCAGAGTTCATACGCTGCTATCCACATCCTAATGTGAGTGCTAGTCCCCACAGGAAGTGTTTCACTGTCATTAGCATTCCCTTAAAGGTAACACTAATACTGTGCCTGAAGCTCACAGGAACACAGTCACAGGTAAAGCTGCAACAAGAGATAGACTTAATGGGTGAGTGTATTCAAACTTTTAGGATTGCAGTACAATATGTGGATCTTGAAGATGGATCCTGCTCTTGGCTTCTTGGTCTCATGAAGAAAAGACACAACTCATCTGACTTACTGAGTGCACATGCTCGATGGATGGTAAGCTAGAGGTGCCTCAGGCTGGGTCTGAATGTGCTTGTTGTTGCTGCCATGTGTGGTGTCTTAGTCAGTGTTTACGAAGTAAATGGGATGAGAAGATGCTGCTGACAACGTTGCCTGCTTATCCTGAGTGCCCAGGCCCAGCATAGCTGCAGACGTACTCAGTGGTGTTGCTCAATCCCAGAGCCCAGGAGCAAGCTCCAACCTGGGCATGGCCCAAACAGGCCACAGTTGTCCTGCAAAGAAAGAAAAAAAAAAAAAGGCAATTTTCATAGAGGATAATTGTATTGAGCAATAATAAACAAAAAGGCTTCTACATGCTTCTTACAGATACTGAAGTCCCAAGTCTCATCTTACCTATGTGAGTTGCAGGTCAGACTGTATGGGTGTAGAATAAATTTTCCTAAGCACCACAGAGGTGGCAAGGCATGTCTGGGATGTCAGGAGCGTGCCCTGCATCCTGTGGTGTGTAATCAGTAGGAATGGTGTCCAAGACAGTCAACAGCTCCTGAACATGCCTGTGACTGTGCTGCTCTCCTCCTCTCTGCCTTGTAATGTGCCAGCCTGTGGCCTCTGGAGCCCTCCCAGATATTGGAAGGTCTTTTCTCTCACCTGTGTTTTACTACAGGTGTTTGCAAGTCATTATTGCAGAGACCATGTCTTCCCATGGTCAATCTTTATTTTTCTGGAAGGCTCTGGTTTTCTGCAGGTAGTCGTCTGCAGGCTTACATTTCTGGTAAGCAGCAAGACAGACTTGCAAATAGTTTTAGTTTTTACTGTCTGCTGACCTTATGAGTCTAAGTAAGAAAATTCCTGTTGAAATTCCTGTGCAAATTCCTGGCCATTTCCATGGCCACCTGCCTCAGTGAAAGTTTATCAGGTCACTGGTTGATATACGGAGCACTATATAAAAACTGCAGCTCTGAAGGGTGTGGAATGTACTGCCAGAAGCCCTGAGTAAGTGCAGTTAAGTATTGCTAAACTGGAGGCACTGGTGGTCTTGTTTGTTAGCTTTCCCATCAGAATGAGAAAATCCCAGAGCAAGTGTTTTGCTCATAGAGCAGTCCCAGCGCTTTCCCACTTTCTGTCCACCTTCCTGTTCCCATCTCCCCTCCCACCCCAACCCCCTTGCCTCTGTCTAGAGGATTATCAGGGCTTTTAACAGTGTATTTTTGATTCCTGTCATCTCCCAAAGATGAGTTTGTGGTAGTGTGCTAGTGGGAAGAGAGGCACCATTAAAACATGTTAGGGATTTGAGAGGTTACCTGTGATCCCACTAGCCCCTGGGCAGTGGGGTTGCTGAGAACAGGTTGCTGGCACTATTGTGGTGTCCATCTCAATGGTCTTTACCAAGGAAATGAAAATCTGAGCCAAATCCTGGCACTGTATATTTATATAAATATATAAACAGTATATGCACTGTAGGTATCACCACAGATCAGTCTCAATGCTGGATTTTTATTTCCCAAAGCACTGTCAATTACTACATTTATCTCTCTTTTATGGGGTTCATCTTGATGGGATCACTTTCCCCCACTGTGCCATAGTTTCCCCACCAATAGATAGGAAGTACATTTTTTTCTTCCTCCTGTGATACACTAGAAATACACTCTTGAGAAGTGCCACCGGAGACAAGCAGTTAAAGAATATACTGCATATATAAAAGAAGGGATAGGGATGCACCTTGTTCTACCATGAAGCATCTCTCCCTCTATATTTTCCAACAGACACAATAGGGTTTTTTCCTAAGTAAATAAATTGTGTAAAAAATACAAGGTCTCCAGAGAAAATTAAAGCAAAACTGCTGATGGTGCAGTTTACTTACCTGTAATAACCTTAATTTTATGAAAAAAGCCATGTTCTGTAATCCTAGAAGGCTAGGTTTGCAATAAAGCTTCGTATTGGTAATACTGAAAATCAGTTAAAGACTACAGCTCTCTGTGAATGCTGCTGGTACCCAAGACAGGCACTGGAACCGAAGACAGGCACTGGAAAGGGGATTTGTAAGCTGGGGTGTAAGTTCATAGTAACTTCGGACACACTTTCACATTTTAATATATAGGCAACTGTATGTTCTCTTGTACTGCAAAGAAGTCGGAAAGGATCCTGCTGCAGTTTGGGAGTTGTAATCATGCTGCCACAGGGTGGATATGAGGCTCTTTGTCCCCTGTGTCCTAGGAATACCCACAGTGGGCTGGACAAGCCCTTTCCAGAGCTGAGGCCTGTGCAAAGAGGATTAGATAAGCTTGCTAGTTGTTGTGCAAGTTTTATTCAGAGTTCTGTTTTCAAAGCAAAACTCAGCCAAAATCACAGAATCAACTCCTCTGTGGCTGGACTTCATCCATAGGGTGCAATATGGCAGTCAGCACATAGTGCTTACTGCCAGCACCTGCATCCCCATCCTCTGATGGTCACCTTCTGGCACAGGTGCCAGTTTCTGGGGCCTCCATGCTCTCCACTGGCTCTGTTTGTGTCAATCAGTGAGTTTGGGTTCACAGCCGGGGATCCTGGCACAGGATGCGTGTTTGCAAGGACGCAAAGTGAGTGGTCTGTGGAGCACCAGGGCTTACACAAGTTGGTTCAGAGCATTAGACAGCTGGATGCAGAGATACGGGGACCATGGAAAAGCAGAAAGGGTGAATCTCCTATGCACCAACATCAGGAGTTTTGAAGGACAGGCAAGGTGAAGGGACCAGGCTTTCATTTTCACTGCTTTTCTACATTGTTCGAATCTGGGTTCCAGCCGCAATAAAAAAATGCAGGAAGGGCTTAGCTTCTGCCTGACCTCTGACAAGCAGGAACTGCTTCTTTGTCTTCTAAATCAACCACTGTAGCATGAACAATGTGACAGTAACAGCATTTTGTTGCTCTTTCTATACGTCCAAACCACTTCTACCACATTTCCTCTTTGTCTAATCTTACCAGTTTTGTGTTGCAATCCTCGCTGTGCTTCCCTATTTCCAAATCAAAGTGCAATCTTTCTGCAAAAAAAAAAATCTGAAAGCTGCCTCCATTTTGAAACGTGGCCTGTTTTAAACAAAGAACATCAGGTGGTGGTTAACCCATTGGTTTCTTAATCCTTACCTGGAAAGTAACCAATGCCAAAATCATTGCATTCTTAAAGCTCTTGCAAATGTCAATCACCATTAAATGAAGGTTTCTTCTGAGTTCACACATACTATTTTATGTATAGGTGCAATATGATGTAGAACAAGCCAGGCGAGAAGCAAAAAGTATACAAATGACTGGTTTTGAAGGAAAAGCACCAATATAAAGCTTAGAAAACCTGGGTTCATGTCCCTTCCTTGCCACAGAACATGACATGCATGAGTTAATGATGGTACAGTCAAGTGGGTTATTTCTGGTTGCTGTGGATATCTGTTTTGTCGGTATAGCTGAACATCCCATCAGGCTGCAACGTCTTGCATCAGGACCTGCTATGGCCAATCTGTGGGGAGCTTTGGCATATCTCAGGGATTTTTCAATGTTTGGTTTTTGCCTCCATTTTGATAGGGTCGGGTAGTTGTGCATGGACAGTCGTGCTGTGAGAGCCCTCAAGAAGGATGAGAAAAGGTGCCAATTACAGCTGGACACCTAACCCAACCATTGCATGGCAAAATGTCTGCCTGAGGCCAGTGAATTGTTCTGCATTTGCCTGGATAGATGCCCAAGTGTCACTTAGCCTATAAGTGTTTGACTGTTTCTGATAATCAGAGATAGAGAATTTGCTTTTTTTCAAACCTTTGCAATTTCTTCTTAGGCCAGTGATTTGACCTGAAGCAGCGAAGTGTCTCTTACACAGGATACCCAGGTGTAAGCAGGATATAAACCCTTGAAAATCACAGTTTCCTTGTGTTTAGTGGATACTTCAACTTCCAACATCCAAGTTCCAGAACAAACTGTTCACACTGCCTATGCTCTGAGCAAGACTTGAGTTGCACATCTAGTATGAGGCTGCTGAGCATTCTGTCCTGAGTTCAGGAGCAATGTATAGGCATCTAAAGGTAAAGAAAGCAAAGAAAGAGGGACTTGAGGGTCCTGAAAAGTGGGTTGGACCTAGGAGGAAGGGAGGAGAAGTGAGAGAAGAGAGATGAGGAGGTAGGAGAAGGAGGACAACTGCCTGGGTAGAAAAGCTGATGAGGACTCAGAAGGCTGATGGAAAGAGGGATTTGAGGGGATAACAAACAGGAGTGACTGAGAACTAGTGGCTGGACAGGGAGACAGCACATTAGAGAGCAAGGTCTGATATGGGGGGGCTGCAAATGGAGCCAGTAAGACAGGAGGTCTCAGGACTAGAGACAATGACTGGGGGAACGAAACAGTGTGAGTTTGGGGCACTGGTATTGGACAAGGGTAGGAACAGAAGAAGGGACAGGTCATTCAAGGAGCCTGGACAAAGCCCAAGCCAGAGTGCTTGGGAATGTGAATCCAAGATTTTTCCCCACTCCAACTTTCCCTTGGGAAGCTGAAAGGAGTCCTCCCCTCCTGCCTCGTCCCTCTTTTGCTGCTGCTGCTCTGCCTCTGTCATTTACTGTTACTTTGTGAAACAGAAGTTCATGCAGTAAATCTCATGTGCTACCCCTCTGGTGACACATCATCAGTAGGATGCCTCATGATGGAATTTGGTGCTGGGTTTTAGTTTGCATCCCAAAAAAAGATACAGAAAAGCTTAGGAAACTGTGCACAGATATATCCTACTCATAAAAAATATGAAGTCTGGAATTCAGATAGTGCCAGATTTATAGTTTGCACAACTTTAATTTGTCTTGTGGTGTGTATTATTATATTGTGATCCTGGGGTTTTGACACATTCAGTATTGGTCGGGGTTTTTTGTAGGATTCTTGCCATATACCATTCATAAAAAGGAGGGTGATTAGTGAACTTTAAATATTTAATTTTTTTTTCTCCCGCTGTTCAGGATATAAATGGTTCATCTTGTATTGCTTTGCTCTGAAGAGAGATTTATTACTCTTGGGCTTTTCAGTGGTGTTCATTGCTATGACATTTAAATATTTACAAACAGTAGTAAGATAATTTGTACAATAATAATTTGATATTTATTCCTAAAAAAAAAATAGGGACACAGGGTATAAATTAAAAAGTTTGCCATAGGTTTGACTGTACAGTTTAGGACAGCAGGGCCAGGCACAGGTGAACTTGCTTAGTTAAAGGTTATCTTCACTGAACAATGTGCTTTAGGGTAAACAATCTCTAGCTATAGGCTTATGTCAAGATAAGAGGTTATTTTGGGAGATAAGAAATACGCAAACACAAATAAGTTGAAGTGCTATTTCCATATTTTCAAAATAATGCAACTACATTTTCTTGGCTTTAGAATGAAATTTCATTTTAAAAAATTTTACCCAATTTAACAGTAGAAATGGGATAGAGAATCCAAAAATTAAATGTTTGCCTTGAGGGAAACCAAATTGCTTTCTTTTCTTGTTTTGTTTGCACTTCAGCTACCAGTATGAGTCAGTCATAGTGCTCACCTTACAACTCTACTTTCCAGAAAACTTAGTTTTGCTTAAGATCCACATTTTCAAAGTGCATTTCCTGACCAGTTCACTTGCAGCTCTAAGTGCTCATTGCATCTGCAAGCAAATTGCAGACCAGAAAATGTTTCCACCTGAGGACGAGGAACATGCACTTGGTAACCACCTGTACAAAGGTGGTTCAAATGACTTGGCCAGTGATACACAGGATCCATGTGCAGAGCAAGGGCAGAAAGCTGCAATCAAGACCCTCTTTATCTGCCTTAGCTATGAGTTCCTTTCTCACAGTGCATCAGGCGCTGTGTCATCTTATTGTCTCCAGCAGAACAATAGGGACAGCAGCCACCATTAGTGCCTAAGCCCAGGTTCTCTGCAGGAGCAAGGCCACTCTTTGTACTGCACGGAGAGCAAAAGAGGCCACTGTCTCCCATGAGGGTCCAGAGCAGTGCAAGATCAAATTTGCAGCATCCATCTTCCAAATATGACGTGCTCCAGGGGACCTCTGGCACTTCTCAGGGGAAGCAGCATATTTGCACCACTCTCTTTCCCATGCACAGGTCTGCAGGCTACATCCAGACTCAGGCTGGCACCTTCACTTGGTGAAATATGGGAGTGAGGGAAGTGGTACTGCCTGTCAGGTTGAAGGGAACCCAAGAAAAGCCTTGCAATGTTTTAATCCCTCTCCCTCCTGGGCTGTAGAGCTGTGTTGGGCTGGCAAGTATCTGGGGTGGGGAGATGCCACTCCCTGCCACTGCATAGTCAAGGATCTGTGTGGCCAGGAGGAGAACTCACAAGAAGAGGCATCCTTGCCACCAATGGCTGACCAGGTTTTGGGCTAGGAAGGGGGAATCCTCAGTGGTCATTCCTGTGCCATGGCCTCTTTTTTTATATCCACATCCCCGTGAAGTAAAAAGTGTAGGAGGAAACACTGGCTTCTCATGGGTGGAAGTCACCAGTTGTACTGGTTTGCAGTCTGGTTTGAGAATGCAGTGGTCCCACATGCATCCCTGCTGGTCAGCTGGAGAGCTGGTGAGACTGGTCAAGCAGGACAGGTGACCAAAATCTTGCAGGAGGAGCCTCTTTCATTGACACCATTGCAGCTGGAAAAACAGTTAAAAAGATAAATGAGGCTGGTGTCTTTTTGCATGGTAAGAAAAGATAGGAGAATAAAGAAGGAAGACATTCTGGAAGACAAATACTAAGGAGAGTGCTGAAGACTGGGATATTACCCTTTCTAGGTGTCCTAGTGTTAGACATTTCCTTACTTATGGAATATGTCCAGTATGGCTCTGGCCACCACACTGCACCTCCTCTAAAGATCTGTTCAGTAAAAGCGGTTTGTAAAAGCAAGAGTCAAATGCAGCAATTCACCCTGCATTGCTGAAGTGTTTGACTCTCCTTTTCCTGGTGGATGATAATTGCAAGTGATAGTCACCTGAAGTTAAGCTGTTTTCAGGTGAAGAACAGGAGATTGGTAGGAGACTGAGATGATGAAACTGTGGACTCGGAGTAGTCCACCGCACAGTGCTTTGCACTTTGCCTTCAGTCAGACCAGGGCTGAGGCACAGTTGTGCAAGAGTGCTGCTTCCTCTCCCCTAAAACCATCCCCAAATATTCTGTGACTCTAAAGGTGCAGGATCAGAGCTTGAATTCATTACATATCCCAGCCAATGTGAACTGGCAAAGCTTTGGTTTTTTTAATATATTGTTCTGAAGCAGAAGTGGACAAGTGAAAAATGCTTGTTGCACTGCGTAATGCAAACACCAAGGGATGACATCCCCTGGTCAACCAGCTTGACATCCAGAATCAGAAATGAAACACACAGAGCAACCTCCCTCATGCACAGAATGGCTGAAGGTAAGGACAAAATCTCCTGTCCTGAGTGGGCTGAAACACAGAGGATCGTGCTGCAGCCTTCTTGAACAAACCTGAGTTGTGAATATGCTTGTGAAAACTAATGGGTGAATGAGAAAAGGACCTCCCCAAAAAAGCAGAAGAGTTTGCATCTCTAATAGGGGACAAAACATTTACACTCTTCTCCTAATCCATCATGGTAGTGACATGTTCCCTTGCACACACCTGTGCCCGTGCTCACCGGCACTCTCTCTGTTCTTCCGCAAGGCCACAGGCTCTGAGGAGCACCTGCAATGCCTGATGATTGCTTTGTTACACATGATAGTAGCTTTGCAAAAAGTGAAGGACTGTCCTTATCATTTCATGTCTGTCCATTCCTCTGCTCATTTAAAGGGTCAATCATAGAGAATGCAAGCCGCCCTCTTCTCATCTTGAAAGCTTTGCTCAGGTTTACAGGCTGGCTTGGCTGTGTTGACCAGATCACATATAGTTCCTTCTTCTCTCTGTGATTCACCTCTGCTTTCCTACACTGACAAAACTAGGAGCCATACCTGACCACCTGACTTGGAAGAGCTCCTCATCTGCTCACCAGATTTTGCCTGTCTAGGCTGTATGTGCAGTGTGCTGATAGAAAGAACAGGGAAAACACAGTCTGAATATTGTGTGAACCACAGTAGCAACCATCAAGTAGCAGCTTACAGCCACCTTGGCCATGTAATGGTGGCAAGGAGAGCCTGCATCTATGCTGGTTATGCCCAGTTATTTGAGACTGGTGAAAATCAGCATGAAGTTTTCTGTCTTTCAAAGCTGAATTGGTATCAACCTCCTGGGAGATAACATGCATTATTACTGTTGTACTTTAGCAGGGGTTTTTTTTCCCCTTTGTATTCTCTCTCTGTTCAGACTGATATAACACTCCTTCCCTCCCTCTGTTTTGGTTACTCTGTGTCTTAGTGCTTAGAGATTTCCTGCCCATATATTGACAGTGTTTAATGAAGAATTTCACCAGCCCTCAGAGTTACCAGTAAAAGCCCTCTGCAGATTTTGACAGAAGGAGTTATATGAAATTACTTCTAATCTCTTTATCCTTGTCACACCACCCTGCTATGCAGTAATACAGCAAAGAATTTCCAGAAAGTGAATGTTAGTGACTTACAATACCTACCAACTTGGTTGAAAAAATAATTACTAAAGGAATTGGGAGGTGAATTCAATCTGCTGCTATTTTAGCTGTGAAACAAAGGAGAAAAGTGGGAAGAGAAGGCTGGAAAAATTAAATGCTCCTTCAGTTTTTTAAAAATAAAATCTTGAGGTCAAGCAAGCCATTTCCTTCAAAAGTTTAGATCATGTTCTGAAAGTTAAAAAATGAAGCATTTTGGTTGACTTTATCATGGCAGCTATGAATGGCACATTGTTAATCCCAGTTAGAGTGGCAAAGCTGAAAAACAAATAACAGTATGTCCTTGAGTGCACCAGTTCTGTGCCTGACAGGTTTTCATTTTTCACCTTGTTGCATAATGCTGGCACGCATATCCAACACGTAGCATATGAAATTGTCTGGGTAGGGCTTGATCCTGCTTCTATTCAAGTCAAGGGCAATACTCTTCCAGTTCTCAACAGAGGCAAGGTCATGGCATGTGCTGGAGCTGGTGGCAGCCCAGCTGGGAAGCCAAGGCAGCAATATTTTGGTATAAGTCAACTGTCTTCCACTCTAGTCCAGTCCTACCTGCATTTGTGCTAGGACTTAGCATTTGAAACTCTATAGCAACTAATGACTTCACTTGTCTGTTGTTTTCTCAGATTTATTTCCTTAAAGGAAAAAAAAAAAAAAAAAGGAAAAAGAAATGCCAGTTCTTATTTCCTCCTGAAATACACACATACAGAAAACAACATATTGATTTTCTTGTACTCTTTGTGAGTCTTAGCCAAGCATTGTGTGTAGGTGTTATGTGATTTAAAAAACTAAGACAAAATGTGGGTGAGACTGAAAATGCAGTTACTGTTATTCATCTGTTTATGCCATCATACACATGAGATCAGGCTGTGATCTTATGCAGCAGCCTAGGAACCTACAGATTGTGTTATTTAATACTTCTACTAGATCAGCAAGATCTGTGTGTACTACATTTGTATTTTATAGCTACAGCCAGCATCAGCCCACACATGTGATGAAACATCAACACAGAAATCCATACCTGTACTTTTTTCCTTACAATATGCAAGCTCATCAGGATTCCTGGGGTAAAAATATGTGTAAGGAGCATACTTAACAAAAAGTGAAGATTTTGTAAAAATACAACTATTTTTAAGTTTGGGTCAATTTTGCAAAACAGTCTGATCTCTGTAAAATTAAAAATTCCAAGGAAATTATTTCCTCTTTTCAATTTCCTCTTTTCACTTTATGTGGAAATTGAAGAAACTTCTAAATTTCTACAGAAAAAGATTTAACTGAAATTGGCTTTTTCATTTGGTTGAGAAAAGTAAAAAGAATCTTTATTGTTGTTGTTTCCAGAACCAACTAGTGACAAAAACAAAAAAGGTTGTCTCTACACCTCTATTTTTGATACTTTCACCTTCTGAGAAGGAGTAAAGATGTGGCACTGGCCCTTCATTGCCAAGCCATCCTCAGCTGGGTAGAGTAGAGAGTTTTTCCCTAGGAGTTCAATCCTGAATGCTCCTTCAACTCCATGGAAGCTTAGTTGTGATGTAGCCAGACCATCCAAAAATATTAGGTATAGATCCCTTATCTTGTTTTTGCAGGCTCAACCACATTCCTGTTTCCACAAAGAGAAGTTCTTCTAGCTGCAGGCAGTACTAACTTGTTGCAGTGCTAATTATTTGATCATCTGCCTCAATATTTCCAGATGTAAAAGATTTCTTTAATTTGGTTGTTAAAGAAGGGGTTTGGTTTTCTATCTCTGTTCCCCATTAGCTACATCTCTGACTGTAAATCAAACGCGCCCAGAATCGCTCTCTGGCACAGAGGCTCATTGCCTCCAGAGGAGGATGATGTCTTGCCTGCCAAAACCTAATGGCTGCACCCAAACCGTGTGTTAGGAACAATCCAGAGCTCACCCCAAACCCCAGCCTCTGCCTTGGAGAGTGATATCTGCTCTCTGGTTTGGGCAACTGGTATTTAAATGACATGGGTCCAAAGTGTGCCAGGGGACCATAAAAGGTGTTTCCACCACCTAGGAATGCTCACTGATGTGATTTGACTTCATTTACTTCTGTGGTAGTTCTTACATCTCATTCTTCCTTATTGGCACACATCAGCACAACAGCCTTCTTTCAGAGGCTCCAAAATCAGGTGTCTACTTATTATGTCCCCAAGCAAAGTATTTGCATTCAAATAAAAGTATAATTAGTGTTAGCAGCTTTAGCAGGTGTTCTAGAATGAGGCTGGTATGGGAGAACAGAGCCATCAAGATAAAAACCTGGGATCCATGGGATATCTGCCCAGAAAGAAGCAGTGGAACAAGGCAGAATGACAGGTAGCAGCAAATGCTGATGGAGAGGGCTGCTGGCTGCTGCTGAACTGAACAGTTTCACTGGGAATAAAGTCAAGAATTTCTAAGCAGGCATAAGACATGAGTCTGTTTTCAAAGAGGGAGGAGGAGTCTGGAGGCTCTAATGGCCTGGTTTTGGTGGGATTTTTTTGGAGCAAGGAAACATTTGTTCAGCACAAATATGCTGTGGATCTAACTTCAATTTTCCCTAACCTAGCCTTACTGGGGATGCTATTGCAAGCAGTTCCGTATCAGAAGAAGAAACAGTTGACTTCTGATTCCCATGGAAATGCAAAAGAAGCTGATGCTTTTTAACTGAGAAACCCCTGGAAGGACAGGGTAGAAAGTCATTGAGAAGCACTGACTTCCCAGCTGGTCAGTACAACAGTGGGACTTGGTCAGTTTCTCAGTTTAGTAGCAGACGATCCTGCTGATGGAAGTGTGGAGTTGTGTTGTGCTTAGCCAGCTTTTGGCATTATTTGTATATTCCTGTCTATTCGATGGTCTATGGTAGTAAACCTGCTGAATAATAGAAAATACTGACATTTCCTCTACGGGAAGAATAAAGGAGAACAAGGCCAATTTTAATTAAATCTGGTTTTGCTGTCTGTATGTAGAATAAATGTATTCCCCTGTTACATGGTAATATTGAATTCAAGGGAGCACTATTTCTGATGGGATATAACTGATTTAACTGTCATCTGAGACTTTTGTTTCACAGATTAATTTTGTTGCCCACTCTTTTCACCCACACACACTAGGGTAGCATTTTTAAGAATTAACAGCAATAACTTTGTTTCTCAGTTATGTCTAGTTTAACTAACATCTAATCCTCTTAGCTCTTATACCCTCACAAACAGGGATTTGTTTGACTAAAAATTTTCATTAGCCCAGTCACATGAAGCAGGTATTTAACAACCCCAAGGCAAACCCATTTCAGACATCAGAGGTGGCTCACCACCAGATTGGGAAAGCTAATTCTAGGAGCCCTTTGCTGCAGGCTGCAGAACTTGAATAACAGGGTCAGTGAGCGGCTGGCACCCAGTTTCTCTACATAAGTGGGCAGCATTCTTTAATGGTAATTTGCTGGCTCCGAACAGTTTTGTGATCCTTCACTAGCTCCTCACCTCTGCTCTCCCTCTAAAGCAGCCCCTCAGTTTGTGCTTGCCTCTGAAGAGAGGCAAGGATCTGCTCATGGGATTGGTAAAACTGGAGAAGACCTGGCAGGTTACTGGAAAAAATAAACATGTTAACAAACTGACTGAGGATTGAACCTGCTGAACTTTTGATCTAAGTAATTTGAATCCAGAAGAAACATGGCTTGAGCAGTATACAGGTCCTAACCCAGGAAGCACAGGGTCAGTGCTGCAGGAAGGCAAGGCTGGAGGGAAAATGCTGATGCCAATGGGACCCGTGCTCCTGTGGTGTGTGAAATCAATGAGAAAAGGAGTGGCTATCACAAAGCGGAAGAACAGACACCAGTGAAAGAGCAGGAGTAAATGCTCGCATAATAGGCTAAACGTGTAATTATTCACTTGAGACTAGCTCTGCCACAGAACCAGGGCCATGGCTGTGCAAACCCACCATAAGCATCCTTAAGCAATTCTCAGGTCCAAGCTGTTTCTCCAGCAGTCTCTCTCAGAGGGATTGTGTGCGACTACATGGAGCATTTAGCAGTACTCCTCAAGTAGGTCTCGGGGAAAACAAGAGCAATATTGTCATCTTGTGAGACTGGAGGGAAAGATCATGAGTGGTGACTCATAGGGGTATCATTTCATTGCACTTTTCCAGCAGTATTATCTTCCTCTGCTGTGTCTGTCAATGTGGAGTTTTTGAAACATCTGTGTCAGTAGGAGTGATGATGACCAAGTCATCCCCACTGAGTGTGCCACCACGGAGTTATTTTTGACCTATTCTCATGTTAAACTTGCTTTGGAAGATTGTAAAACATAGTAGACGTAAATAAGTAAATAAGAGAAATAATAATAGCATCTATTTAACTTTAAAGTTGCAGAGAGTTGAACCCTCTACATCTACCCCTTTCAGCCTGACTTGCAGTATCATGAGAGCTTTCTAGGCATCAGCTTTAATTGACTGCCAATTAACCGGAGGTATTTGATACATTTGTCCCAACATTCTACACATGCTCGTTCCTGGCTCCAGCTGCTCCTCTTTAGGATGCCAGTACTTACTCTCAGAGCCGGGTGGCCCTGGCTCAGCAGGGGAGCAGATGCCTGGAAGGCTTGCATAGTGAGCAGGGCACAAGCCTTTTGGGGATGCCTTAGCGTACACACACCTGTGAGGAATATGGCTGGCCAAGCTGTTTTTTACAGATGTGGTTATGACGAGTTGCCCCTGCTGTAAAAAACTAAATATGTCCTCTTGTCCGAGTACGGGAGGAAAACCAGGTAGCCATATGGTGTATATGTAAACACAGGATACTCAGTTTAAATATATTTGGCTGTTCCAGCTAGTAAAATCAGTTTTTAAAGCAAATAATTCTTATGAATGGATGTAAAATCAATTGAATGAACAAGAACTGCATGATGAAGCAGGATTTTCATTACAGATTTTCATTACAAACAGAGAGAAGTAAAAATAGCAAAAACATGAAGTATTAGAAATAGTTCCTTAGAAAGCCAGCTTCTAAAAAATTCTGCTGAATGAGTTTATCACCTAATCAATTTCAAAAGGCAACTGAAAAGCTTATAGAGTCCAGTCACTTGAGTTTATCTCAGTAGCATCACCTGCAGAATTTGCAGACAGCAATAAATATGAGTGCTTGCAGTGTTGATGATGTTCATATCATTAAGGAGTCCACTTTCTGTCTTACTTACAGCTAACAGAAAACAAGCCATAAGTCAAATTAAAATGTGGCAGAATTATGTGATGGAAAGGAAACACAACGTCAGGTAGTACAATTAAAACCTACTGAGCGCATCTAAATAGTAAGGGGATATTAGCTTTAACAGCTCAAGTTTAATACACCAAGTAAAGCAAAATCTTCAGTATTTCACAGAATGCTATGAAGAGAGTAACTACGAGAAGAGAGCAATTCAGTGCTTACAGACTGGTGATTAAATATCTGGGATCAGTATCCCACGCTGAGCTTTGCATGGCTGTTGCATTCAGCACGCTCAGTGTCCAGCCAGTGAGTGTGAAGTTTTGCACAAAGATGTGCAGGGACCCTGGGCAACAAGAACATTTTAGTAACTTCCCTAATCCTTTGAAAACAAGCAGCAAAAACATACATGTAATATTCAGCTTCTGGCTGAGTAGGCTCAGGCTCAGGCAGAGACCACCGTGGGGGTTTCTTTCATTTTGGTCTAGAAAATCCAGGGTGGTATGGAGTGTGTGGGTGGGGGTGAGCTGTTCTCAGTCTCCTCTGATGCAAGAGGTAGCAACTGCTATACAAAGCTTTAGGAGCCATTTTCAGAATAAAAGGAGATATTTCATCATGCAGCAATACTGGATCTGTGAAACTCTTTCCCAAAGGTGTGACAGTTGCAGCAATTTTTTTCAGACACTCAAGAGAAGACTGGGCAAGTACTTGGAAGAAAGATCCACCACTAGGCAAACTAGATCAGGCTCAAGGAGTCCCCTGTGCTGAAAATGGTTGTAGGCTGGAAGAGGACTTGCAGAGAAGATCACTTCTGTTCATCCTATTCTTGCTATTGTGCAGGGATCAGTTTGTGGTCACTGCTGCAGACATGTTACTTGGCTACATGAACACTAAAAATCTGAAATAATAACACTGTTCTTATATTTTTATTTGGATGGTAAGCCAACTGCATATCCGTTTTCTGATGTGTAGATGAATTCAAGGTGTTTTGTCTTCCCATCTGTGTCTGAGCTGCAGGGAGCAGTGATAGCACAGTACCTGTGAGGAGACAGGTCATTCCCTCAGCCACACGGTGGCTATAAGTACTAGGTGCTTAGGAAAACGGTAGGAAGTGATATCAATGCAAGAGCAGCATTACATGGTGGTGTATTTTGCTTGCAGGTCCAGCAAGATGCAGGCTATGCTTTGGAAGCCATGCTGCCCACATGTGCAGTAGTGGTCCCGGTTATTTACACTAGGAAGGTTTTTTCACCCTGTTAAACTAGCCTGACAAAACTAACCCAGCCAAGAGCACCTTCTTTTCTGTGTCCTCAACCCCACTTTGTCCCTCTTTTTCCGCATAGGAAGACTCAGAATTGAGCTCTGTGCTTTCTTTTATGAAACTAAAATAATTTTTGAAAAGTTTGTGGATTAACAAATTACCCCAAGCTCTTCCTTTGTCCTCTAGATAAGTAAAACACACATCACAGCAATAGAGCAAAACTTACACTGCCCTTGTGCTTGAAAACATAGAGCAACAAAGATTTTACTCAGTAGTTTAAATTAAGTTGCTTATCTTCAGACCACCAGCAAAAAAAAAGCATTATTTATCCCTCTCGTTTATACCGCAGCAATGATACTTTGTTAAAACTCTGTGCAATTCCATTGCCTTAAAGTCTGAGGCTGTGGGGAGAAACTCTGACAAACTGTTTCTGGCCCACTGTGTTTTGTCAGTTTATCATCTGAGTGCTGATGTGGCAAAGTACATGCAATATGTGTTATAAAATAAGGAAAAAAATCAGCCTGATGTTCCTATTGATTAGTAAGTTTTTAAAATTCTTTAAATAAACATTCTAAAATTTAAAAAATAAATCATTTTAATTTAGAAATATTTTTTTAAAAAGTGATACTGCAGGTTTTGTGCACATATACATAGACAAAATCATGAGAATTGTGTCAAATGTGTGCTCAGATACATGTCATCATAAGCTGTGAGTTTCCTTTCTGTGGCTGCAGGTTAAGCCATGTCTTCATGTGGACTTTTTTTGAGATCTGTACATATCTGTGCTGTCTGGAATACAGGCTTTTATAAGAAGTTTTATAAATAATGTCTGCATTGTTTAAGTTGCATTAACTGCTATAGCATTTGGGGGTTTTGTTTCAGAGAGGATAAAGCAACTTATTCCTGATATAGGTCACATTGCTTAAAGTTCTGCTGAGAAGCCCTCAGATGGTAAATAAGTATACAGTATAAGAACGTATTTGAAATAGTACAGCTACCTTGACTCTAGTGGAATTAATTTGCTTCAACAAGGATCCAGACTCATTAAGTTAAAAGAAGTTGTCTTAAATCATAATCTGATATCCCAGAGAACTCAGTGGGTTCTGACTGATATGTTAATTTGCATGACTGAGCACGATATAATATTTTTTATGTTAGAAATGCAGGCATTTAAGTTGGATATTCCTTCAGCATCTTATTCACAAGGCAAAATAGACCTCAGAGACACTGGTTTCTAAAAGAATGTCACCAATAATATGAAAGGGTGAAACCTCTTTTTGAGTGACTGCCATAGTCCCACTGTTTCCTTCTTCACTGAACTGGAATGAAATCAGTAGCAAATTTAATTTCTAGAAATCCATTTCCCAGGGATATGTGTTTTTAATGAAGCTGTGAGAATTCCTTTCACCTACTCTGAAATATCATTTATCTTCTTTCCTTCCTTGCATATACCACTTCATATGGGCATACAGATGGCAAAGGAGGGATTTTAGCAGAACTAAGGCAATACAACCCCCTTGCCTCCATTTCCAGTTATTCTATAGAAGAAACAAAGCCTCTAGGACTAAACAGACATGGATTCCCTGTGTTGGCTTATCCCATATAGGACTCAAAGGATGCTAACGCAGGGCATGGGACATATTAGATTGTTTGCTCGCTAGAAATAAATTCTTTCAAAATACCCACCAGCATCTCTGCTGGCTGCAGAAGTCCAGAAGCTTGCAGAGCTCCTGACAACCAACACCATCATGAGTAGTGCACGAACGGAGTGCTTTGTATAAACAGTGTAAACTGTTTGTGTAAACAGTGGCAATTCCTCAGTACAACTCTGGGGTTTTACATCCATCTCTCCATTGCTTCTCCCCCTCAGAGATACAGCATCACACGTGGCAGGTCTGCACACCAAAGGAACTATGAGCTACCGTTTTGTTTTCTGTTCCTTAACAAAGAATGCAATCAGCAAGATGCTAACACCCAAAACACTGACTAACATGCTGATGAAAATGAAGTTTTGGCAAGTCTTAATGCATGTGCCATTTTTTGGCAAAAGATCACTACAGGCTCTGCCACCCAGTCCACAGACTGATTCACATTCTGGAATTTTAGGCTCATACACAGTGTGATCCACAGGCTTATATTCATCAACACTCTGCCTGGTCCATGTTTTTAGTGAGCTTAGCACTGTAAGAAAATAGTGATTGACACTGATGATTTACTTACCCGCAAGCAAATGAAATGGTATTCAACCTACCAATGAAGTAGCATCGGCCAAGAACTTGAAATGAGCTCATTAACTGGGATTCAATCAATAACTGAACTATAGCATCCATTGTAACAGCATCTAAGTGTCAAATGTGCATATGAAGAATAGCAGCAAATCCAAAAGGTGCAATTTTTCCTCTCTCTGTGCTTCTATTCATTTATTTAGGTTGGCTGAGTTGCCCTCACTTGTTTGTGTCTAGGAGTGACGGTGTTCCAACATGCCATTGCCTTCGTTCCTGAGAGAGGCCTGTCATGAAGAAACACCTTACCTTTCCCCTGAATGTGTTGGGGTTACAGCTCAGCCCAGACGGGGTGGCAGGCACTCCCCACTGCTGGCTCCTCTCCCAGCATTCTCCTGGCCACACTGGAAGTGAACGCTGGGGTGGGGAAAGGATTGCAAGAGACCTGCCTGGTGACAGGCTCTCAAGTCCAGCTCTTGAACCAGTGCCCCAGCCTAGACATGAGCTTGCAGAGAGAAGCGAGGTCAGAGGTGGTGCCAGCTGGGAGGGCAGGCTTGCACCAGCTATGTGCCATACCTCTGCAACAGTGATTCTTACCTAGGCTCAGACAGACACCATGTCTTGCAGGAGATAATTTATTACTTTTAATGAATGAAATGTAAGTGGCAAATAGGAAATTTTCAGATGCAACCTTGGCTGACCCCAAATCAGACATAGCAGAGATGTCCCTCTGTTGTGTTGGAGCTGTTCTCCAACAAAGCAATTCTCAAAAGCAATTCTTTGCTTTTGAGCAGTCTGGTGCCCCTACTGCCAGCCTGAGCAATCAGGGAGGGTATGGAAACACTTTTCATGATCTAGATCTGGTTTTGATTTTAATTATTAAATATATGAGAGCATTCTTACTTTTCCTAGGATGAATGGTACTTGCTGTTGGTACTCTTGGAGACAGTGCTGTATTTTAATAAGAAGAAAATGTTTAGAAGTGGTTAAGAAACTCAGTTTCCCATCTCTACATTTTTAACAAGTAGCTGACTAATGTGTGAGATCAGGTAAATGCATTCTATCACTCAAAATGGCCACAGTAACATTAGTGAAACCAAGTATTATTTTTTAATGTCTGACTTTAATTATTTCAGAGTCTTCCTTCAGAGCTGACTCTATATCAAGGGAGATGAAAACACCATGTGAAAATACAAGTGAGCTGGAATTGCTTCAAGGGAAAGGCTAAGCAAGGGTATACAGTTAAGAGCATTTAGAAACCTACAGGTATATAGCTGTAACATGAAATACTGACTACCACTGCAGAATACTTCAGGATTATTACAAAATACCAGTGAAATTTGGGTCTAGATTCAGGTGGTAAACTGCAAAGAAAACAGGAAGTATGATCAATCATAAAAAAAATCTTGTTAACAGATTTGCATTATCATTCTCCCATTTGGAGACATTGCCAGGATACTAAGTTTGGTTGGGTTCAGAATTTGATATTCTGACGGTGATAAATTGAGTGACTGTTAGACTATGCCTAGCAATCTTTGCTAAGGCTTTTCTCTTCCAGTGATGCTCGGAGCTTGGTAATAATTAAAATATGATTTGTCATCTCTCTTCAGTGGTCTATAACATTGATTTAGGACTCTGTATGTTATTTCAGAACAACTATTTCCATACATCTATTCTGCTGTTTGAGGTACAACAAAAAAATGTAGCTGTCCATGACTTGTGTGCAGTACCACAGAAATGACCCAACTAGGAGTACCTAACACAGGCAAAACTTCCATGCTCTTCAATATTCTTGTGGAATAAATGGAGCCGGGTTTAATCAAATGAAATAATTTCAGGTTTTTATATCCTCTCTGGTTAGGAGACCATTTTGAAACTACAAAGCCAAGGAGTACACCCTGAGCAAATCTGCAGATGGCAGATGGAGAAGAGAAGGCTCCAGAGAGATCTTATAGCACCTTCCTGTACCTGAATGGGCTGAAAAGAAAGACTGGGACAGATTTTTACCAGGATCTGTTGCTATAGGACAAAGGGTGATGGTTTTAAACTAAAAGAGGGTAGATTCAGAATAGATATAAGGAAGAAACTTTTTATGATGAGGCTGGTAAAATGCCGGAACAAGTCTCTGAGAGAGGTGGTAGATGCTTCATCCCTGGAAGCATTCAAGTTCAGGTTGAACATCAGTCTGAGCAACTTGATCTAGCTGGAGATGTACCCACTCATTAAAGGGGGCTGGATTAGGTATCCTTTAAAGTTCCCTTCCAACCCAAACTGTTCTATGATTCTATGACTCTAAGATCTGGGTCTAGTAAAGATGAAGCTTAATTCAAATGCAAACTGTTGTCCTCTGAGAAGTTTTGTTCTAAACATAAGTCTTACAAGAACAAGTTAGTCCTGAGAGTCCCTCCTCCTTGTGCAAAGATTAGTGAAAGTACACCGTGTAATTCCAGTTTTAACATAAATTAAGTCCAAGCCTCAAATCTGAATTGTAGGCTGTAGCTAAGCCAGACTGAGACCCAGCCAACCACAAATATCTATACCTGTGCTTATAAGTAGACAGTACTCTTTTTTTCACTGAAACACCTGTATTGAACAGCTCCTGATTTCATAGTAGTGAGCAGAGCAGGACTCTGTACATCAGCTCTCAAAATACAGTGTCTGACTAAACTGAAATGTTGCCTTGGAAATTTTGCATAATCTGCTGGAAGGTTTTTGAATTCTAAAATCTTAAGCAGGAGCAAGATGGATTTTGTAATTTGGGAGTCTGAATCATGATTTTCCCACTAGCCATGCTGCAAGCCTCAGGACAGCCAGATTGAAGATCAGTTTGCCACTGAGCTCAGAAAATGCATCAATGTGCTTGCCAGAGTAGGCATTACGGATTTTCTCTTAAATCATTCCTTTACATGGAAAAACAGATCCACTTTCAATGTTAATGAAAGATTTAAAAAATAGAAATACCATAAAACTATTCTGGGAAACCGATAGATTGGCTAAATGCTGCCGTTTTCTGGTACAGAACATTGTGTTACTCAGTTCTCCAGTTTTCATACAATAGACAGGAACTCTACAAGCATAAACTGTTACTGGTTGTGTGTGTATAAGAGTAAATGATATCTGGTTTTAGTCCTTACGTAGGAAAAAAACAAGTTTAGCAACATATTTTATTTGCACATGTGATGTAGCTATTGTAGAGAGGGTATGGCTGGTTCTCCCAGGTTCCTTTTATGTGAAGATTTTTAATAAGTATGAAAATCTGCTTGGGGCTATTTTTATCATAAACAGGAAAAAGGTTCATTGTTTCATTTTTCTTCTTCAACCGTTTACCCCTCCAGCTTCCGCTCTTTTCCCCCTGGCAGCAGCTGGCCCTGTCCTCCCCAGCCCTCCCTGCTGCCTCATCAGTGGCCCGTCCCCAGCAGCAGCAGCACCTGTCTCTGACACTGCACTGCTGTTTGTCAACAAGGGACTTCTGTGTCCTCAAGTCCCTTCAGCCTGCACCCAGCATTGCCTCTCTTTCTTCCCCCCTGTTCACTCCCTGCTGCTGACACGCTGTTCCCCATTGTCTTCCTCACTAAATTTTGCACTTCAGACTCTTTCCAGCTGTCCCGAGGATCTCTCATTTCTCAGCAGAGTGACTGTCATTGGATGTCCCATGTCCCTGTTAGCTTACTGCCTTCTCAGCCTTCCTGCTTTGCTTCAATTCATGAGCTATCCTGGTCACAAAAATGCCCACCAGCTGATCAGACCCATGTAGGTAGTTTATTTTCTGATCTGAGGCCTCATTGCTTTGGTTTTCCCATCAGTTCCTCTTGAGTGGTTTGCATCCCACCAGCTGTCTCAGGACCAGCTCTACGACACAAGTAATTTTATCCCTAACTTCCCTGTTTTTCTGTGATTGGACTCTGTTGCATTGTCCCCTCTGGCTCTTTTCTTTTTCTCTCTCTCTCTAGATGAACTACATCTCTTTCACCTTTGAGACAGTGTGGCTTCCAGCACCCCATATATTGGTGCCAGATGCCTGGCTTGAAAGCAGACTATTCACCAATTCTTCCTTCACCCAGGGACTAGATGTCCTTTTGGTTATGTCCTTCCCGTACTCTGTTATTTTACCTGACTCATATGCATTTCTTCAGAGCCATCATCTACATATTCTGTATTTACTACTTCCTCTTTCCAATCCAACCCTCATTTTCTCCCTTCTCACAAGCATTACTATGTCTTATCAGTTGTGCCTCCAAAACAACTTACCTCAAACCAGCAACTCAGTTGCCCCACCCTATTTTTTATTTCCCTCCAGAAATTGTGGATATGCTCTTATCTCTTCTACATGCGAGATACCTTCCAGTTCTTCCCTGCCTTCCTTTGCAGCTATCACTCATCCTGTAAGCAGTTTGCAACTCCTCTTCCTCCTGAACCATGTCTGTTAATCTCTGTGATTCTCTATTAACTTCCTTTCAGACAATTATCAAGTCACTGACTCTATCCTAGGCATTCTCAATCCAACTCGTGTTTTTGTCGTAACCTATCTACCTCCAGCTATGTCTTAGCCATGCTGCTGTTTCTAGGCACCATCTTCCCTTCAATCTGTTTCCGTTTCAGGAACCTTCTGTTGGGTTCCCCCAAAAGAGAGAGGCAGCCAGATACTTCTCATAGCAGATGATAGGAAAACCACAAAGCATGAGGTCTGCTGTGTGGATCAGACCTTTGGACCTTCAGACCTTCATCCTACTCATCTACAAATGTTTTTTTCCTGTGCCTTGAATTTGGTGATGAGGTGGATGTGCTGTGTACTGAAGCTTAGGGATGTTTTGGGCTACATGGACATAATTAAGCAGTAAATAATAGCTTCCGAACATGTAAGTACTGTCCTCAAGAACTGGTCTCACAGAGATCTATATCAATATCTCCTCTGAGATTCTGAGCAAAACAAATAAGAACAAAAAATGGCAGTATCTTCTGGAAAGACTGATTCAGACCCAGCTTTTCTATTCAGCTATAAAATCTCAATATGTACTATCTTCTTAAGCATTATTTTAAGATAGAAATGTTACTTGTCTCCTGAGGTTCATTCAAAGCAACTAGCCGCACTTATGGAGTCTAATGAAGATGTTTCATATCATCAAATGTTAGGCACTGATTTTGATGGCAAATATTTGCCCAAATTTAACATAAGGCACTAAGGACAGTGCTAAGAGGACTGCTTGATGCTAAAATGGCTACAGGCCAAGAAAGTAGAATTAAAGCATTGTTAGCAACACATTTATTGTCTTTTATTAGAAATTCTTACTTTTTAGAGCTCCACAGGCCCTGTCAGCTCCCACAAAGCACTTAAAAACCTAATGTATCTTGACATAAGGATAGATAATAGATAATAAATAAATGAATTGATATAGACAGACAGCCCAAAGATGTTGATTTGAGTACTCTCCAGTATAAAATAAATGCCTTTACTCCTACAGGAGGAACTACAGGGAAAAAAAGATATTTATCAAGTTGTGGCTTATAATTACTTAACTCATATGCATGAGTGTATTTAACCAAGTAATTAAAAATATCTTAACTGAAATGTAGGTGGAAGAAATTTGTATTCCAAGCACTACCTGTTTAAAGGAAAAAATTAGTAAAGACACTATGCTGATATTAGGGTTAATTTGTTAAAGTTTTACATTTTGCAGGCAATAGTCACAGAAACCTGTAATACTTTATTGCATTATATATTCTACCTCTCTTTTACATCTGGCAGCACATTTGTGGGGCAAGTGGCACCTGCTGTGAGAGGCCCTCTATGGACCCTGCCCAGATGCTGTAAAACACTGGGCCCTTGAGAAGCCTAGTGCTCTGGACTGGCATTTGCAGTGCTTGAGCACAGGCTGAGAGGTACTGGCTGCCTTGCCAGCCTCACTGCCAAAGGATCTTATTTATAAAATTGGTCTGCTCTTCATAACTCCTCCTGTGGCACCTGTTCTCAGGTAATCTATGGGGGTCCATTTTCTGTGCAGGCTTATTTTGGTATGTGAAGGGAGAGTTGGGTTCTTCTAAGTGTGCTTTAATGCACAGTGGGTTTCCCCCTGGAGTAGTAATGATTTTCCACTGCAGCTGAAAAGCTCTCTAGCTATGCCGGGGTACTTTTCTGTCGTGCTCCCTACACACCAATGCACTACAGACACTGCTACCTGCACCCAGTGCCACCCCGATGGTTGCCAGAGCAGGTGTGCCTGGCAGGCACTCCTTGTGCCACAGGTGCTCCTGAAGTCATCTCCCCCCTAGACCACTGACAACCTGTCCATTTGCTCCTCTGCAACTGGTCTCCACAAGCAGACATAAGGGACCAGGGATGCGATGGGAACATTGTTAAAACACTCAAACCACACAGACCCCTCCTGACTGCCCAATGAAGACCCTTACTAAATCAGCACCACCAAAACCTGATCCTGAGATTCTCCCCGTTCACATGAAAATGTCCCATCAGGGAAATCCCAGAAGCGGCTTAGCTAAGAGACTTTTGCATTAAAATCAAACCCATGGGGAATGCACATCTGTGATTTTAAACCACTGCGTTTCCAAGATCCTTTCCTAAGAGAGACTGTGGATGGCATCATGCAATACAGCAGCACATCCAGAAGTGGCTGAACAGCTGTGGAGAAGGGAATATTTTGAAATATTTGTCTGCAGTGTGAAGTTGCTAAATCACTACCATAGTGTGGTCTTACAAAATACAGATAAGAGTAAAAACAAGCCATTCTCCCTGAAAGCTTTGGACGATAAGATTTTGTAATACTAGTTTGAAAAAAAAGCTGCAAATAAGGGAATGAACAAGAAAGGTGGGATGTGTTGATTTGTTTTTTGAATAAGAGCTCTTTTTTTAGCGAGTTTTCTAGCCTGATAAAATATGATTTTGTATCAGCATTGTTGATTCTTTGTTAGCAGCTCTACAGAAACTGTTTGTAAATACTCTTTCTCATCAACATTGAGTTTTTCTGTGAATCATGAGCAAGTTTTCTTACACATCTTGTGTATTTTGCAATGTCTGTTCCCTCCAAGGGAACAGTAATGACTGAAACTCTTATCCAGTGAAACCACTAGCCAAACAGCTCTGGGATCAGCTAGCAGTGGCACTTCATAAATAGTTCCCTTACTATCTCTTTTATAATCTGGAGGAGTACTTTGTCTGTCCAGTTCTGTGGACTCATTCCCCGATAGATGAATATCTATAGGGCATTTTGCTCTGAAAGATCAGCACAAGATACTAAATTATGGACCAAAGGGATGAGTAGGTATGATAGGGTTGTAGGTCTTGCACTGCTGAGGTGGCCAGGTAGGATTCCCAAGAGCCCAGACACCCAATCAAACCCACAGCTGCAGAGCTGTCCTCATGTGTGCCATGTTAAGGCCACTGTTGAAAGAGCCCTCTCAATTCATGTTTCAGGTCTCTGCTCTTTTCCTGTATGATAAAGATCTTGCACAGGTCACAGCGATTATTTTTCCCCTCCCACTTGTTTTTTTAGCAGCAGGTAGTTGCAAGTCCTTCTGCTCCAGAGGAGGGGACGTACCTCCTATTGGAGGCAATCAGTGCTGTACTGGTATTTCTTGGGGAGGTGGTTTTGATACATTGCTTAGGGATGGGTTTGAACATATTCCTGATAGGTTAGCTGAACCAATATTCCTCCATATTTAGATGGAGGTTCTTTACCGGGAATGGAAAGTTTTCAAATCCACCATAGTAGACCCTCTGGATCTGCCTGTACAGTTTTCCAAAGCAAGTGTTGCCCTGCAGGATGAAATACAAATGCATCTGTTGAAAGAGAATTGGAACAAAACTCCATGAAACTCCATTTAAGATTCATAGAAATTTCCCGTTACCTGATCCTCATGTTTTAGTTTTGTTGTTTGATCTCTGTGTTGTTAAGGTTGCTAACAATTTGAAGGTAAATTGAGGTTTCATTGAAAGGGCTTTGTGAATTTTAGGTGCTTTTTCACTTCTAATATCCATATCTTTCACGTACTCCCAAGCCATTCTGAAGTAATACAGTATCTGTATTAAATTAATGTTTGACTTTACAGTCTGTGTGCTGTACAAGCCAGCACCTCCTCCATTTGCAGTAAGTAAATATGCAAGTGTTATGTTGCCCTTGAAACCTGTGCTCTGTGACAAAGGTGGCATGCTGAGAAGAGACTAAAAGTTTCTGTGGGTTACAGGCCCTCCTGTCAGCCATGCTTTAATCAGAAACCCACTGCCAGTGATCTGTGAAAGCATGGTGCAGGACACTTTGGACCAGGTGACACAAGGGCAGACTTGGCCACCTCAGAAGCATCCATCTCTCTCAGCTGTGAAAACCTCATCTCTGAGAGAAGAAAATATGTGAATTACAGACTGAGTTTTCACAAGGTGATAGCTATACATTGAAGAATTTTGTTCGTTGCTTCTGCAACAATGAAAAAAAAAGTTTGGTTCTGTTGCTTTATAAGAGCTTATCTACAAGGGCAGATTTAGTGGGAGGACCCATCAAATTTTCCACTGCTCTATTTGCTCAGAGTGACATGATACAACATTAGATGTGCTGTAGTAGAGCCATCACTTTTCTGTGGTAGCTACACCTGACAGCTACAACTCATAACTGAGTTTCTTTTAAGTCCTTTGGCCTTAGAGAGGGTCAATACTACACACTATTTGACTCTCTTAGGCCTGTACCAGGCTAACATGATTTGTAGAAGTATTAGCACTGTGGAAAAGTGAGCATTTGTACAACCTTCCCACACGAGGCAGTGACCTTGTCTATGCTGGCAGGCAAAATACATTTGAGCTGGCTCCATAACCCAAGTGTGCCATTCTTCCAGGAAACACCAAGCTGGCAAAACCAGACCTTTTCACAGGATATATTAAGAACAGTGATAAGCACTACTGAAAATCCTGCTTTAAAGGTCTTGCAGGAATGGGTTATGTTCTCCATGCACCAATAAAAACCAAAGTATTTGGCTTAAAAAACTATAACAAAATTACTAGAAATCTGTTCTTTTGCTTCTTGCTCCTTTTTAAGAGGAAAACACTGAAATCATTCGGTAAATTAACATCCCGTAATTTCCCAGGTTAAAACTTGAATGTTAATCAGATAATTCAACAAGGAATTTATACAGTCAACGATTGGCCACAATTTTAAACCAAGATTTGCAGGTTAAACTCTTATTTTCATCACTGTCATTAAGAACAATAACAATCATAGATCTGATTCTCTTAGCCATATTATACCAGTTCCCTTAGCCTATTAATCTTACCTCACAGCAATTTTATGTGCAAATTAAAAAATGGAGCTAAAATTATTATTCCCGTACAAAATAAAGTCACCTTGTGTTGTGCAAACTTCCTGCCTATTCTGTTATCATTCCTCTCTTCATCCTTCTAAGGCATATTTAATCGGGTGTGTGATTCACTTGCATTATCCATAAGTGCTATCAAGGCCCACCAGTGAATGTTCCCAGGGTGAAGGTCCCTTAACGATCTGACCTCCTGTCTTACAAACTGCAAAAATAGTATTCAATGAGATACCAGTGATGATCAC
>WEIV01015763.1:2457-17507 GCA_013390005.1 Calyptomena viridis
TGCATCTTTCTAATAGTGGGACCAACTTTTGTAGCAGAACAGTGCAGCCTGCCTTGGTTTCTCCATAGCTCCCTACAGCCCCAAGGAATTTTGTCTGTCAACAGCTGAAACAGCCTATGCAGTACTGTGTCATCCATACCTCACTGTCAGGCACCCAACTTCCTCTTGCCAGTATGAGTAATGTGGATAGAGCCTGCTTCATCCTCCCATGCCAAGGAAATACCATAGTGAAGAGGTGAATCAAATGTGCCAAGCCTCAATNGAGGGAAAAAGGCATCAGACATATGTTGCCATAAGTGGGTATATTGTCCAAGGTCCACCACATTGTATATGTGGGAGATTTCTCCTCATGTTCTATTTGTTTTTCAGCCCCTCCTTACAAAATGTAAAACAAATGAAGGTACATCTGGACTGCGAGTACAAGCTATTTAATGCTCCCATTTTAGACAGAATTTCTTTGCCAGTCTCTGACATTTATGAGACTAACTAAACTTCAGTCTTTCCTGAGCAGAAGATTCCATATTCAAGCCCAAATGGTTACATCAGCAGTGCAGTGATTTCAATAAAAACCACTAAATTTGGCTTATTTTTTCATTTAGTTAAAGGTTTCAATACTGAACTACAAAAAATAAAATAAAAATATGACATAGTGTAAACTGGTGCAATTACTTACTGGTGTAACTATGACCTAACTTACTCTTGGCAGTAGGTTACATGTGGAAGGGATATAGGAAAAACTCTTCGGCTCATGCGGATTGGTTCGATCACCCTTCCTGACTGTCCTACTTAAGAAAGGTGGGTGAACTTAGTGAATGAATTAAGTTATGGTGATAATGATGTCATTAACATTTCAGAAACATGCATTTCTGCTAAACAAGGAGATGCTGACCAGTCAGACAATATGCAAATCTAATTTCTGTGTGCTGACAGTGGGCTGATTGGTTTGAAACCATGTATTTTCTAGGTGCAAAAGTTAAGGAGCAGCACAGCTGCCACAGGTAGCTCCTGGACTGGGGGGAGTGTACTTGATCTCCCTGGAGAGGGATAGGCCTTGGAGAGGGATAGGCCTTTGCTCAGTGTTGCTTCTAGGAAAAAAAAGGTTAATTCTCTGACATGGTCCCTTCTGAGGGCAAGTAAATCTGTCATGCAAGGTAAACTGAGCAGGGAAAAGGAAAGGGTTTATTTCCCAAGTCAGGAGCCACAAAACAGTACTAGCAATTCCTGCAATTATACTAGGAAGAGGAACACAAACAATATGACACACTGGGATGAGTGGGCTGTCTCTAGGAAGTAATGACCACATTGTCTTGGAAAGTTAAAGACAGAATTCAAAAAGGCCACGTTATTATGGTAGGAAAAAATGCAACAGAAAGACATGGTATCACAGCCAGAATGAAAGAAAAAATAAACAATCAATCTTAGACAGGCTTACAGAGGAATGCAACAGTACCAAACCTGACATGTGGACATACAAAAAAAGAGAGTGTGGAGTAACAGAAAATCCTCAACTCAAAGAAACCATGCGGTTACAATGAGAGATCACCTCCAGGATTGCAAACAATTCACTTACTTCTCATTACCAGAGACCTGCCAGTGCCTGACCACCATTTTAAGTTCCATTTGGTTTTGGGAAATATAAATTCAGCATCTGTAGAGGTGATGGCTGTTTATGATTTGTTTATCAGAAACTGCAGGGTGTTGAAGTCCTGTTCTGTCGTATGTAGAACTGGCCATTTTAGAAAGAACAAAGCTTGCCGTGTCCATCACTGAACTGTGTCCCCAAGGGCCATATACAAGTGTTTTGAACACTTCCAGGGATGGTGATTCCATGGACAGCCCCTTACAATGCCTGGCAATCCTTTCAGAGAAGAAATTTCCCCTAATATTCAATCTAAACCTCCCCTGGCACAGATTGAGGCTGTTTCCTTTTGTCCTGTCCCTTGCTGCCTGGAAGCAGAGCCTGAACCCACCTGGCTCCACCCTCCTATCAGGGATTTGGAGAGAGTGAGAAAGTGAGAAGGTCCTCCCTGAGTCTCTTTTTCTCCAGGCTGGCATAATGGATTTTTAATTAGAAACTTTGTTCAATTTCAGGGTAAGACACACCATTATTCAGCTGTGAAGAACAGGGTGAAGAGACGTGTGTGTGGGCAGGATTGACTTCATGTGAGGTTCCTTAGAGCTTGGAGAGCTGCTATGCAGTGGTGAGGGTTAGTTAGGAAACCTGAGAGAAGGGAGTGAGAGGGTATAAACTAGAGGGTATGGGAGTAATAGGGCTCATCTCCACTGCAGGAATGGCCCCTGGCTCACTAAAATCTCTGACTCACAGCCTTGTTGTTTTCAAGCTGGGGCAACTGCAAATATTTCTGGTTCTCAGCAGAGCAGCTTTAGTCCTGGCAGGACAAACAGAGGGGGAAAAAAGGCATGGGCAGATATCTGCCTGTAAACTGAAATTTCTGGTGTTCTGGGATACTATGGTGGGAAAAATATAATCTTCAATGTCTTTTCTGTAAATCTGTTCAGGTTTGTGAACTTTGCATCAAGGCTGATGGTGGATTGTAACTCCATGCTGCGAGTCTCTTGCATGTAGTACAGGTCAGTTTTCAGGACCTGCAAGTCTTCCAGAGAGGCTGTGAAGCAGACTTCAGGAGAAATTACAGTCTCAAATTTGCTGCAGCCTAAGGGTGATAAAAGTCCCAGAAGATGGTTCCGTGTGTTAAGAGATTGGTCAAGGTCCATCACTTGGAAGAAAAGTGCTGTTGGGCTTTGAGGGCTGGCAGGGTTTGCGTGAGGTTAGGCAGCTGGGACAGTGACTGTGAAGGAACATACCCAACTGACTATGTAGATCCCATGGTATAGTCCCTGTGTAGAACTAGGCTTCACCCAGCTGGAGACAAAAAGTAGAGACTATACACCATATACATATACACACACACATACATATACGTATGTATATGTATATATGTGCGTGTATATATGTATATACACACACACATATACATATATATATGTATATACACACACCCCATATGTATATACATCTATATACAGATGCTGAAATGTGCCTGATTTTATGTATACATCCATGTGCACATACATTTATTTTGTATGTGTACATCCACACAGACCACGGTCATGCAGTCGAGATCGTAGCCTGTTTTTACAAACTCATACAAAGGGTTTACTATGCTTTATCAACACCTAGAGTTGATATACTGACTGCCTGACTCATATTTGGCTGTTCTCTTGCCTGATCGCTTCAGGTTTGTTTGTCTCCTTATGTGTGCTTCACAAGTGCTTATGTGTGCTTCACAAGTGCCAAAAGCCAGTTCCTGTGAGAACTTAGTCCCTTTGCAGACGTTCTCAATTATTTATGCCTTTCTTCAACAGTGGGTCTATTGTTCTTCTGCCTTGTCTGTAATAAATCCTTGTTTCCTCTGTGTGAGGAGTATTCTCTTATACAAGGATGCTCCTTTTTTTGCAGTAGCTGGTCTCAAATTACCAAAAGCTAGACAGTTTTTGTAGGTGATGATTTAAAGAGATCTTATTTGGAGCACATAACTATGATGCAGTGGGCAGAGTAATAACCTTTACAGGAAAGAACACATGTAGGGGAAAAGAGTGACTGATTCCCCATTAAGTTGAAAATATTTGCTAACCAGATTATTCAGAGAAAATTACCCTTAAAGTAGAGATTGGTGCAAATCCCAGCTGTTTTAGAGGTAGAAATGATAATGCTATTTTCTTCTTCTTTCACCTGTCAGCAGTCTCTGTTTTCACTTATCCTCACAATATTCCCCACAGGGGACCAGGGCGGTACCTTTTTTAATTGTTTTTAATTAATATTTTTCTTTCTTTTGGCTTGAAAACTTCGATGTTTTTTTCAGCTATTCTGTCAATGCCTACTAGAAGCCAAGCTTGCTGTTGACCTTATGTGGTGCTTCTGCTATAACTTTTTCTCACAAGTGTCTGCTGAGGATTTTGCTTGATCCTGTTCAACATTGATTTCTATGCTAATCTCTGCTCCAGTTAAATATAGAATATTCCTTTTAGCTAGTGTATTACAACTTCTCTCATTTCTTTCTTCTCTTTAAATAGTTTTTCTATTTTGACTCCTCTCATTCAAGCTTGTCTCATTGCTTGTCTTCAGGTAACTTTCTTCAAGCTGCTTTTTAGCTTTTATTGTAATTACTATAACATGTCCTCTGTTTTTAAAACATTTATGGAAATTTTCTACTCTGTTAACGTTGATTCTCTATTTACCTAAACAATCTTTCCTTCTCCTACCTTTCTCAGATTGAAAACTGAGGGAGAACGAATTTTAACAGGACATTTTTTTTTCACAAAGGATTAAAAAAAAAAAATCACATGCATGTTCTACCAGACACTGTTGAAAGTCACCTTTCAAAGAAAGTCACCTAAAGAGAGCTTTAGGGAATAGTGATACAGATAGCAGAAGGTACAACAGTACAACAGGATGACATCAATGACCACAAATAGTATTTTAGATCACAATTTATCTTTCCCTCCACATACTTAATTTTATTTAATGAACTAGCAGTACAAACTGTCTAACCCTTTCTAGCAGGGAATTTCCTGTTTGGTGAATTCTGCATGTTTGTCAAGGGAATATGCTGTATATGGGTCTCTGCCTGGGTATAACTTCTGTCATCAAATCTCTACATAAAATTTATGAGACGATCCTTTTCCTTCAATTATTACTAAGTTAAGTGAGTCTTATATAGCTAAAGCTGAAGAAGAAAATTATTATTTTGTCCACAATCATCAAGAACAGGCAGATTTTTTGGCACATATGCTTAATAACAGTTCTTTTGGTGTGGTTTCTTCCAGCTTTTGAAAGCAGTAAAGTTGTTTTAATCTCAGTGTGGCTAACTCACAATCATAGCGTTCCCAGTTTACTTATTTTGTCGTATAGGTAGGCAAAACTGGTGCATGTGAGTCAGAGTATAAAGTGTGTTAAGTAAATGTTGACCTTCCTCTATGCCAAAGCATGAAACTACAACGAAGAGTCAAAAGCACCTTAGAGTAAGGAACCAATCATGTTAGGATCCTTCTCTAAGAGTTTGACTAATTATTTCTCAAGGGTGGGGTATGAATGGACAAATACTTAAAAACCTCTGCTCTGGAAACAATAGTAACATTTTTAAATTACGGGTTTTTATATATACAAGCCAGTCTAATAGGATGAATAATTTTATAAGTCTTTGTTATGATTTTATTTTATGGANGCCATTTTAGCTAAGCCACATGGGAGAGGCGGAGAAGGTTTTCTTGCGGTATGGAACCAGAAGTAGGCAGGGGCCAAGATGAACCAATGGGGGTGCAAGNTCCAAACAGTGGCAGGACCCCTGTCCTGCAGCAGAGTGTTGCGGGACCAGCCCCCTCTTCCCTTTCCCCCCTGCCTCAGTCTGCCACAGCCTCAGCATGGGGAGGCCCACGGCCCCAGGACCTCTCACGTGCCGCAGCCCCTCAGACCGGGGCACAGTTTTGGTNGAAGAATTCTGGGCCAGGACAAAAAGATATAAAAACAGTGAAGCCCGGACACCATCCCTTCTTTTTTGGCCATGCTAATCTGCCAGAAGGATTTCTGCTGCTTGAGAAACTGACGGCGCCATTCTTAGACCACGCAGTAGCTGAAGCCGGGATACCAGGGACTGTTTTTCTAACAGTGGAGAGAGCCTCAGGGGCTGACTCGGACCCCTTCCATGCATCACATGCTTCTGGTTTGGCCAAAAAACTCACCCCATCCTTTTATTTGTTTGCCTGCCGTCGGATACTTAGTTTAATTTTCTGGGTTTTATATTGTTTGATAAGGATGTTTTTTAACATAAGGGTGTTCTTAACACGTATTTTTATTCTCCGTTTTAATAAAGTTTTCTCTATCTTTATACTCAGACGAGTCTAGAAAATTTAATATTGAATTCATTTTAATTCACTTCCACTGTCCCTTTTAAATGGGGACAGCCTTTCAATTTTTTACTTTCTAAAAGCAGCCATTCTTGATCACAATATTATTCCTTCTGGGCTCTTTGCCTATTGAAATTAGCAACAATTTTAGGTTAAATTTCGTGGAGGGTGGTTCACTCACTGCTCATCTATAGGTCTATAATGTGTTGATGCTTTGGAAAGTTGTGTTTATAACTTCCATAAATTTACTTGTCAGTGAAATGGAAGAGAAATTAATTTGGTCTATCTGAATAGTAGTTATACAGGTGTTATTCAGCAATGAAGATTGCTGTACTGTATTTGTGTAGCTGCTATCCATCACTTGACATGCTTAGTATTTTTACTTGAACTCTGTTCTTACCCAAAACTCAAATCACTAGTAAAATGATTTTATCAAAATTGTTATCAAAGGTTGAAAAGGCACTAATATCAGTGCTGTAAGAGTGCATGGTAAATGCCCGTCCACAGCAAAGAAATTGTGAACTTGCCATTGTAGGCTGTGTCTGTTTTGCTGCTGTAATTGGTTGTGTTCTAGTACTCAAAATCTGATGGTGAAAAGTTTGTAATATGATGACATAGTTACAAAAAGAGGAAGGTCCCACTGTTTTTGTCTTTATTAATTGAGACAGCAAGTTTCTTCCTTTTTTACTAGTAGATTTCAGTAGTTTTGTTGCTATAGTTTCTTTCTAGTCATTTTGGAAACTTGGCTATAAAACAAGCAATTAAACAGCTGTGATGCTTCCCTTATAATCTGGATAAAAGCACTGATCCTTTTTAACTAAGATTGTAGATTTGCTTCAGCTGCAGTAGAAAGAAGCCTACATTCAAAGGCAGGTCAGGAAGGCAACCTAAATGAAAGAATTTCTGATCCAGACAGTAGTTGTTCATAAAATTATATAAATTGCCCAGATTTCATGCATCTTCTGTTACATAAATCTCTGTTTTAAAAATGAATTTCAGTCTGGTTGCCTTGAAGTTGAAGGGAGAAGCTATTAATTAGGGAGAACAATATAATAGAGTTCAACAATGTATAAGCTAATGAAACATTAATTCATCGAAATGCAAACAAACCCCCTGAGAAGTCAAACAAAAAGAGGTGGGAAGGGGTGGGAAAGGGTAGGAAAAAAGACAATGATGCATTCTTATAATTTGCTATGAAGATGGGAAAAAATACCATGCCCAGCACATGTACTCACCAGAAATCTCCTTAGACAGACACACAGGGAAAAAAAAAGTTGTCTGTTGAGCTAAAACATTGCTTAATCAAGATTTCATAACCAGAATTGCTCTTTGCCATTTTTAGCCAATTAAGCTTTGGCTGAACACATCTGACTATTATAGAAACCTAAGCTAAGAAACTATGTGTTGTGGCTACCAGCAGTATTGAAAACCTAGACTACTTCCCAGAGCTTTTCCTCTCTGAGGTGGGAAAAGACAACTAATTACCCAACTAATCCATAATTAGCCTGTGATGACTCTTTTTACCAGTTCTCATAAGGAAAATCTGACTATTGGTGAGTATGTGCCAAGGAGAGATCTCCAATCTGATGCTTTAGCAGCTACTCATGGCTTTGCTTCCTTTGAAAACAGATTTTTTTGAAAAAAAACATACCTTTGAAAGCACTCAGTTTCTCATTGCTAATATTATAGGTAGCAACTGAGTTAGAAAGTTCTTCAGCCCTGATTCTTATCTATAACAGTGCAAAGTCAATACATGGATTAATTAATTAGAGAAATATAACTCATGTCTCAGGAAAAAGCTCTAAGGATTTACAGCCTTGAGCAACACATGACAAAATTTTGGAAGATAAAAGTTGGATGAGTATAGCCATTTTTCTTGAGATAGAAGAGTCTAGATGTAATGATTTCTTTTATGTTCTGGACATAAAACTGCAGAGGTTCAGAATGTGTTCTGTGGCAGGTCAGCTGTGCTTACTTTTGTCATAGTTACAGGGGCTGGGACTGGTTTATCACTATGAGGGTATAACCAAAACTGTATATTCTATACACTCTGTGTCATTCCTGATGGGCTGTTAATAATAAATCATTGGTAACAGCTGCCCAGAGCACACCTCACACCCCAGGCCACAACAGATAAGGAAAGAGATTTGGGGAGCCATTAACACCTCCACACCCAGCTGGAGGGTCCTCCCTGCTCATGGGCCCAGCTGCACTGACACAATAGGCACTTACAATGGCCCACATCATCAAAGGATCCAAAATATTCCAGGACTCACAGACATAAAACACCCAATGTGAAACTCCCTGCCTTGGGGGAGGTATGGGGAATATAGAATCCTTGGAGTTTGAGACTGGGGCACCATCTCATTGGACCCAGAGGGGGAACAGAACTCCAGCAGGACTGTGGATACCACTCTTGAGGAGACTGCTACCATTTCTTCAACAGAACTGCTGTCTTCAACAGAGCTCACGAGCACCGTGCTGTTCCTGTCCCGGGTGGGCTGGGTTGTACTTTATTCTTGTGGGTCAAAGCAGTTTTGTTATCTTATGTCATTGTATGTATTGTGATCTTTTTAGTAAAATTGTAGCTCTGACTTTTGGTCTCTCCAAATTGGGTTAATTTCTCCTGCTGGTTTACTTTTAAACCAGCACAACTTTTCAAGGTGGAACTTTCTCTTAGAGAAACCAGGCACATTCTACTCAAGGTGTTTTCACACTAGTATCCAGTCCCAATGCCTTTAACATCTTTTTCTGGTTTTGGTATACTTAAAAGTCCAGGCTCCAGAGAAACTATTTACTTACTTTTATTTATTTACTTTTATTTATTTATTTACTTATTCTTGCCAGTAAGTAAAAGAATACTTTTTGTACTCTTCAAAGGGTTTTGAATTTTCCTGGGTCATTTTAGATTTGAGATGTCAAGATAAATTCTGCATGTATCTTAAGTTGTTTACTATAACTTAGAGATGTAAGCAGAGTCTGAAAGTTTTCATTCTCTCTCAGCTGTCTATGAAATCACAGAATATGCTAAGTTAGAAGAGACCCACAAATACTCTGTGTTTAGTCAGAGCAAGTTAAATAGTCCAGTCCTTACAATATTGCTGTACCCTTGTAACAGTGTTTGCTGTAGTAACTCAAACACTGCAAGGTTGGAAATAAATACGTTTGTAAGCTGCAATATAATAGGGCTAACAGAAACTTCAGATATGCTAAGAGGCTTGGTGGATATTTCTAGGCTCTAAAAGCCATTTATAGTTACAATATTGAGCTTGGAGTTGACATGCTAGTCCTGTGTGTTAAGGTTTGACTCTGGCTAAATGCCGAGAGCACACACACACCCCTCCAAAATTTCTCGGAGAGGAAAAAAACGCCTTGACTTTTATGATAAGGATTACAAGCAACTGTTTGTTAACTACTTCACACAAGCAAAACAGGTTCTAACTTAGAATATTAAGTATTCACTACTACTACTACTAAAATCAGAGTTGAAGAGTTTAAGAGTGAGAAGTTTGATGGATGTTACAAACACCTTCCCCGCCCCCCCGGCACCCTTTTAAGATCCTTCACCTTCCTCCAGCAGCATGGGAGGGCAGGAGTGAGGGGGTTACAATCAGATGTGGTCTTTGCTGCTGCTCAGAAGAGAGAGAGAGAGTCCCACCCCAGCTTTCCTTGTGGGGTCTTTTTCCACAGAATTTGTGGATTACACTGACAACAGCTTTTCAGGTATTGTTGTCACATAAGTCACTTTACCATAGGTGCAGTTATTCAGGTGCTGCTTGGCTGCTTCAGCGTGGGTCTCTCCAGGNTGTGTGACCCACCGTTATGGCTTTATTTCAAGGGAAATTTTTTCCCTTTTTGTTTGCAAGTAGGGCAATGTGCGGTGGATGCCAGGCCCCTGTCCTTGTAGCTGCCTGGTGCCCCGCCCCGTGGTGTGCAGTTCAGCACCGCTCGCAGCGCTGCTGCCATTCACGGTCGCTGGCACCGTCGCCGCTTGCAGCACCAGTGCTGCTGCCACTCGTGGCGCCTGGCCACCGTTTGCGGCCACCACCTGGGTCTCCTGTCCCTCACACGTGGCAGCTTGCTCACCACCCCCTCAGCGCTCAGGAGTGCCGTGCCTGCAGCCATGGCCCCAGAGCGCCCCGGCTGTGGCAAGCTCCCAGTGCAGGGGCGTGGCTCTGGGCCTGGTGTCTGCTCCGGGCGGTGCAGGCCTGCGGGATGCCAGCATGTCACAGATAACCATTTTGTGTCGGAGGCGGGATCATTATTAGTTGTTGTCAGGTGACTTTCATCCCATCTCCCTGATCAATGAAAGGGCTTATTAGTGTTCTGTTCTGATGGCTTTCTCTTAATAGAAATTGATTCAAGGACTGTGAATAGTGGATATTTCTCTGGGCATTTGGTGTCCATTTTGGAACAGATATAGCCAGCATGGCATGGCAGACCACTAAAATATTTGTAGGAGGACATTCCTGAAGTAGAATTTCACTTCCCTCCCATATTGTGGAAGTAAAGCTGTATTCTACCTGAAAACTCTTTGTTATGACAATATACATACACCATTGTGGCTGAAACCCACAGAGAGGCTTGGAACAGCAATGTGCAGCATGAAAGGTGCCAAAGGAAAGCAGGTTAATGGATATTGAAAGCTGTGACATATGCAGCTGCTGGTGTCCTGTGAAAATAAGACTAATCTTCTCACCAAAAAAGCCACAAAAACTGAGTTCTAGACTGGTGCATTGATGAAAAATTTCATCACTACATTCTTTTGCTGGATTCATAAGATCCTTTTCAAAACCGTAAGCTTTATGCTCTCTTACTGCTGTGTGTTGTTTGACTTCAAAGCTATGAATTTGTCAGCCTGTTTGTTTATTAAATGTCAGAAAGTGCTTCATCAAATAGTCTTTAATATGCTGTCACTTCAGATTCTTGACAGAAAATATGTAAGTGTGGGAGGGCAGTTTATTATCTCACAATTCACCTTTGTTTGGCCATGTCAGCATTGATCCAATGTAGATTATTTATTTTGAAAACCAAGGTTTTTGCAGAGTGAAATAAATTTAAAATGCTAGGTACTCAGCACTTTTCTAGGATGTGATATCTTATTTGATTTTTCAACAAACTGTACTTCTACATATGACTTATGAAACATATCAATTTTCTGGCAATCTGGAAGATTGGGATTCCATATGTAGAATTTTAAACCAAACAGCTTCAGAATTATAAATATCTTCATGCCTTTGCAAATGCAAGATTTGAATTTACAGCCTGTGGTCCAATCTAATTGTACAGTAAGATATTCCTTTCTAAATTTGGGTTCCATATAGTCATTGTTCTGTGAAAGTGAAATATAAACTTAATCCTTTTTGGAGTTACTTGTGACACGTTTAACATAGGGGTAGTATCTAGGTCAGAAGAACAGCAGTTTACCCCTTATCTAAAGCCACTATGGTAGAAAATAATGTATTTTTTTCCTCAAAAGCAACTAAATTTTTCTTAGGGTACATTGTTTGCTTAAAATTTGCCTCAGAAATTTATGAATAAGCAATCTGAAAGACAGGTAAGATTTTGGGCTACAGTGTTCTTAGACAGTAGCCACACAGTTCTAAAACAATGTGTTCAGGGAACAGAGGTTTGAATTACTTATGAATTATAAGAAATGAGTTTTTGGAGCACAAAATTTAAAAAATACACTCCAATCCTACACTAACTTAACACAGATCTATATTATTAGTTTGAAGGAGGTGATATAATGGGGTTGTAATGAGAAATTTTCTGTTTGGGAAAAATATATGTTGTTTTTTCATTCTGTTCTGAGAATTCATATGCTGCAGACCAGTGACTGAACCAAATGGAAAGACACATGCCTCTAATCAGGCCAAAATGTGGCTGCACTCATTAAGAATTCAATTCTAAGTGTGCTCTCCCCGAAAGCAAAATAATATAATACTGAAGCTGAGTGTATTCACCAACTTTACCAGCTACAAGGGAGTGAGGATTGAGTCATGACAGTTCTTCTCATTGTTGTGAAAGCTCAAAACGTTTCTATTTTCCTTCATGAAAACTGATGTTCTCTCAGTATTTGTGTGGCCAAACTGTTGCTTCTGGCACACTTTTCCCATGGGTTAAACCTTAAATACATTATGAGAATTTGTCAATTGGCATCAGCCTTACTCTTAGGGTGCCTGTTTGAAGCTGTGTTTCTGTCTCACCATACGATTTCTTCCAATCTTTTTTTTCTGCAGGATGTGACACACAAAGGTATTGTATCTCTTGTTTCTGCTCATCTTTCTGATTCAGTTCCACCAGGTTGGTTTTTATTACCTAGCTAGAATAAAAATGTCTTTTTATTTGGCCCAGCTGTTTTCTTATCCTTAGTAATGCATGAGAGATGGAGAGGAGCTGAGGCATCTGCTGGGTTGAAAGCCATAGCCTGAACTGATTCCCTCCTACACATGAACTGATGGGAGGTAGTTTCTCTCCAGACTCATGGAGCAAAGATTCAAGCAAATTGCCCAATATTAGTGAGCTTCTTTTATTTAAAAATAATAATTTTCTATAATAATAATTCTTTAAAAATCATAATCACAGCATAATTGTCCAGTTTGTGCACAACTTGCAATGAATGTAAAAATCACACTATTCTGTGAGAAACAAAGCAGACTATTCACCTTCAAGAACCACTTTGATTAGGAGAACAAGCAGTTGAAATGGAAATATTTTTTTTGGTGTAGGAAATACTGAGGGTGCCAGAGCAGTGGAAGACCGTTTTCTTGCTAAATATTTAATTATTAATAGCCTGAGCTCTGTTTGGGCTGTGTAACAGTTGCTGGTTCTTCTTAGGGGCTGTTTAGAGATAGGAAACTACCCTAAGATTCTAAAATATCAATGAAGTTGAAGGCAAAGGTGGCTTGTCCACCAGAAATATCTGGTAGCAGCAGCATGTGACAGCTGCAGGAGCTGTGATTCCAGTGTGGACAGGCTTTCCAGAATAGGTTTCGTATATTCTAAATTGTCATTCTAATAAAATAGGTATTTTCAATCAATTTTTCACTTGTGGCTGTGACAATGCAAAAGACCATTGATTCTATTTTATGAAATATCTTGGTTTTGTACAAAAAGGCTATGAGATTGTCCAGCCAGCTGACAATCTGGATGGATGGATTTCCATCCAAATCCATCAAATACGGTATAGTATTTCTCATTTGCTTCTTGGGGGGGGGGGNAGTGTTTTTCATTTTCTGCTTGGGGGGGGGGGAGGTTTCTGTGGCTGTAACTGTATTATTCTGGGACATAAAAGCTTTATTATTAAAATGCATATGAAGAAAGTAAAAACACTCTTTATCCCTTCAAAACCTGACATTTCATCTGTGTAAGTTTTCACTTTTCTTTTACAGAAGACAAGAAAAAGCTCATTAAAACAATTTCCATGAGAAGATTACAATTCATGGATTTGGTAAATGAATTTCAGCTGAGAAAGGAAATTTCTTCCACAGTGGTAACAAGATATGGGAAGAAAACCAAATACATCTTGCAAATTATACAGAAAAGCATTTTAAGGTAAAAAATAAAAAATGTAGCTTTTCTGGATTAGTAATTTCAACTTCTGTTTTGTTTTGCTGTGAGTGTTACAGAACACTAGAGTGGCTGGGGTGTCTCAGTATCAACAACCCACCTACCAGTCGTACCTGTATCACTGTGAATTATGTTCCTTACAACTACAGGTCAATGTTAATTTCAGACAGAAAATTTAAGAGGATTTTTAACAATTTGCCTGCAGTTCTGTGCTCTCTGGTGTATAACAACCAACTTTTATTTCATTAAATGCTTCATCAGTTTTTTTCAGTCTTTCTGGCTAATTTTGGAGTATGCTCTTATCCTTCTTTTGTAAGACTTCTATTATACCCATCTAACTTGCAGCTTGCCTTGCCTTTCTTGTGCATGTGGCACATATATACCCTTGTTAATAAGAAGTGAGAGATTTTACAGAGGACCATTTACCACCCAATAGATGCTTCTTTCAACTTTTTATCTGTATAAATGGATTCCACCTCCAAGTCCCTAAAATTTGGGTCAGCAGATGCAAAATTATACTGGGCTCCTATTCGTTTAATAGATGGAGGCATTTTATTTTTATTATTTTCTTGAGCTGTTTGTACCAGTGTAAAATCAAGAAATGATAACACAGTAGGAAAATAACTTTTAGATCAACAATCTTCATTTACATTACAGATTTTGTGGGAGATGGGAATATAACCATTTCATACAAAGATGTATTTCTATTACTTCTTTTTTGTTACTAACACCCACCAGAATTGATATTCAGCAGAATTTTTTTTTTTTTTGGAAGTAGTTATATCTTGTTTAGAAATGTATTTGAAGAGGTAAATTCTTAGTGTCTCTAAGATTAAGTTGTAGTTAATATCAACTGGTTCATTCAGAGATGAGAAAAAACGTGGTGAGGAAGTTTAGAATGTCTTAATGCATTTCGATTTGTTCAGAGAAATTAAATTAATAAATAAATTTAAATTACATTTTCTCGGTCAACCTGGTGGACAAGTTTAGTCATGCCTGCACTGGGCACTGCCAAATGCAATACATGACTGCTATTATTTTAAGGGACTATTTGGTTTTGGATGGATGAAGTGTGTTTATTTGGATAAAAACCAGTGCCTATGTGCTTGTGCATTAATATATATATTCACACACATAAATTACATTTTAAATTACGTAGCTCTTATTTAGGCATAAATTCTGCCCTCACTGAACACTATGGAAATTTTTATTGACTTCAAAGGAAGTAGAACCAAGTCCATCTAAACTAGTACATCTTTTTATGATAAAGTATGTGAAAGTCTGTGGGGGTATAGCAGCACAGAAAAGTTAACCAATTTGCAACAGTAAACAAGTATGATTTTAATTATATGTTTGTTGAGATTCTGGGTGGATATTTTGGTCTTGCATTCCGCCTTTTCTCTTCAGGCATTAGCCAAATTTCAAAGAGGCTATTGTTTATTTGTGATTCGGTTGCTGACAAAAGGAACACTGTATTTCTCTATTTCTGTGTTTATTTACACTCTGTATAAGCATATTTTCATCTTAGCTGTGGCATGTCAGGTCAATTAAAT
>WEIV01015763.1:17527-52857 GCA_013390005.1 Calyptomena viridis
AATAGGAATTTCAGGGTCTGCCTGGAAGTGGAAAGAATAATGAGCAATCATCATCTCCTGTCCCTTCCACTTGCTCTGACAGCTAAAAAGCACATTTAATGCTGTGCTGCAATTGGCAGCTTCAAAGACAAAACCTCCCCCTTTCCCAAGCAATACTCCTCCCAACATGGTTTAGTTGTTTGTTGCAATTGAAATCTTTACCTGGAACTTCCAGTAAGCTCTCTGAGGTCCAGGTTTCATCCAGTTTCTTATATACCTTTAATGTAGTGACCAAATACCATATACTGCTCTCTCTAGAAAAATTTTTTATTCCAGAACCTAAAGAGAAAAGTAAATCTTTGGAAAAATCTATTTCCACATTTGTGACTGGTTCTTATAGCTTTGAATTATGAGCTTTATAGATATCCATATTTCAGGGAAAGTACTAGGTGATTTTCTTTAAGCTTGGTCTAAGCTGTAGAGCAAGATTTTCTAAGGTTCTGTATTTTGCTCTCAGATTTATTTTAAGTAAAATTCAGGCAAGTACCTCTTTGTAGGTTCTTGCAGCTCTTTAATGCATTATATCCAGTATAATGGAACATTGCACAATTTCACCTCTTTAACCTGGGGGTTGTTTGAAGAGAAGAGAACTATTTTCAGTGCATAAGCTCCTACAACATCTGCCAAGTCTATCTGATGAAAAATAAACCTTGCTGTTTACAAGCAACTAGAATCCTGCCCCTATCTATCCACCATCTCTCTGGAGTAAAACCTGGCTAAGGGAAGCCCTTCACATGGAACACACTTTCTAGTTTCATAGCAGCCTTTCGCAGTAATTGAAGTAACTTGCAAGTACTTTTCTTAGTAACTTCTTTTATAGGAGGTTTACCATAAAGTATGATGTGTGCTTCTGGAGGAAAAAAAAATATTTACACACCCTGAGTAAAGGAATTAAATGTCTGCAAAATGTTGCCAAGATGTCACTGCTATTCTGCTTTTGAAAGAGAAAACTGGGGCTAAATATGATCTGCTGTCTTCCTGCAGACTGCAAGATATAGATAGATCCAATACTGGGAATTTATGTTGTGATTAGCACTAAAGACATTTTGGTTACTGTAGAAAAGGGTTTGAGGATTAAGAAATAAAAATTAGGCTTTTAATTAGATGCATTTAACTTCTTTTTTTGCTATTTGTTTTCATTTTTTCTGAAAATATTATTTCATTTGAACTGTTGTAGATCCTTCATATATAAAGCAAATGGATTAATAACTTGAAAATTGTGCACACCAAAGTGCATGTCACACAGTATCATAAGGATGTGGTTTTAAAAAACAAAACCAAAACAAATCAAACACAAATATAGAAGGAAAGGGAGGCATATTCTGAATTGATCACATGCAAAAAGTAAAACTTAAAATTACTTGCTAATAAACTGGTGTTAAGTACCTGAAAGGAAATTGTGACTTGTGCCTTAATATGGAAATAAAACACAAGGGAAAATCAGTTGCTACTGTTCCTACTGTGGAATATTTGCAAATTACCCACTCGCAAATTAACTGCACCAATTCTAACTGAGGAAGAGCTTGTCTCCTTTTAGTATTCCTTTGATTTGGATATAGATTTATGCAATGGTCTGCAAACAAAGCAAATTCCCATGTCATCCCCAATTTTCTTGGCTCAGACCAGCACAAATATTCTTAAACTTAAAAGACCTATTCAGAAAGCTCAGAGAAGTGCAATGGCTTGAAAAGTACCTTGTAAAAAGTATGCCTCCAGCAAAAATTTCCTGCTGATTTAAATTTATATTGAAGTTAAAAATAGTTTAGGTATGATCCTGCTTATGAGCAGGGCTAAAGTAAAAAGTGTCTCAAGCCTCTGTTTTTCTGTGATTCTAATATTAAAATTTTCAGGTTTTCTGTTCAAATATATTTGAATTCAGTCTGCACACTAGGATGGAAACAACCCAAAAATTAAATTAATATTTTACAGCCACTCAAATTCTGATGTGTTATTCAACCAGGTCTCAGAGGAAAATTACATGATGCACTAGAGCAATCCAGGTACACATTGTGTAGCTTCAGAGTTAATAGAGAACTATATTCATTTATTTTAAGAATATACGAAAGAAAAATATGTTTAGGCTTTCCTATTAGAGCATAAGAAAAATTCAACAGAATATTTTTCCAGATAAATCATTCTTGCAGTAATTCGGTGAGGGGAATTAAGTAGAAGAGGTAATATATCAGAAGAAAAATTCTGAGGACTGTAAAATGTTCAGCAAATTTGTTAACGTCTTGTTTAAATTAGCAACATTGTAGAGTCACTACTCAAATAACACAAACAAAACCAAAAAAGCAACATCCCAGAACCCTGCTGACTTTCTGAGAGCAATGCCATGTTTCTGCTCTCTTCTGAACTGATGAAACATTTAATTTTCTGTCACCAAACAAAATGAAACAGATAAACAAACAAACAACAACAAAAACAATCACAAAAAAACTTAAGAAAAGCCACAGGCAATCTGCAGCAAAGCTTATGTAAGATTATAGTCTTTAAAAAATCTCAGTCAGGGACTGCTTCATAAGGTCAGAATAAATTAACTAAACCAGTATTTATGTAACGATTAGATTANTGGGAAACAATATTTAACATAGTGATGCTAGTGCCATTCTATTGTCTTTGGATCTTCCCGCAGACCAAGAACAGAGGATAAATCCTTAAAAGGTTCAAGATTATTTTTCCCCCGCCACTAGCCCACTACAGCAGTAAAAAATATCCAAGGAAGGCCTCTAAACCTAAGGGTGGAAAAATCTTGCGAGTAATTCTTAAATAACTCTCCAAGTGGATGGCCACACTGAAAACTGCTTTTCTGATTCACTGGACACTGAACAGCTGTACTTTGAAGGATAATTAAGCCATGAAAACCAATTGTGGAGGCCCCTATGCTCTCTGACCCTCTGATTCATCTAGGATATCCTGAGTCTTACCTGAGCCTGAAATTTTAGATCTTAGTATTTCATTTACTAAGTTTTTTCACTGTGGTTACTGCTTTATGCATAGGCAAGACAAATTTAGCTCATGTACATGAATATGAAGTATCACCTCAGCGTGCTATCACTCACCACCTTTTAATTTGGCATGTGACCTTTCTAATAATTTATAATTAGAAGGTAGTATCCTACATACTTGAGGCAATCAGGCTACTGAACAATGGCAAAAATTTTGTCTGAGACTCTTTGGAGTGTAAATGCTGCTTATCACATGACAAAGAGTGTCTGTACCTCTGACTTGCTTTAAATTGAGGTTGACATTAGCTTGGACAATTGGTCTGGAGAAGTGATGAAGTTGGGCTGTGGAAAGATTCATCCTAATCCACTGCTCTACACAATTGAGTTTTTCAGGGCTGAACTGAGACAGGTAGGATTGATTCAGGTTTTGAAAGTAAATATGACATAAAGGTGAAATATTTTCATCCATTTCAAAAGGGTCTAACCTGAATTTTCCTCTTGAATAGTCAATGAGCTACTGCATGTAGGTGTAAAGATTAATCTTACATTTTCAGGCTGGGACCTCATATGCTAAATCAAGATTTGTCATTATTGTACGTCGGCATTGGTAAAAAAAAAATCACAAAAAAAAAGAATAAATTTTGATAGTCAGTACAAACCGTGCATGTGTCAGCCAAAATTTATTGAAATATACATAATTGGACTAGCATATTGAACTGACTTAGTTTTAAAAAAGGAGAAATCATGGAATGGATAGACTGAGATTTGCTGCATTTTGTGGTCTCATGCTCTATTCACTAAGCTAAGAAATGGAATTAATATTTAAGATCTAAAGGGAAGTTCCCTTGCTTAAAACCACATGGGACTGGCATAACATCTTTGTCCTTAAGAGTCAATTTGCCCTTCTCCCACGTGGATAATAAGTCAAGGCCAGTGATCATGCTCTAGCATGAAGGATACAAAAATAACAGGGGATATGTTCAGCATATGATATTTGAGACTTTGAAAAGTCACTTGTCTTATTTCACATTTCACAGCCTGTAACTTATGTAAGAACCACCTTCTGGCATGTCTTCTCTGCTTTCTAATAATTTGAAAATGAGCCCTCTCTTCTGAGGACAGTCGTTGCTCGCATGCTCTGTGTCCCTGTCTGAAATAAAGTCCTGCCTTGTAAACAATCTGCAAAAATGAATTGTTCTCATGGGAAAAAGTCAAACTGGACAGCTTTGTGACAACTAGACCACTGGAGGTTATGGGAAATCTAGCTTTGAATAGGTTACTAAAGTTTTCAACTTGCCCTTTGCTGCTGCAGAGCTGACAAAACTCCGTTGACTACTGGAGAATAGAACTGATTGACATAGCTAAAATTCCTACATTTAATTTTCCTTAAAGTTCAATTTGTGCTTTAATCAGCTTTAGACCTGTGGTGTGTCTTTTAGACCAGCGGAAGAACTTCTGTTTTGCTGTCTGCAATATATAGAATCTGTGCATGGAATCAGCATTTTCCTGTTTCTACTCACTGCATTATCCTTCATGTTCCTCCTTGAGTGAAATTTGCTCCTTACAGAGAGAGGAAAGAAATGTGGCAGCATAAAGTACCTTGACTTTCATCTGTATTGCCTTCTGCATTTAAACCACAAATACAGCCAGTTATCAGGCCCAGCATGCCTGCTGTAGGTGCCTTACATAACCCAGACTGGGTTGGTCTATAAAGTTTGATTGTATTTTCTTGTCTTGTGAAGTGGCCAGTTTTCAAGGGATTTGTTTTACTAGCAGGGATTCTATCAATCAGTTGTGTCAGAACATTTCAGATCGGCTTTCAGGCTCTTTCTCCCATGCCTTCTGCTCTCCCAATTTTCTTGTGTGGTTCATTTGTGTGGTCTTCTAAAGATGAAGTGATTAGTGTTTTTTACAACAGTCATTACTGCGTTTTCTATAGTCTTCCTCTATTCTGCATTGCTTATTAGAGGAAATAAATGCTTAGTTTACACTAATGATTTGACAGACTACAAAGGGCAGTAAAAATCTTTATTACAGGAAAAATATCCCATATTCCTATTACTTGCTTGAAATGGAAAGTAGCACACTAATAAAGTTTCATCTAATTTAGTCTAGAAGTTAGAGAATGTGTGGCATATCTCACTCTTCACTCCATGGCATCAGAATTATATGTGTAACCCCTCCGACTCCTCAAACAAGTCCATCAGCACTGCCTGTATACAATCCTAAACATCCACAGGACTGATTATGTAACTAATGTTACCATCCTTGAACAGGCCGGGGTCACCAGTATTGAGGCCATGCTGTTGAGAATGCAACTGAGCTGGACAGGGCACGTTTCCAGGATGGAGGATCACCACCTCCCTAAGATTGTGCTTTATGGCTGCCACTGGCTGCCACAATAGAGGAGTCCCCAAGAGGAGATACAAGGACTCCCTGAAACAACATCTCAGTCTTGGCCATATTGGCCACCATCAGTGGTCCACTCTGGCCTCAAATCGGGAAACATGGAGACACATCATCTGTAACGCTGCTGCCTCCTTTGAAAACTCACGCGGAATTAGTCTCAAGGAGAAAAGACGATGTAGAAATAACCGCGCCTCATCAATACCACCTAAGGAGACTTTTAGCTGTGCCTTTTGTACCTGGACTTGTTTATCCCACATTGGCCTTTTTAACCATCAGCACATTTGTAACAAGCATGGGTAGAGCCCTTCCCATATCTTCGTTCGCAAAGCTTGGCCATGATGGTAACCCTGAACAGAAAAAGACTTACTTCAACAAAAAAAGTTTGTACAGCTTTTCTGAGTTTATTTCTATTTCCTCTTTCTAGGCTTTATTCTGTTTTCTGTTGGATTTTAAGTTTTTCTTCACTCACTGTTTTCATTATAATATAGGAGTTTGCAGTTTGGACAGTAAAATTTACTTTGAAGTGTAAAAAAAAAACCAAATAAAAGGGAGAAAAACACCTGGAGAAAAATAAGTTTCAGAGAAATGCCCCAGAAAGTTCAGAGATCAGTGCATGCATACAGTGAACATTGTATGCTTGTAGTTCAAGGTGGCTGAAGGTGGGTGAAAATGAACACGTATGAAAAAGAATGGAGAGGAATCGAAATCCTTTTGCAGAGAGAGTTCCTTCTTTAAAAGTGCTAACAGAAATACAACAGAATAATAGTTCATTGCCCTACTTTTTTGGTAACTGAGGTTACAAGCCCCAATCACTTTCCAGGATTAAAGTAGTCTGACCTTTCTTCCATGTCAACTGTCTCTTATCAAGAAAGCAAGAGGGAGAGAAATTTTTATAAAGATGAAGTTGAAACATAGCAGAATCTAACATACAAAACGAAGGTGTCAAGAAATAATTTAGCAGTGCAAATTAGGCTTTTATAGTGAAACTCTGGCCATATAAGTATAATATAAACACTGATTCCGTAAATGACATGAAGTAATAGCATAAAAATAATCTCTTAGAAGAGATCTGATTTTTGCTGTAATTAATTATGAAGCATTGTTAAAAGTAATTATAAAAATGTCCTTAATGATATTATTTCAGGCAACAGTGATAAGTGTGCTTTAGACATGAAAGTCTACAGTAATAAAGTCAAATGAATACAATGGAAATCTAGCTAAATCTAGGAAATGCAAGCGAAATAATTTCAGTTCTATCTTTAAAAGGGATTATCACACCAGTAAAAAAACTCTCCTTAGTTTCAAATGCTAACTACAACAAGATAACAGAGAAAAAAATACTTAATTTGTCTAGGGGACTAGAAGATTTCACTGAAAGCCAGTGGAAAGTAAATTTATTGGTTTTGGACCAGGTCTGTTAGAAACTAATTCTCTTTGCCATTTAGTCTGAATACTGAATTTTTTTCATGTAGTACTTGAGAACGTAAAATTTTTTGTGGTTGTTCCAAATTCTCTGACAAAATTACACAGAAACTCATCATTCTTGGCACAGTGTGATGGATGCCATTTAATGGCATGCTATATAATGACTAGGTTTGTGGCTAGTACTGTGTGAGGCAATGTGTTAAATACAGGCACCCTGCTTAAAACATGGATTTTCAGAACTCCTTTGCTGTTCCAGCATGCTCAAATACATCATGCAATGGCAGAGCCTTGGGGCTGCAGAGTGACTGTGGGTGCAGAGTGACTTTTTGTCCTAGGTGGTAGTAAAATGTGATTTCTTGTGTAGACCTGCCATAGAGCAGCCTGTTCCTAGACACTGACTCGGTCTGAGTTTTGGTAATTGAACTGATTAGGTTACAGTATGAGAGTGCCAAACCAGGCAAACAGGAGATTAGTCCATCCCTAAATCACTGGCTTTCAGCTGATAAAATATTTCTTTACAGGGGTGTGCAGACAGATTTTTAACATTTAAAGGATATTTCTTTTGCTCTCCCTGTTGACATATACACAAGAAATAGATGATTTCCATTTTAAAGGAGTATCTCTCAGTTTTGTATCTTTGCAGTTGACACAGCTATGTACAATAGAAGAAGTTTGAAATCTATTTAATTATATTTTTCCAGTATTTCCAGTCAGGTCAAAATTCCCCCTTCAAAGTTCATACTAGTTATCAAAAAATAATCCTATCACATGATTTCTAAAAGTTACAAAGACTAGTTTGTTTCTATGAGGTGGTGCAAACCTTCAACTTATTTAGTTCTGTGAAGTATGTCATATATAGCTGGCACACAGCTATGGAAAAAATGTGCAATGAGAATAATAGGTATAGACCTTCAGTAGCTCAGATTACATTAGCTGTTCATTTACAGTTTGATTTGCCAGGAACATTTTCTCAGAAAGTAAATCTTTGATTTTTTAGCTTCAGCCAAACTCTTAATCATTTAAGTGTAGGAACAGAGGAAAAGGGGACTTACTTAACAAAGGTATTTGCAACTCCATCAGCTGAACAAACAAAAATATTTTTCTCCTGCTTTGGATACTTTTCTGTTAGATGCTTGAAAAGAGGTGGATCTGCTCAAAATATTAGGTCCTCCTGCCTTTTGCTAGGTCAAAATGCAGGCACTCAAAAACACAAGACAAAATCATGTCCTTGTTGTGTGGTCTTGGAAAGAATTCCAGATGCACTTGAGTGTGTCGTGTTAGCAGTTGCCTGCATTTTGGCTGTACAGTGAGAGGCATGGGAGAATGACGTGGCTGGGAAAGAGAGCAGCAGGAATTAATGTGTCAGAAATGTTTCTAAGTCCTGATTCTGGCTGGCTGTGAGCATCTGAGTGACCTTTAGAAAAGAAAAGGGCAAGTAAGAGGACAGGGAACAGGTTCTGCCTGTCTACATGTGGGACAGTAGCTGGCCACTCTCCATCTATAGCTTTTTTTCCCCCACATTTCTGCTTTTAAGTACTTTTCTGTCAGTATCATAATATTTAGGATAACATATCTGATCTACTATTACATGTAGTCTAATATATCATTCATATTTCTTTAAATACAATTCACCTGATAAAAACATAACAATTTATGATGTGTCTTTAAAACTGTAGATCGGAAAAAAAGCTGGATGTTTGTATAGTTTTCAATGGGGATATAGTAAAAATAGACAAGTTGAGAAAAAAAGCAAAGGGAAAAAAAATTATGTAAAATACATGTCAGGAAATGTAAAGAACTAGATAAGACACTCCGACCTGTTATAGGCAACTCAGGAAAGTCACAGGGAGAGTACAGTGAACTATAGAAGTACATTTTGAAAAGATGGTAATTATCTTGGTAATTACAAGCCAATGAGCTTAACTATCCATAAATATACTGAAAAGATATGAATCAGTGTTCAAGGATTTAGGTAGTAATAAAGATATTTAAAAAAAGATCAACATACTTGTATCAAAAAAGAAATCATTCCTAGTGCTTCTCTTAGGCAGCATGTCTGCTAAAGAAGACAGGAGAAAGACTGCCTTGATTTCAGCAAGACTTTTAACAATTCTGTATGAAATTTTTCTGATAAACTAAGGAGATCATTCATCTTGAAATTACAATAAGGCAGAATTTTATCAGATTGTAAAACAGCATTCAAGCAAATTTTTAAAATTTTCTTCCAGACTAGGGTTTCTTTCAGGTTTATGGGGTTATATAGAAGATTTGGGGACCCTCTGGTCAATTTTAGGACAATCTGGTCTTTTCCAGGTACTGTTCACATTGTTGGTAAATGTTGTAATGACAAAGGAATGCATATATGATGTATGAGCAGCTATGTGAAGTCACAAGCACCGGGTAAGTCAGAGCTTGACAAGAAATTGCTCTAAAACCAGGAAGATGAAATTTATAAAATGTAAGCTGCATGCATATAGATAATGTGCAATATTATAATTAGGAAGCATCCTTGAAAAATTAAAATTAACTGCCAAGAAGTGTTGTAGGAAAGAATATGTAGGTTTCAGTGGATTACTAAATAAATAAAATAAAGATTTGTGTTGTTTAGAGACAGAGGACACTTCCTATATATTAATAGTATTCCTGCATAGAAAACACGAAGGGTTACAACACTTTGTTCTGGTTTTGGGTAGGTGCAATGTCCAGTTTAAAACATTAGATGAAGAGGCTGATGTTGAGATGCTATCTTGGTTGTGTCAGAAGTGATTTGGAACGTGCCATTTTGCAAGAATTTAGTTGTCTCAGCCCAGGAAACGGAAAGCAGATAAAGAGCATAAGTTCCTCTGTGACTCTGATCCCTGAGGAACTAGAGAAATGTACAGACATTAGTTAGCTCTCCATTTTCCAGCTGGGAACACAGATAAGTTAAAGACCAGAAATATATAGATAATAATGTGATACACACAGAACACCCAGACTCAATTCTGCAAGACCTTCTTGACTGAAGGCACTTCAATGCAATTGCCAGAACTCTAGCTGTGGTGAAACGAGAATAAAATTCCAGAAACCATCCAACTACCATTCACTATGTTGCGTTTAATCAGACCTGTAAATTAGAGCAGAGGGGAGCACAGAAGAGAGATTCTCAAATCTTCCAGACTTCTGGCCTTGGGTGTTTCTTAATTAATTAGTATTACAATAATTATAATTAGTATGACAGGAAAAATTCTCTCTCTGTATTTCTTATTATCAGAGCACATTGCTTAAAAATGTTACTGCCAGTATAAGAATATCTATACCACACTGCTCTTCTGATAAGGGTATATTGATTCAGCATAATATAACAGCGTTTTATGTCCCTTGTTTCCAAATATAGACATTTCCTATTTGTCTCCATAAAGAGAACCGTTATATGACAAACAAAGTTTATCATCAAAAAATCTCTTTTGTTGTTGGTAAGAAGTTCAGCGGCAGTCTCAGGACAGTTTATGTCTAAATCCTAACAGGAACACTCTCAATAATAAATTGTCCTTTAACAATGAAGTTATGTTAATGTGGTATGTTCCATCTCTATATTATACAGCATTTGTTATATCATTAGACTGCTTTGTAATATTAAGTCGAACTGCTTTATGAATTTAAAGTATCAGCATCAAGAGGTTGAAATATATTCTGTAAATATCTTTAACAGCCAAACAGTCAATTTGTTAAACAAACTTGGTTTTTTTCTGTTTAAGGACTTGTGGTAGGCAAAACAGCCTCTAACTGCACAGTTGATAATATTTAATATGGTAGACAAGACAGCAGTATGTGGAAACTTTTTTTGAGGAAAAGATGGTATGGAGAAAGAGTGAGAGGGACAATACTGGAGAACTCCAGTGAAGAAGAATAGTGAGGAATGACACAAAAGACTTCTAGCATATTTGTTGAAGGAGTTACAGCAGGTTAAAGGAGGGTATTTGGGGATCCCTAACTTTTTACACAAAATGAGTTTTCTTCCTCCCAGTGAAAACTCTTCTACTTTTTCCCCTTTTCCCCTCCCCCTTCATTTGTTCTAGTTCAGTTATCCTTCACCATGTCCTACCAAGCATGAGGAATCTCAGACTTTACAATTTCACACATACATGAAAATGAATATTTGCTCTTTGATAACTTTGAAGTCTATTTCCCCATACAGAGTTAACTATCTCAGCTCTGAGTAAAATATGAGTAGGAGGACAACAGTATTTGGACAATATTACATGCAACAATTCAGTCTGATTCCCTTGAATCCTTTGATTGTGTCCATAATCATTCAAAGAGGCTAAATTTATCCCCCTCTGCACTTGGTTTCTTTACTGAAACATGGAGTTACTTAATGTGTCCCTCAGATGCAGCCAAATTCTTTCCATTTCAGTTGATTTCCAGATCACCAGAATTTCTTTGCTGTGAAAGTACATCTCGCCTCCTTTGCCCAAATTACTGGTGTCAGCTGGACATAGTAGGCTTGAAGACCAAGACTGAAAATCTAAAATTTTATTTATAAAGAAACTATGAGCAGAGATATTGAGAAAAATTCAGAACTACAATTTGATTGTCTGGTGGAGTTTTCTACTTAAAAGATAACCATCAGCAAAAAAATTGGGATATAGGTCACAAAGTCTTGACAGCTTGGCTATCAATGTGTGGGTCAATCACAGCGTTTCTTTGTGGTTTTGATAAAATGAAATGAAAACTTTTTATTCACCTGATTCTTTTCACATCTAAACAGAAATGCCAGATTTCACCCTGAGAAATTTTCTGCAAATTGTTTAGACCACTGAATAATCTATAATTTTAATACTCAGCATTTCTTCTCATTATTTATAATCCTTTTTTTTTTTTTTTTTTACCCCTATGCAGACAGGTTTTCAAAGCAGAAATCAAAAATAAAATCCCAATGCTTAAGAGCTATTTGGCAACTACTCAAAAAAAGGTGGCATATTGTTCATAGGCTGCATGTTCCTGCCTGTATTTCAGATTCTTTTTCGCTAACTGTACTATGAAACAGTGTCAAGGAACATGAACTGCATAAAGCAGAACTTGGAAAAACTTAAATAAGGATGGACTTAAAGTTTAATCAAATTCCCCTATTAATCACCCACTGCTGACAGATCTACAGCCAGTGAAAGATCTGTTTTTTCTTTCTGCTAATGCAGATTAGTCTGTCCTAAGCTCTTTCAAGCATTTTCATTAGTACTGAGCTCTGGGGCTTTCAGCCCATGCCTTATTTTGACACTACATACACAATATATTCACATTGCCGATTGTGAATTTGCTCTAAATTTGTATGTTCAGGAATCTTCCATATTTCATTTATTCTTTGTTCCAACTGTCCAAACAATAATCATTAAATCATGAGTACTATATTGCTGACCTAACTGTAGTCTGATTGACCTTGAGAATCATAGAGGATTTCTCTTTTTGGGATAAATCTAAATTAAAAGAGCTAATTCTATTAGCCCTTCTATTAGAAGACTATTCACTCTTACAGATTTCCAGCTGGCTACTCTGCTCAGCATTGAAAGTCTTGAATTCCTTAGTGATGTAAGGTCTGTCGGGGAGTGCTTTCAGTAGTCTTAAAACCCTACAGCACTTGGTTTGGCTTGGGCACATATTTTCAAATACAGCTCTGTTAATTTGCCAGCTTTGGAGTATTAATTCTGTCCAGGATTGATGGAGAAGTATTTTCTATATTTGCTGAATCTACTTAATGAATGAGAGGTCAGAAAAACTCAAGACCTAACCAGAACTTCTCAAACATTGGATGTTTAGAACTGAGAATCAGTGTGTACATATTGCTACTTAGTTCATGAATTTAAACTTTGACAGGTTTGTTCTCTAATTTTACCATTATATATGCTTCAAAACTGAGGAAATTTATTCACATAAATTGAAAAATTTAGCTGTGAAAAAAAATCAGTCATTCCATTTATCTTACTTTTAAAGAAAAATAAAGTTAATGGATATCATGTACTCTTGCTGAGTTCTGGAACACCTCTCCTATGAAGAAAGAATGAGAGAATCGCAGTTATCCATCCTGAAGAAGAAAAGGCTCTGGGGAGACCTTATTGTGGCCTTTTTGTATATAAATATATTTATATATCTTTTATGAGAAAGATGGAAAGACTTTTTACCAAGACCTGAGATGACAGGACAAGGTGCAATGGCTTTAAATTGAAAGAGGCTACATTTCGATGTAAGGAGGACGTTTTTCATGGTGAGACACTGGAACAGGATTTCTAGACAACTCGTGGATATTCTATCCCTGGAAATGTTCAAGATCAGCTTGGATGAGGTTTTGAACAATGTGACCTAGTGAAAAACACCTCTGCCCATGCCAGGGGGCAGTTGGGACAAATGATATCTGAAGATCCCTTCCAATCCAAAACATTCTATAACTTTATGATTATATGATATTATCCCTAGTGAGCTATTTCAAGTACCTACTGCATATTATTTTTTTTAAGTTATTTAAGTTATATTTTTTAAGTTTTTTAACCTTTGCATTTTTCTAGATTTAAGAAAATCCATGTTTATACAATAAGTTACTCATAAAGCAGCAAAGAACTGAACATCACTGTATGTGTTCCCAGAAGACCATNTATGAAGAAAGAATGAGAGGATCGCAGTTATCCATCCTGAAGAAGAAAAGGCTCTGGGGAGACCTTATTGTGGCCTTTTTGTATATAAATATATTTATATATCTTTTATGAGAAAGATGGAAAGACTTTTTACCAAGACCTGAGATGACAGGACAAGGTGCAATGGCTTTAAATTGAAAGAGGCTACATTTCGATGTAAGGAGGACGTTTTTCATGGTGAGACACTGGAACAGGATTTCTAGACAACTCGTGGATATTCTATCCCTGGAAATGTTCAAGATCAGCTTGGATGAGGTTTTGAACAATGTGACCTAGTGAAAAACACCTCTGCCCATGCCAGGGGGCAGTTGGGACAAATGATATCTGAAGATCCCTTCCAATCCAAAACATTCTATAACTTTATGATTATATGATATTATCCCTAGTGAGCTATTTCAAGTACCTACTGCATATTATTTTTTTTAAGTTATTTAAGTTATATTTTTTAAGTTTTTTAACCTTTGCATTTTTCTAGATTTAAGAAAATCCATGTTTATACAATAAGTTACTCATAAAGCAGCAAAGAACTGAACATCACTGTATGTGTTCCCAGAAGACCATTCTCTAATATTTAATGCTGTAATTATTAAAAAAACTCACATGTTTTTTATATTCCTTCAGAAATATGAGTATGATATCCTCATAATTTCCAATGAAAAGCTGTGAGCTCATAGATAGTAGTTGTAGCCAGGGGGCATTTTGAAGGTTTACCAAAAAAAAAGATATCTAAATCTTTTAGTTTTGGTGAAGAAAGAAACTTCAGATTCTGGCATTTGGCCAACTGGTAGCTAAGGTTCTTTGGATACAAAGTTTTGTCCAGGTGAGTCTCTCTGTCTGTGAGAAATTTGCTGAGTTGGACATGAATGCTTTACAGCAGCCTTAGCCAGATTTGCTGGCATGTTAATTTATACTGGCAAGAGATTATGAATTTTAGACTGTGAAATAATTTCATTTTGTTTGTTCTTAATCAAATTGTAGCAATTGGGGTCAACAGCACTGCTTTTTTACAAGCTGTCAGCACATTACCTGGCAATCGGTGTTCTGAACAGTGAAGTAACAGACATTGTGGATATTTGTAGCACTGTGTAAGGAAGAAAAGCAGGTCTTAAAAGACTGTGATTGCAAACATACATGTTACATAGCACTCCTTACTCAAATCTTGTATATTTTTCTTATGTCCTATTTTTCTTCTTTTTTTTGTTATGCAAAACATACCAACACTTGCCATATGAGGCCACAAATATTACAAGAGTTTAACAGTTTAGAAAGACTTGCTTTGCTTATTAACATGTAATCAAAATAACAAAAGCCACATCTGATATCATGTTTGTAAGATTTTTGCTGAGGAAAAGAGATCAGGTAAAGATCTTTTGCCAAGGAGACATCAAATACTAATTTTCTACTGGTTTACTTATTCAATGACAAATTATTCAGTAGGTCAGGATGAATTTCAGTGAAGGGCTTCTAACAAACAGCTGAATCTCCTCTTCTAAAAACACTGGAAAATTGAAAGGCTGTCTTGGCTGTCAAACTCTCATTCAAAAACAATTAATCAAATCTATTGGCACACTGGCTTTATGAAAGAAAAGAAAGTCGATTATTCAGTACGATTATTCAGTAGTGTGCTCTCCCTTTTCCTAATGGAAGTCCGTCCTCCAGATTCTTGGTGGTGCAGATACTTGGACAGCTCTGTCCTCCCCTCCTCCTCTTCTAGTAAGGCTTGAGTTATAAAATGTGGGTATGAAATCCCAGGGCTCCATTATCTGTCTTGCTGGATGGCAAAGGATCAAACGAGCTGCATCTGACCGAGTGCTATGAGCTGTTTTGTGTCCAGCACAGACAGCTGCATCTCTTCTTCTGTGGTTTTATTCTTACAGAATGAATCCCAAGGCTGCAATATACTGGTGTACATTATTACTGGAATAATAACCCTGAGAGAGTAGCTAGTTTGCTCAAACCTTTACCCACAATTTCAACAATATAATCTTCTACATGTTATTCTCCATGTTGTTTTAAACAAAGGATTGCAACAATGACAGATAATAAATTAAAACTAAACATTATCTACATTTGTTTCCGATGCTTTAAGCTACAGTTCTCAGCCAAAGGCCAAACAATTTTTTCCGACTTTCCATCAATCTAGAGCTTATTACTCCAGGATTTCTCCTTTGTTTCAGACCCCAGGCCCCATCCTTATCCTGCAGCCCTGAAAAGCATGTTCAGGTATGCCACAATGCTTGCCTCAGTGGCGGCTACCCACAACTCCTGCTTCAGCCCTGGCTAGCTCCGGCCGCCTGGCCAAGGGGCACTGGGTAGGAGTGGGGCACCTGTTGGTTCAAGGCTCCCTCGCAGAGGGAGGCCAACCTGGAGGCATTCAAGGACAGCCTGGTCCAGCAAACCCCCTATACGAAGACTAGTTGGTCTGTCCAGCCCAGGAACCCTTGATGATGAGGTTACAGCTGTCAGCAAGCAAGGGATACAAGGCAACTCTCTCCGGTTAAGACAGTAACAGATTATTAGCACTGGGCAGGCAATGTGCCAGCCAGGCCTTTAAACTCGGAGGGGGAGCAATCAGAAAGAGCCCCGAGCCCCTCTGGGCACGGGGGCTGAACTGGGGGGAGGAGAGAGGGAAAGGACCAATGGGAGAACAGGGAAGGAGGGCTTGGGACCAGAGGCCTACAACTCAAGCCACTGATCTACTGAGTAACAAATGATTGACACAGAGGGTTCGGGAAGTAGGGGAGGAGTCAGGGTACAAATAAGGGACTTAGGGGAGGATACAGAACTGTGGGATAAACTATTCTAGTGGGGAGAAAAAGGGGCGACTGAACAGTCCATTATAAAAGAAACTGGGGTAACAGAATTTTACAGAAAATAGTACAAATAAAGAATATACTGAAGCTGTGCACCACCCCACAGGCATGACAGGACCACCTTAGATTTCAGAAATCTCGAGGTCTTTACAGCAGCTTTATACGATATCTGTATGTTAAAAAACAAGGCAAAGTCTGTGAATGGTCTGTGGCATTATCTCTAACTGTCCATCCAGATAAATTGCTTTAATGACCTCTGGTAATTGTGGCCCAAGGCTCTTAAACCTTAAGTCTTTTTAATAATTCCTTTTGGAGATTTGAGAACTAGCAAGGACTATGGGTCATTCCGGATGAGTGCTTTGCTTGCAGACTGTGTTTTGGAGAATAAAGGATTTAACATTATGGAGAAGCCTTCCCCTTGTCAGTTTGTTTTAGCATGAGATAACCACCCTGACTACATTTAAGCTAATTGTAAAGACAAAGCGTTAATTGGATGGTCAAGTAGCCAAAAATGTAGACAGCCAGTACCTCTTGCAGTAAGGGTAAAGACAGCAAAAAAATAGGTAACATTCAAGAGAAATATGGCTTGGGTACAGTAGCCAAGACCAAAGAACAATCTGCAGCATTTTCTAAGTGACCAGCAAGTACATATAGTTTGGACTGAAAAATTACTAACCTGAAATACGAATCAGTGCCAAAGAGGATTTTTATGAAACAAAAATTACAAGAAGATGAACCCCTTTTTTATTTTTATACAGCTTTTTGCAAAATTGCTAAGTTTGGGGGAGGAAATAAAAAAGAGAAGTGGAAGTTGGTGTTCTTGCAGAATAAGTGAAAGCATGTTCACCACTTACGTATTGCAATAAGGTAAGAGACAAAATATTGCTATCTGCACTTAAATGTTCAACTTTAATATATGTTACTATATTTCTAACATTTCATTAGGACCCGGCTCCTTTAACTGCTGCAGAAATGGCATCACCATTAATCAAGCAGGGTCACCTTTAGCACTTTCATTGCAGTGATTTGGTTTTTTAAATTGCAATTAATTTTCTTGTTTATTTCCTTTTTAGGCAATGTTATCTTTACAATATAGTTATAATAGACACATTTTACTTTATGAATTATAGCAAGTGTGTGTATGTGTACCACTCTATAATAGATGCAAAATGTCTGTATATCCTTTGTGTAAACTAGACTGTATATTATATAGTGGCATTGGCTCAAAAAGTTGAGAAAAAAGTCTTTCAACAGAATTTCTTTTGAAAAGAGAAAGCAAATTACCACTGGGTGCCACTGTTCTTCCTTCCAGCTTTCATGTCTATCACTGCAGAATGATTTTAGCAGTAAAGGCCATGATCCAGAGCCCATTCAGTGAGTGCTGGAGCTCACAAATACTTCAACAAGACGTGATGAGAATTTGAACAAACATGGCCCTTCAATAGAGATGTGCCTGTTGCATAATGCTTATGAAATATGGTCATTGCTTATGCAACAAAAGCTCTCTGGAATTTTATTCCTCTGCTGTACATGGTTTTGACAGCAGCAGCTTCCAAGAGAGAGGTTAGTAAGCTGGTCTTGCATTCCTGAGAAGACAATATTTTGCTCATTCCAGCAGAATGATGGACAGACCCTCAGAAACCAGTTCTTCATATGTATGGTGAAGGTATAAAGCCTCCTTTCATCCAGAGAGGGATACCCTCCAGAGCATCCTTGAGAAGCTGTAATTTTGTTTCCTATTCCTTCCAAGCTGCATAATTTGCCATAAAATAACACCAACATCCCCTTCAAGGAGGATGCACAGTAGCTGCAATTTAATGATGCTGGCATTATTCTTCTCTTGGCTTCACTCTCCAATGGTAATATTGTTGATTTATGAAAGACTCACAGTACTTAGATAAGCTATTTCCTGACTCTGTGCCTTCCCTTTCTCTGACTCTATAGAGCCCCAAGTTATGAAAAAGAAAGGGAAAGCATTGTCCTAAGCTTTTAAAATCAGGCTAATGCTAAATGCCTCTGAAAGATCTTTTCCGAATCCATCCAGTATTATCTAAATTGTACAACAAAGCTAGAAATACAATGCTTAGAAGCATCTTTAGTAACTAATGAATATAAGGCCAGACTTACAAAGATTTTTAAATGCCTGATAATCCAAACACTAGGATTTTTAAATGCTCTAAGGTCAATGGAAGGTAGCTATATCCGGAACTTCCTGGTTATTGGCAAGTTCAGCATCAAGGGATCCTGTGTCTAAAGGCTTTTACTGGCTAGATATATAAATATCTACGACATTCACAGGAATCCACTGAAGTATAACTGTTTGTATAGAGCAGGGTATTATTCTTACAGAACAAGTGTTGTTATTGTCAGGCTACATTTCATCACCTAACTGAATTTCTCTAACTTGTATAAAAGGAATATTGGTTGAAAAATATATTTTCCATATCCTCTATTGTCTCATGGAATCATAGAATTGTTAATGTTTGAGACGACTTTAAAGATCAGCAAATCCAACCACTTACCCAGCATTGCCATGTTCACCACTAAACCAAGTCCTCAAGTGCCACATCTACAGTTTTTGATCACTTCCAAGGATGGTGATTCCATGACATCCGAGGCAGTCTGTTCCGATGCCTGACCACCCTTTCACTGAAGAAATTTTTCCTCACATCTGATCTAAACCTCCCTTGGTGCAACTTGGGACCTTTCCTCTCTGTCCCTTGTTCTCTGGGAGCAGAGCCCAACTCCTCACAGCTTCACCCTTCTGTCAGGGAGTTGGAGAGAGCCAGAATGTCCCCCCCCAAGCCTTCTTTTCTCCAGGCTGAGCCCCTCCAGGTCCCCCAGCCACTCCTGGTGCTCCAGCCCCTTCCCCAGCTCTGTTCCTTTCCCTGGACACTCTCCCCTCAACCTCCTGCTTACTGAGGTTTAGAACAGTCTGGAGACATTGGGTGTTTCGGAAGCTTTGCACATCCCTGCCAGAAACACAAGGACACTGGAGTTTAAAGGATAGTGTAAGTTTTTTTCTAGTTATCAGTGGCATTGAACTGTGGGAGATAGATATTCCATTCTAGACCATTTTTTAAATTGGTTTTTGAGCCTAGCCTTTCGGATATGCAATATGGTTTAGGCTTTCAAGGGTTAGATGTCTTCTATTAAAACCTGTTTCTGGGCATTAGAGTCTATGCATTCAATAAATTTTTCCAAAAGGGAATAAGCTTTGGCTTTTCTTAAAGTACCTTCATTGTACTTGCTCCTATGTTTCCCAGAAGAGAGTATCTCCTTAGTACTGCCTAGATAGTTCAAATGCAATTCAGATGTAATTCCTCTGTATTTCAATGTCTTTTTGTTATTCTTCATTTATTCCATCATGAAATGTATAGGGGCCCGGTTACTTCTTGCACTAAGTGAAGGCTTAGCTGTATTAATTTCAAGTTAGCCTGATATCATTTACTAGAGTCCTTATCTCTTCTCTTGAACACAATAATAGATGCAGCTATACAGAACTGATTCACTTAAAATATGGGGAGAAAGAAGCAACCGTAAAGCAAAAAAAACCCAAAAGTATGTTTCTAGGTTTATAGGCAGAAAAAAACCTGATGAAACTATACATAATAAAGATTATGTACATAAGGTTAAATATTTTATAGGCTGTTTATTTTGTAAGACTAAACTATACTAGTGAGAAGGCGATATAAAAGATAAGTCTTTCAAAGAGCAGAAAAAAATCCATAAAAAAATTGTAACTTTGAGCTTAAGATTTCCAAGTGTCACAGGAACAAAACAGGTTTTTTTTTAACTTTATCATAATAAATAACCTGCAATTGAACTTCAGACACTAAAGTAATTTGCTTACTTTTTACTTCTCAATGTTTTGTGCCTGGATTTTCCTTCCCTTTCTTTAGATGGGTAAACTTACTTTCAGTTAAGCACAGTCATTTGGGTGGTTTTTAATTAAAAAAATACAAAGAACCCCCCCCCCCAAAAAAAACAAACCAAAAAAACCCACAAAAATGTGTGAGCGATTTAATCTAAAGGGATATTTGTTGAGTATTAATGTATTCAAATATACAGCATTCGCATTTGGAGCCAGATAGAACCACTTGTCTTCGCCTTGCAATCCTTGGTGTCACTTGAACCGCTCATGTGACAACATTCTAATATGAAAAGAGACAATAGGCATTGTTGGCTTCTCATATTAATAAATAAGAGCCACAGTGTGTGCAAACAAAGGCTGCTTCCTGGAACATTGTGTCACATGATGCCCAGGGTCAATCCTGATGGATTTACTTCATTGAGATCAATGACCTCTTTTCTCCCGACATTAATTTTGCACCACCACAGAGACATTACTATTATGTGGCCCCAAATTCTGATCTCAGTTTTGTTAGTGTATTTCGGATCAGAGATGACCTGCTGATCCAAGGGTTGTATCTGGCTTTACCCCTAGAAGAGGCTCATGTGAGCAGGGAAAGCAGACCCGGCTGTCTTGGGAATCTTTGCAGAGCTGTAATTAGACAGTAAAATCTGAATGAATTTCCGTAGCAGTGGTGAGAGAACAGCTCTTGAGGATTTTAAGCAAGTGTCCCATTTTTCTACTGAGCAGTGAGTTAATGAAAATAATAAATACTATGTGACTGTCTGTGGGGCTTATAACCCCTCTGCTTTTCCTCTAAACTTAGACTTAAGTCACACTGAAGATGAGTGTTTTGCTTTCTTGCTTGTGTGTTTTGAATGTCCTTATTGCCAAAAGGTCTCCCTTAATTTTATGGGTTGCTACAGTTTAAAATATATAAAGTTATCATATAAAAGAAAACCAGAAGCAAGATAAGTCTCTTAGAAACAACAGACAATCTGAGATTTGTATCCTTAAATGTTATTTGCTACTCTCTAAACATTTCTAATACATATTTTCCAGACTGCTAATAAATACACATGAGCATTGCTCCTCAGAAAAAAAAAGTTAACACAGAAATGTCTGATAGCATGCCTATTACTTCAGAAAAACTGCTATAAACTGGTTAACCACCTTTGGTTCATGTTGCGGAAGTTGAAATAGATGACCTTTGAAGGTCTCTTCTAACCCAAATAATTCTGAACATAGGGGTGTGTTTGGGGTGTGTGTGTGTATGATTCTATACCAAAACCAGGCTTTTAAACCTGCAGTATTACTCTCTTCTCCATTACTCATCCATATATCTTGGCTCCCTGTTGCAGCACTACCCTGTAGCTTCCTTACATTATTTGCATGGTAATCTAATAGAAAGTGCACCATTACCCTGGGAGATATTTCACACTTACAAGCAATTTGGTGAGAAAAGTAGTTAGAGCCTTAATCTTGATGGAAAACCCCAGGAGAAAAACAAAGGGAATATCTCTTTTGGAGATTATACCAGGAAGAAGGAAGCCTGGAATAAACGAAATCCTAGTCCTGAAATCTCATAGAAGTCTGCCAAATATACAGCTGAGATTGTAACTAAAATACACCATGATATTGCAGATGACTGATACTGACTGACCAACACTTGTCAATTAATTGACCTGCAGTCTGTTCAGCCTTAGCTAACATTAATATTCATGACATTGTCCAGACAATCTACTTAAAAGTGGTGGGGTTTTTTTCTGTTTTGGGTTTGTTGGTTTTTTTTTTTAAACACATCACTAATAATTCAGCACTAGTTCAGGCAGGAGAATAAAAAGAATAAGAGGAATGAGTTCTTACCAAGATTCTTATCTTCCTTCAGAATGACTAAGTAATAAAGGTTTTTGTAATCTGCTTTGTCTCCAGTCTCTGTCTCTAATGAATCTGAACACACTGTTCAAGTTCCAAGAAATTCTGTTGCTCTCCAGAGCTTCAAAAAGTACATTCCAGAAGGTTTGTTTCCTTTAGGTCTTTGACCAGTGTCAAACAGACAAGATTAACGCTAAGAAAAGTAGCAATGGAATCTTCCTTATCTCTGATTTAATCACAAGTTTGGACCTGCCTTTGTGCACATCAGGCTCCTGAGAACCCAAGCAAGGCCCTGGTACAAAGTAACAGATACAAGACAGTACTATCTAAATACAGATGTATGTAATTCATTAAAGGTTACCGATATGTTCACTACACATATATTATCTGAATAGTAACCATAGCCCATGTTTATCTAATTCTACTTGCCTACTGTGTCTTTTTCAATACAGTACTGTATTCTTGGAAAACTTTCAAAGTACTACTAACGAATAAATACAAGCCCAAAGAAAAGGAGGAAAATGCAGAGTCACTGGTAACATGACAACTGATTGATTTGTGAGTTGTCCAGTTGATTTTTCCTCTAGATTATGTTGACTCTTCTCTTTGTGTCACTACAAATAATTAGGAAATTCAAGGTCAATTACACATTAATATTTGAGTAGAACCACTCTTCTCTTTTGCTGATCTGAATTCATGACATGATTTTAGTTTTTAAGAAAATAGACAAATATGACAATTTTAGCTCCACATTTCAGCCAGACTCTCTCTCCCAAACACCAGCACTGTAGCAAAGCTTTCCAGGTGATTATGGAATCCCTACAAATGTAGACCAACCAGATTTTTCATTAAATACTGGAAGTCTAAGACATTGTGTCGTATCCCTATCCTGCTGAACTAGTCCTGACTACAAAGATTACTGAGAATACCTTGGACACTTCATCAAATTGTGTAATGGCTCCAGGACACTTGATATAAACAAAGATCAGTGCTTGGCTGTGGCAGTTCCGTATTTAAGCCAGTGCCCATTTAGACTGTTTTCCCTTTATTTCTTTGTGAGTTCAGGTCTACAAAAGCAATACAGTATTTCAGCTGGTGCATTTCTAGGGGATTATTGTTCTTGACGGGTGGTTAAACATCATTCAATGCATGCAATGATTGCCCAAAAATGCACTGCCTGTTTTGTTTTAGTGTTTAAATAAAACACTGTGAGGATAAGTTTGTTTGAAGTAAGGTAGTCTTAACAGCAGTGTTTATATATGGAAGTGCATAAACACTATTATTTCTGTAGAGCCAAAAGTGAAATTCCTTCTCTACAGATAGTTCTGTCTGAACACATGCTTTTATGTCATATCCAGCTGATCACAGAATCATGAAATTGTAATTATTAGTGACTGAGAAACCTATTAGGTAAGTCCTGTGGGGCCAACACAGAATCCCTGACAGTAATCTCTCATAATATATGTAGCTATACAGCTAATGTAAGTAATTGGAACTTTCTATCTCTCTATCCAGTTAATTCTGCCTGAATGCAGGCTTATGTTTTATATTATTCCCAGATGATCAGAGAATCCCAAAATCAGAATTTGTAGTGATAGAAAAATCTATTAAGTTAGTCTGCCAGGGAGCAGCATGGCATCAATGACACAGTAATCTCTCATGATAAATGTAGTTATACAGCTAATTTTAGTAACTGGGTCTTGCTTCAAACCAATGCATTACTTCTGAGGCCATTTGTATCTGATGTCTCTACAAGAGAATTGTTCTGCAGCACGACTTCAGCTTTGTTAGTGAGGAAGCCACACGAATACTGGTACAGCAGTGCTGTATTTGGAGCAGAATATTGGCTTAAAGAGAATGGCAAAGATGTAACAAATCGGCTTTTGTTCTTGTTTTTCCAGGCAGGATGTTTGCCTCTGCTAACTAATTACATAACCAATGGCTTTGCTTAGTATTAAATGTCATGCTCTTGGTGGTATGAATGGTGTACACAGATAGACTTGTGCCTTCAGTACACAATATAATTGGTGTTTCTTTCTCTTTTCCTGTGGATTTTTAGGGCTGGACAGAAAATTTATATCTTCTTATATCTGAAGCTTTTCAAGGAGATGTGTAGGTTGTATCTTCATTAGAAAATAATCACAGCTGAAATGACTCCCAGTTAGTCCGTGTGTAGCAATTCAATCTGCCGCAATAGAGCCACACATAAATCAGTATGTTGGTGTCATATACACATTGGCCTGCTTTTGGCTGTGATCAGTAGAATAAGCAGCTTATCTCAAGATTTCTACACCAGTAAATCATTGAATTATTCCAAACATTTCTGCAGAAAACCACGTACCAGACTGCCAAATCAAGACGTTAAAGAAACAAATGTTCTAGAGCAGGGTGGCTCTGCTCTCAACAGCCAAAGGTATCTGAACTCCTGCTATGGAACACCAGTTCCCTATAGCCTGGTTCAGTTTAGCTTGGAATCACATGGGAAACAGGATCTTGCTTCTATCAGGATGACAACAGGTTCCTGATTACAGGAAGTCTATCTGCCCAAACTGTGTTTTCCTACTCCTCTTGCTGGAAGGTGAGACACTCAAACAAAAGACTGAGGCTGACCCTCAGGCTGTAGTTTTTAGTTTTTAGACCATGAAAATCTGGTGTGATTATGTTCTGCTAAGTGCTTAAGGTGGAGATCTGTTCTTCCCTAAAAACTGGACAGCTGCCAAACTCTTAGGCAGCAATTACCTGATTATGCCTCTGCTAAATGGCTGCCATTAACAGATCTGTATCTGTATGGTTTTTATGGTACTGACTAAGGAAGAGATCCCAGGGATACCTTTCAAGGTGTCCACATGGACCAGACTGTCAGAAAAAGTCAGATCTGTGTGGTTGCACCTAATCTCTTACTGTTACCCTTGACCTTTTCATCAGCTCTGTGCATTGGCGTATGGTTCTGTTACCAGTTCCTGCTCCTCTGACAACACTGTGCAGTAGAATTTCCCTGTGAGAGATTAAAACCCCTCATACCAAGCCAGTGATTACCCTGGATTCTGATACAATCCTCCTTTAGCTGTTAAAAAACAAATTAATCACATTTGGTTGAGGTTGATGTGATCTGTTCTACTGAATACCAGGCAGAAGAGTGCAAGCAGAGAAACTGACAGCTGGAGATGGAACTGAAACACTGAAGTCCCATAGGAATTTTATTTCTTCACTGATAATGTCAGTTGGGTTACAGTTCAGCAAGACAGAAGGAACCTATGTTTGGGAGCTTGTACTTGGAGAAGCTTATGGAAGGGGTGGGAGAAAAATGAGGTATCAGATTTTGTGACTGTAGTGTCTGCACATTTTCACAGTGGTTATCTATTGTTTTCAGTATTCTAAAAGAGTAATTTGAGGTCTGCCCTAGACCTCAGGACATTGGGGATACGATTGACACAGACGATTTTAAGGTAGAAGGCTGCAGAAAAGACAGAATAATAAAAATACCAATCCACCCTCATAACACCTGCAAGAATTAAATGTCACTTCACTGTGTGTAGTCAGCTAATCTCAGTGACAATTATGCTACACAATAGCAACTGTTAACTGAAGTAGTAGGACAATTTTAGTAAATGGAATGAAGCCAAGACACCATCTTAAATTCTAAAAAACAAAAACGACAGGACTTTTAAGTATCCACAAATAAAAGAAACTTAAGTTTTTTGCTGTTCTGAGAGATGACCTGGAGCATAACATCATAAAGTGTTTAATAAATGGTGATTTTAGCATTAATTTCAGAATAATACCTTTTTTTTTTTGCTTTTGCTGACCAACATCCGTTCATACCAGTGCTTTGAGGATATTGCACTCCCAATATGTTAACATATATATATATATATATGGCTTAAATTTGGCCCAAAATGCAAGTCACAGACGCCTACATGATCCAGTCAGATGGGTTTTATCGAGTAAGGCTAACTTCATTTAGTAGTCTGTACAAAAAAACAGACAAAACCCCACAACCAAAACCAAAAAACCCTCACAAAAATAAAACCCTAAAACAAGCAAAAAACAAACACTCCACCCTAAACCAACCAACTACCCAATAAAAAACCCAAACCAAAACAAAAAAACTCCCAGGCTGGTTATATAAAACAAGTTTTATAAATTTTAAGCAAACAGGAAGTGTGAGTATCTTTTCTAGATTAAAAAACTATCAAGATCTCTGAGAAAATAATTAACTTTGTCCCACCTACCTTGAGCTTCCTGAAAGGCAGATATTAAGAATTCATATTATCTGTGTAGGGTCCATCTCCTGTCAATTGAAATATACAGAGGGGCCAGAGATCTGTTAATCTTGTTCTGCTATCAGGGTCTAGGAACTGTCTTTGCTTTTTACAGAGACAAAATTTGATGAGTGCAAATAAACATATGCTCAGTTTCCAAAATTTGGGTGATAGCAAAGGACAGACAAATACTGCTATCTTAAATATTTACAATAATAAGACACAGAAAGAGATCTAGTATTTTTATGATCTGCAAAAATAATGCGTACAATATTTCAGGCAGAATATGCAGGTTCCTACAGTAAGCAGTTATGCACTGGAGGAACATTTCTCTAGGTTGTCTGATACAAACTAAAACAGAATATAAAGTGTGATGGAGATCTGTGCCATTGAATATTTTTTACTAGTAATATTAATGCTTTTTACCACTGTCATCTTTTGGCCTGTTGCAAATGTAGGATTCTCATATATGGAAGTGTGCTTAGAAAGATAGAGAAAGAGCTGAAAAGAGAGCTGAAAAGACAGAGAGACAAACATGAGACAACCATAAGAGAAGCATGAGAGGGAGCCATGATAAAGAACCCTGGATGTAATAGAAGTATGCGTGGTGTGCAAGATATACAGATGTAAAAATTAATAAAAGTCTTTAGTGAAGTCTTTGAGACTATGAATAACTGAAGACATAAAAACCGAAATGCCACAACTTGTTGAGGAAAGAAAATGGGAAGAAAGACATGGGGGAAGAGGGAAAAGAAGTTATGTTTTTTCTAAATTAGACATAACACTTGAACTAGTTTGACCAACTCTTCATACTTCTGTGTCTGGAAATACCTGTTATATACTAGGGTTCAGTCAGTATTTTTTAAATTCTTAATTAGCTGCACTGTCAGCAGCATGGATATTAGCAGTGTCAGTCACCCCTGGATGAGATTTGTGAACTTGTATGGCTTAGCTGGGACTTGTATTTGTCTCAAAAGTCACCCCCTTCCTCCTTCTGGGGTAATCAGACTTGTTTGGAGCTTCTCCTTATCTGATATTAAAAACAGTACAGATTGCAATTTTGTCTGCCAAAAACTCAAGAAAATTTTCAAAATTGGGTTATAAAACAGAAGGGAACTTGATGCACAATTATTCTTATTTGTTCTTTAATGATTTGATAGTTTGTCAGCATTGAGGACACCTGCAGACTCTTCCCATTGTGCAGATCACAGGGCCTGTCAATACTAACCAGCTTATGATATCAAGCTATAGTAACATCTCCAAAATTGAAGGAAAAATGAGAAAATATACTCTCTCATTTCTGAGCAGCTTTATGTTTCACTGACTAAGAAATGCATTCTTATTTATTTATCACTTTTCAGGTCAATTATTTTAATTATTCTCAAATGTAACACTTTATGAACAGAAATTACATTGATATGTTGATATTATTGTAGCACTAAATTTAATTTAAGCTTAAGGAAACATGGAAACTGAATCCAAGATGGTGGCTGAGTTTTTGTGACTTAAAGCTTATTTCCAGGAGGTCAATAATGAAGTCATAAACTCCATTAAGTGTTGCTAAAACCCTCCTTATATGAAGGGCAGTTTAATTTTCTTAACTTTTTGATAGCCCTAAAACACATTCTACTTGGTTCGTCCCACTGACAGGTAAGTCAAAATTCCTGTAGAAGATCCCTCTGAATTTTTCAATGGTTTTTTGGGGGGAGGGGCAATATTATAACTTATAATTAGAGAATTCCAAATCTGGACTTGAGTCAATGTCCTCAAGGACAGGACTGCCAGGTAGAGAAACCTAAACAGTCTGGAGGAATGGACAGGCAGGAACATACAGAAATTCAGGAACTGATGCACAGTTCTGATCTGGAACTGAATAATGGTTTGACCATGGCTGCAAGCAGCTCATTGGATCAGAGACCTCTGAATCTCCCTCCCAGCCTGAATTATCTTCTTAGTCTCTCATCCCTTGGCCCTGTCATGAATTTATTTTTTAAACACATAAAGGGTCATAAATAAACAAATCTAAATACATTTTTTCATTAGATCTCTCTCTTTTTTTTAATATCTCACAAGTCTTGAAGTAGAATATCCTAACTATAAGTCATGTATGACCTAGTTTTCCTTGATGAATATGCTTAATATCTCAGTTCCTTTCTCTTGAGTGGTATATGGAAGCAGTTATAGGCTGTGCAGACTTGTGCTCTTGTTTTCTCTCTCCATTTCTCCTCTGATGTGAAGGTTTTATTAACTGCCAGGCCTGCTGCTGTTAGTTAATATGCACCAAAACAGTTTTCATCGCAGGTCCCATGTAAAAGGAAAATCACATTCATTGCAGCTTTTTCTGATTTATCAGTCAAATCTGAGCCAAAGGAGCATGTTGCCTGATGCATTCAGTGATACTGCTCTGCCATTAATCAAACCAAGCTGCCAGAACAAGCTTACAAACTTCAGAGAAAACCATCCTTGTGGCTGACAAGAGCCTGACCACATGCTTTACTAAGAAGCTGTTAATGGAATATGGGAAACTGTTAATAAAAAGGTGAGAAATCTGAAGTAACTACTGCGTGGCTATGTGGGCAGTCACACAACCAGTGATGTGCTAAGATGCCAAGCCTGGAACTCACTAGTACAAGGCAGTTTTCATATGACATCTGACATATGACAACAATGATATCTGATTTCTGCATGCTGCTTATGGGGGAGCAGGAAACTATTGCAACATCTGTCCCACAGAAAAAGCAGCAAGCAAAAACAGCTACACATTTTAGGACTTGAGCTGCAACCCCAGAAGCCTCACAAAGGAGTGAAGAGCTCCTTACAAATAGTGGAAAATTTGTAAAGCCAAATGAACTTGTGTGAGGCCTCTCTCAAACAGGGCTCTCCCCCTACCTGAGGGCACAGACAGGGCACAAAGCCATAAGCAGCTGTGCAAAAGCCAGTGATGGTGGTGGTTGTGGACTCAGGACCTTCTCAGGATGCCCAGCTTTCCTGCATCTTGCAGGAGGAGGCCCTTCTCAATGGGTGGCAGATGGTGCCTCCTTCACCTCAGCGTTACTCTTTTGGTGCTGCATTTCCCACGAGATTTAACAGCTGTGAAAGGCCAGCTCTGATTTATTTTGTTTGTTGACCACTTATTGCATGTGACCTGTTGTGTTCCTACCCAAGGGGGTGCCGCGGTGCCTCCTCGGGTGGCTGCAATTCCGATACCAACTCCAAGCCCAGGCTAGTCAGCAGCCACGCCAAGGGGCAACGAGCAGCAATCGGGCACCAGGAAGCCAAACAGCTCTCCGTGTGAGAGCTCAGGCTACCCGGCAGCTCAGGGGTGGCCAACTAGGCGGTACGCCCTACCACACCCCCCGCAGGGGGCTTCTTGAGTGTGGCTAGTTCGCCTGACCCTAGCTGGCATCCCTGGAGGAGGACCAGTGAGCTAACTGCCCAGAGAAGAAGGCAAAAGATGACTCTTGAGGGTTGGGTAAACCAGGAACAGTTTATTGGAGGTATGCACCTCAGGAAGGCCAACCCAAAAGAGCCCCGAGCAGCTCAGGGCATGGAATCATATAGGGGACGCATCCAGGGGGAGGAGACGGGGAAGGGACCAATCAGGGATAAGGGAAGGCAGGGTTTAGAGATGACAGGCATGAGCAGAAGCCAGAGGCCTTCTACTCAAGCCTGTTAGGGACCAAGGAACTTGGAGAGACAGGGAAAGGTCTTGAAGAAGGGGAGGAGTCAGGGTACAAATATGGGAGGTGCAAGGGGAAACCCAAAGGCGGGAACAACTGTGGGAGGGGTAACATTTCTGGGGGGAACTAAGTGAGAACAAAGGATGGGGGACCAGGGCAGCCAATTTACAAATAATGATAATCGGGAACAACTGGGGGTAACAGAACTGTACAGAGAATAATATAAAATACATATGAAACCATAAAATGCACTGCCACAAGGGGGCAGCTTGGCAGCAGAAGAGGCCACAGGTTTGCCTCATCCTTGATGGGAAGGATGGGAGGCTCATGATAAAGCAGGAGGCTGAGTCCTTCCTAGGAAGAGACCTTCTAGAAAGTGGTAGCTTCATCCCACGGTATTAAAAGCTACAGGAAAAACCAATATTCTCTAACCAACACTACATCCACCGTCAGAGAAGGTGGCATGTCTGCAGGAGATTATGCATACAGAAAGCATACTCATGTTTTCATTTACATAAAGAAGCTCATATTTAAGAATTGCATGGAACTGCCATTCCACAACAAACAGTGAAAATTTGAATGAATACCCAAGACCTACTTTGGCAAAGTTTCACACCTTTGTGTAAGTATGGAAGAGGAGAAGCAGCCTGCTGCTCTCCAACTGCAGCATCTCTAGGCTGAAATCTGTATGGAGATGATACTACAAAAATTAACCAACACAAAGCCAAGCCTCAGGTTAAACTTTAGAAGGGTCATATGGGAATCTAAAAAGGGATGCTTAGCATGGGGAGAATCATAAGTGTTTGTGGTTGTTTTGTTCAGCAATGAATCCACAGACAGCAGAGCACTAGAAACAAATCCTTCTGCATCTGCACAAACCCACAACCCTGTGAATGACCAGAGGGATCTGTGCTTATACCTCAGCTGACACTGGGTTTTGTGAGATGATGGAGAACTGCTTCTACAGCCCACTAATTCCATGAAAAAACCAATACTTAGCTGCAGATAGATGCCCAGTGACAGTCTGTGTAGGTGCAGGCAATTAGCATATTCTCAGTATGGTGTGAATTCCTCCTGTAAAACTGAGTGAGAAGTAGAGCTTACTTGGAAACCAGGTTTTTATGGAATGCAGGGTAGAATTCATGGTGAGAAAAAAGACAACTCAAGTATTTAGCTGTTCAAATAATTCTTAATGTTTAATGAAGGCTTATGTGGGGAACAAGGGTGCCCATTATATTAGTTCTTTGTGCAGAACAGCCTCATTTCCGTTTTGGATTAATGGGAAGTGATTTCAACAGGTTTTAAATGAAAATAAGTAGTGTGGATGTGCATCTTAATTTTTTTCTTTCCTTTTAAAAATGCTTTCTATAAAATTAAAATATCAGTTGTATTGTTAGACTGCCTGCTCTAATAAGACAGAGTAATAAGACAAAGTGTCACAAAGAGTATTTGGAAATAGCTACCATTAAAGCAGAATCTTTGAAACAATAATATATGCCAGAAATTAGTTATGTTCCAGGACAGCTTAAAAGAACCAAAATCTCAAGTTTTGAAAACCTCAAGAACTATGAATAAGTCTCATCTATGGCAGCTAAAGTAAAACAAGGAAATCTGTGCCAAATCATTTTTGCCTAAGCTATGTAGTCATTTAAGGACAGTATTGCAAAACCTAAATATTTGTCTTCCTTGAGACGTGTGATATTTCCTGCAGAACATTTGCACAAAGAATCTAAAGATCCAGCGTGAACTGGAAAAAGGTCTGACATTAGTCCAACACATGCAGCTTTTTTTACCAAGGAAAATTCTTTTAAAATGTTAAAGTAACATTTGATAACTGCAGATAGAACTATTTAGTTGAGTTCTGAGGAACACTTAAATTAAACACTAAAAAAAAATAAAAATCATGCTTTGAAGCAGGGCTCACAACCTGGGAAAGATCAGCAGGCCACATTTGAGGACAGATTAATTTATCCTTAGCTAATTACCCTGCAAGGTTCAGCTGAGCTGCCAGCACCACTAAAAGTCAAGACATATCAAAATGGATTGTTTTGTCTGCTTGATAAACTCATTCACTGAACACATTGATTTCTGGCTGTGCATGTACAACAAAACCCAGACACTCAACAGAGCTGCTACTCATCTCATTCAGATCGTTTTCTGCCTTTTTGTTATGGCTCATTATTTTCAACCCAGTTTTTCAATCATTCTTTCTAGTCTGAGGAGGAGTCTGGCAGTCAAGACCAGTGTGTTCTAGTTCTTGCTCTGCTGCTTATTATTTGTAGTTTTAACAGCTCTGACTTCAATTTGCCCATCTGTAAAACTGGGATAGTATTTAAAAATCTCTGGGGATCTTTTTAAGTATGAAGTAATTCTTACAGTCAAACTTACACATAATGCACAAGGACACAAAACTGTAGCATTCAAGAAATACACTGTGTTAATTTAATTGTAATGTGCCAGGGCAAGCATACAGTTTCATTTTCATCTGAATTATGTACGGACATAAAAGCCACCATTCAGCAAGAAGTCAGTATCTTTTTTGTCTTTTCAGTATATAAAGACATTAAAAGAACTGCAAATTTCATGGAAAGTGTTTGAAGATCACCAAAGTTTTTGACTTTTTAAAAATATTTAATAACGTACATGTAAAAATTAAAAAAACTTAAACCCAGTATAACTAGAGTTATACTCTAGGCCTCTTTTTGACATAACTATGAATAAATTACATTCTTGTTAAATCAACTGTTTTTTGCAAAATCAGAGCATGTTTTTGTTGATATTAACCAGTCATTACTACTGACATCAAACTAGTTCCTTTCTGCTGAAAACTTTACAGTATGCTGAATCTCAGTCAAAATATGGAGACAGCTTGCTTTGAATGAAGGAATTTGAATTTAGGAATATTATTTCCTAAAAGCCAGTCCTTAGAGTCAGAGCAGTGTAAAGTCTTTTAATTTTAATGTCTGCTGTTGTTAAACAATAAGGCTTTAAAGTTTGAGATAAAATATGTCTTGCTGCCTGCAAAATAAGAATGGGCAGTGTACTTTTTTTTTCAGGAGCATAACAAAACTGGAAAGGAAACATGCTTCTCCCTGTGAGTAAGCCAAGTACTGTTCATTAGATTACAGCAAAAAGGAAACCTTTAAAGTTTAAAAAATCCTGTATATTACAGGCTGTAATACATTTTATTACTGACTGCTACTTGATAGCATGAGAGTAATAGTCAGAAGTAATATTTTGGTTGGGCCATTGTGTCATGTAAGGAATGGAGCAGTAATAAAGACAATCCCCTCTTTGAACCCACATACACCACACAGGGGTTTGGTTCACAAGTAGCTCTGGTATGCACAAAACCCAGACTCTTTGCAGAGGGATCTGAACCATAAGCTGTGCTCAAGATGCACCTCAGCCTCTGGCTGGGACAGATTCCAAGCCACAGCTGTGGAACTTCATGCATCTGTGGGCTGTATGTGAAATGTGAGTGTTAAGTTCAGCGGGACAGAGTAAATTTAGCCCAAATTAAAAACCCCCAAACTCCATTGTTTGTTGCTGTGTTGCAGCAATAACAGCTTTGAGCTACTGCTTGATTCCTCTGGTTGTACTGAATTTCTTGCTAACTTAGACATAGCAGAAATATCCATAATTATGACTGGTCTCTTTAGTGTTCTGGTAATATCCTTCTTAAAAAAACACATCAGAGTTGTAACTGGGATTAGAAGTCACTAGTTTGGCTCAAATTATGGTGAGAATCTTTTGTGACATTTTAGAACACAATGTGCAAAGTTCTGGCCTTTATGTTGCTGGAGGCTAGTGTTGGCTGTTTTGATATATTCTTAAGAGCAGAATAGCATTGTTTCATGGCATTAAGGGACAATAACAGCCTTTAGTTAGCCTGTGGAACCATCACTCAGTCTGTTGACATTATCTTTTGGCTATCTTAAAATCAAACAGCAGCATTATATAAGGTGCATTTTATAAGATTACTGTCTTGTTATTAAAGTTCTCAGCTGACCTTGGAAGTGAAAACAGTTTGCAGCTGGCCTAGAGAGAGCTCTCAGATGAAGCTTCCATCAAATTTTCAAAGGCTACATCTTCACTGCTGCATTAATCCAGCTGATCTGATGCTGAGCTTGGACATTTGTGGTCTGCCACATTGCAAAGCTCTGTGGGAGCCACTGTATCCTCAGGGGTATTGTCAACACTCTGTTAAGACAGAAAAATCACTGCCCTCTGACATAACACAGGTTCTTCCAGGCCAGATGTCCTAAATTCAATGACTAAAACCAGAAATATTTGGGAAAAGTGTAACAGCATATTGTGGTCTGTAGTCACACTTCTCCAGTATTTCCCAGCTAGCAGTCATAGTCAGCTCAGGAGTCATTTGTTAGGATGCACAATAAAAGGTGGTATATTTTCATTTAATATATATTTTCTGATAATTTTTTTAATGTCTTTCAAATTAATATTCTGGTGGGGAGGGGCAATGCATGTACAACATCCTGTGGCATCCTACAGTTTAACAGCATGCTGTGTAAAAAATCTGCCTTATTTTTTACTACAAACTTCATAATTGCATTTAATACATATTCATTCTGGAATTAGGAAAGACGGTAAATAATCATCCTCTATTTCCTTTTTTTTCCTGTTTAATTCTTGGCTTTTTAGTCCTTAATTGTATCTCTCCTTTGTCACTTGTTTTCCAGGCTGAGATTTCTACAAGGAAAAACTATCCCATATCTTTGCTATTCCTTTGCCCATTTCCCCATAATCCGATTCTACTATATCCTTTTAAGATAGGTAACACCTTAAAATCATAAGAAATACACACAGCATTAAAATTCACACAATATTCAAGATCAGATATAACAATACTGTGTTATAGATGGTAAAAGAGTGAGATTTTCTGTTCTATTCCTTACTTTCTTTTTTCCTGTTAATAAGAACAGACATAGTGTTTTCACAGAACTAGATAAACTATCATAAAGTTGAAATCCCAGTCCTGGTTGTTATTACTCAACTTGCAGTCACCAAGTGTATATGTACATTTAGGATAACTCTTTCCTTGTGCCTTTTTTTGCTTGTATCTACACTGCATTTTGTCAGCTATTTATTGACTAGTTGCCCTTTCCCTACTTCCTTATAGCTTATTATTTCTGACCTGAATTACTGCAGTTTAAAGAGAAAACTGTCACTCCAGTATCGCTGTTTTTCTCAGATAATTTATTAACATGCCGAACAGTCTGTTTCCATGTCAATAGGACATATTCCTTTTCTTCAGAGGAATATGAACCACCTATAATCCTGTTTTGAGCTCGCAGCGGGGGAAGATACTGGAAGTCTCTCAGCTCCGAGCAATTTACACTG
>WEIV01015764.1:1563-13602 GCA_013390005.1 Calyptomena viridis
TATGCTTGCAATACAGTAGCTCTTTTGATTGGGTACAATCTTTATAATTACAATTGAATATTATTTTTAATCAGTTGTGATCTGAGACAAAGCAGACCTGTGTGTTGCTAATAGCAATGAAACTCTGAATATATTAAGCTTTATTTTTCATTCCGATGAACAAAGAGATAGTTATGCTATAGAAGTAAACATTTATATTTGAATCTAAAAGAACAATTGGTTTCTTCTGTGATATTCATAGTTTAAGCCTCAGTTTTAGCATGAACCATAAGCCTATCTTTCCAGTTATTTATAGCCAGGAAAAAAATAAAAAGGCAAATCATTTTGGAGTGGTCTACATATATTTGCAGAAAAGATAAGCTATATAACTGCCTATGCTGTTGTATCTCTACTAATTTGAATATAATTATCAAACTCTCACCTCACAAAAATTGGGTCCTGGGGGTTAACATATTAGCTTTTTATCTCCAGAGCTATAAAAAATGTCATTGCCATGCAGCTAATTATATTAGTTACAGATATAAAATACATTGGAATAGTTATTTAATAGGCAGCCAAAAATAAATGGCATTGCAGCTATAATTTTCTTGATTCTGTTTTTCCAAAATATTACTGATTTGTAAGATGTTTTGAATGTCCTTGACAGTGATACAAATAGCACTGCTGACCTTTAGTCTAAGCTCAAAAACAACAGCTGTAAACCACAGGTAAATTAGAACAGGGCTTAAGTCAGTGTGATTACAGTAGCTTTGTACAACCAAATAAAAATAGGAAACAATGAACCAAAGAGCAACATTTGCTCTTTTCTGTTCACTATGAAGGATTCAGGTATTCAAGCAAATTATTCTTCTGTGATAAATAACTGCTGGTGGATTTTACTGGACTTCAGATTCAGCTTCATAAAACAGCTTATGCAGTGAATGCTTTAAAAATCTACTTCTTTTTCTGTGTCTGTGCTAGACACAAGCTTCAATACCCTTTATGTTATATACAAATCTTCTCAGATTTTTAGTAAAAACTACCTTTAGCAGCATGTCTTATGCAGACTATCATGAATACATGTATGTTTTTCCTCTTCTGTTTCATCTTGTTGCTTGAGAAAAAAGGCACTGCATTTAGGTTACAAGGCAATCTAACTAATGGCTAAATTAATAGTATTCAGAGGATACCAACTCAAGCTAAATTTGTATTGATGTTTACAGTTTCCATTAGATTTCTGGATGACTAAATAAACCAATTTTTAAGCTGAATTAATGAGACCTGATATTCTTATGTTATTCTACCATCTCAGATTGTGTCTAGAGAAGCACTATAGAAGCCATCCCAAGTTCTGAAAAAAAAAACCTCCATGGAAAATTCACTCCCAGCTGCACCAAACTCTTAGATAAATAAAACATGACTTAAGCAAACCTATACTGGAAGGTCAACTGTTTTCTCAGAGCAGTGTCAGTCAGTCTTCATAGTGTGTTCCTGGTTCGCTAGTTCCTTTGGTTGGCTTTAGCTGGATTTAAACTTAAAGAAACCCTAAAATAACCTGGAGAAAGACTATTTTTTCTCCACTTCATTAGGAAGGGCCCCAGAGCTGCTGCTTTCTCTCTGCCCCTTTCTCTGTGCCAGTGATGAGCTGGCATCTGTTAGGTTCAATTAGATGTTTCCCACCGTGTCTGTCGGGAGTGAATGCCTCAGACTTTTTCTGTGGAGCATCTTTGTCCTAAATTGGATCCGTTTGACTTATTTGTTGGTATTTTTATTTAAGCAATAGAAAAATGTGGTTCTGATAATGTACACTGGGGCTGAAAAGGAATGTCTTCCCTGAGGAAGTCTTTTGAGAATTTTCCTGTTTGGAGGAAATAGTATTTGTTTGTCTATGGCAGCTCTTCTCAGAGATGTAGGGCTTCATTTCTGATTTCCATGAAGCCGTTTTGGTCTTTTATGTCAGCTTCAATTTCTCTTTCACAGAAGTTTTATATTTTAATTTAAAGGCGTTCAGTATGGGGCATTGGGGATGGGATCATCTTCATCCTGGGGCCCATTCATTGGCAGAGATCCTTGCGTGAATGGATTCCCATCCCCACCAGGGGCAGGTCTGTGAGAAAAGCTAGGCCTGTGGAGATCTCTGGCTTTGTGCACACTATTCATTGTGCTCCTTTGACTCAAGGGCCGCTTTGGTTTGTATAATTTTACAAGCTACTGAAGCAGGACCTATTGATATTTAAAAAATAATTAAAACAGTCAGAGTATTGAGTATTAAAATGCTGCCTTTACGCAGTATCTACTTTTCATATTACAGTGTAAGATTTTCACTCTACTTTTGCTATTATGAATCCATTACATGTAAATGAATGAATACTATTGTTAATAACCATTTACAGCATACAGTGTAACAGCTCCAAAGGAGCTATTAGAGTTTACTCTATGCTGTGAATATATATGAACAACAATACACAGACCTCAGCTAAACTGTAATGAGTGCATTGACATAACATCAGCTCTGAAAAGGATCTCCACAGCACGTGAATGGCAAAACAAAGAAATTCAAAGTCCAGACGCTGCTTCTTTAAATCACCCAACTACAGTGTTATGTGATGGGTGTCATTATCAGGTAACAGTCCTGCTGTGTTGCTGGTGATGGAGTATACCCTGGTTACCTCTTGTAGCAGGGCTGTCAGTGTTCACTGTGTCACCTGCTGCAGCGCTGGGATGGCCCCTGTGTTTGGGTTATCTTGTATATCATCATGCACAGTGTGTGGGGGCATTCGTAACTTTACATGTCTGATTTGGAGTATTTTAGGTAGAACACAGTCTAGGTTTTGTGTAGGCAGGTGCATTTGAGTCAGAAGAGTGTAATGAGAAAATATCTTCTGTATATGTGTGCACGTCCCTATGGCAATGTTAGAGTTTTGGTAACACCTTCAGTACAGATGCAGATCTAAACAAGTGCAAACATGTAGTAAACTTACTTCAAACCACTGCAATATAAATTTCTTCTGCTTCCAAGACAAATCTGGATATAATTTTTTCAGAGGTAAGAGACATTTTGCCTCTTTGTTAATTTATTCTAACACTCCAGTGACAAACTTTATGGTCTACTGCCTCATCACCAGTGTGGTAGGGGACTGCTGAGAGGGAATGCAACAAGTACTCAGAAATTACTTCAGTCGCTACATCCATTAGTCTGATCAAGGACTTCCAGTTCCTACTTTTTCAATTATATTTTGTGTTTTAGTTTATTGCTTTTGATTGCAGCTTTAATCTCTTCTGGAGGAAATGTACTGAAATTCTTCATGTTCATTGACCACACTTAGGAATTACTGGAAATGGAAATTTAAATGGCTGTCTAAATTTGCTGCTAATATTGATACCCGTGGCTTTTTATATTAATTTTTAAAGCTTTTCTTCCTAGTGATGTTCTACTGACTTCCCAAAATATGAACCAGATTGTTGCTAGTTGGAACAGAGTTTCTTGAAGAAGGTTACCAAGGTCGTCCTTTAATTTTAGTTTCCTCTGAGCCAGTTGTAGCTACTGAAACTTTCCCAAGAGCCAGGAGTGCTATCTAACAAGCAATTCTTGTGATGCTTGCTTTTCTGAAATGCAGGTGGAAGACAAGATAGAAAGCAAAGTTTTGATCTTTGGAATCCAGACACAATTCTCAAAACTTAGAGAGCTCCAGAGGGTAATGCTGCCCAGAACTCTCTGACTGCCCACAGCTGTGTGTCCTGCACAGCTCACTCCTGAGTTCTATTGGCTCAGTAAAGTCAATGGTAAAATGACATTTGGAGTTCTAAGAACTGATTTTCCATCACACAGAAAAGGGGAAATTCCCCCTCTCATGATGTCAGAACATGAATTAAACTGTTTAAGCCAAAGGAAGGATAATAAAAGGCCAATATGAATTAAAACAAAAGAGAATATCTCTCTGATGGCAGGGATGAACTTCTTCAGGCCAGAACATGAGTGAAATGGAGCAGACCCACAGCAAAACTACCCTTTTCAGTTTGAGCACTAATTAAAAAAAAGAAAGTAACAAATGTGCTGACAGAAATGTGCCATATTGGGCATTTATTTTTATACTTCTGGGAGGTATCAATAAAACATCAACATAGTAAATTCATGGCAAATCTGTTCTATGCATTCTTCCTCAGCTATATTGAAGGTGATAAATTAAAACTTCTCCGTATAGTATATATTTCTGATGAAACAGTGTATGCTCACACCTTCATGCAGTGTTTGTAAAGCTTAACCTTTTTGACATGCACTAACAGTTGAGCCATCAAGGGCTTTATCAGCATTGTGCTGTGCTGGTACCCACAGAATTTTATCAGTTAGGCTGCCTGACAACATCAGAAAATCAACACCTTAAAACTTGTAGACTGTCTTCATAGTTTCTCATCTCTGATCCAAAACTAGTCGGCCGTTATTTTAGGATCTATTTTCTAAGCACGTCTCCTTTAATTAGGTCCTCTGCACTTCTCAGATTTGTTTCTTTGCCAATATTAAACTGTTTTCTGTATAGCAAGCAGATTCCAAGGCAGATGTCCAATCTTTTTGGGGATTGCTTACTGATTGTAACAAATTTATTACTTCTTTATGCAAACATAGAGCAAAATTCCTTTGTTGAGCAACAGACCTACACTGAGTATCTGTAAAACCACATCAACACAACAGGAGCTTGGAAGTGCTGGTGGTAGTAACTTCCTCTTTGTGGTGTTTCCATGTATTTTACTTTGGGTATCTGTTTTTTTCCTCTGTTCCATTTCTTTGGCCAAGAGTTTGGCTCAAGCTTAAACTTTGCTGTTCTATGCACTCTATTCAAAATTGCTGAGGGAAACTTGTTCAGGAGGCCTCTCCAACAAACTGAATACCCAAGTCACTCACAGCTGAGAGTGTAAATCAAGTATATATTGATAAAAAGTTATAACTAGCAAAAGGCAGAGGAAGTGTATGAAAGAATTGGATTAACTTGGAGAGTAGTCCTTCAGCAGATTTACTATTAGATACACACAGAACCAGTTTTTTATTTCAGATCCCAAACAATTCAAGTATGCCCAGTGACAGAGGTTAGGGAGGAAGGATCAGGCTCTTGACTGTTCTTCTGCTCTCTTTAGGAATTTCAAAAAGGAATAAGCAGAGAATAAGTTTCTGATTCTATTTGAAGTTGATCCCATCTTAAGAGATGGGTTCCCAAAGGTGCATCTGTAACTTGAAGGAGTCTCCACAGACCCATCAGCCAACGCTGTGTCAGCTGTCTGTATTGCAGCCTGGGTTGCCATATTGTAGGGTCACATTCTATGTTCTTTACCAAAGACATGTGAGACAAAATTCCTGAACAAGTTTTGGAGAAATAGCTAGAACCATTGTGAAAATCAGCTTCAATTTATATTTTTTTTTTATCATGCATCATAAATCCATTCTTAAGCATCATGAGTTTACACCTAGTCTGTCAGACTTACTGGCCATGCACAGAGTCATTCCCAGTGTATGTGCTGGCTTTTTTCCAGGCTGGAGAGGCTTTGGAGCAGCACCATTCCCAGGGCCACCACTCCTCAGCACAGACCACGCTCAAAGGGTTCATTGTGCAAACACACAAATTCAATGAGCCTGCTTGAATGGATATAGTTACACATGGGGTGAGCCTTCAGGACCCAACTGAGCCCAGCCAGGTTGTGTTGCTGTCAGGCAATTAACTTCCCAAAAGAAAGAAAATAGAAATGTGTCATTTAGGCCATTCTGTGCATTGTTTATACATACTGGAAAGGAGAACAAAGCACATGCTCTTAACAGCTAACAGGAAGAGTATTTGTTTGTTTTCTCTTTGTCCCTGTTAAGACACTTTCAACATGCCAGAGCTGAGAACCTTTAATTTATCACCTTCCTGTGCTTGGGGCTTTATTGCACTCATTGCTTAAGCTAATGCAGGTGGTCATGCCCTGCTTTGCAGCTGGTTTTGCTGTTCCTGATGGTTGCAGTTCAGGATTTTTTGCTCTGCCCCTATTTCTTAGAGATAGAAATTGATGCTTCTGTTTATTTCGTTTGCATTCATTAGTCCTTTATCATTTTATTGCCACTTCTCTGCTGTGACTCTAAAGGAAGAACAATGTTTATTCCCTCTGCCCAGCAAGGTTTAAAACTGATTCTCTCTGTGCTACAATTGTTCTTTGTTTCTTTATAATGCAGCATCATCTATTGTTTACAGTGTATTTACGAGCAGCAGAGGCTTGATGCCTTTTATAACTAAATGCTTTCATTCTTTCTGAAAGTCTCCTTGTGTTTTTGTAAAGCACTAAGTATCCTGGTGGTGTTCAAAAAAAGGAACATGATTATTAGTGCAACAGAGAGGCAGAAAACTGTCAATCTAAAAATGGTTCCTCTTACTCAGCAAATCCCCTCTCTCTGTATTCTGAATTGTTGGATGGTAGTGACACAGTAATCTTTATTGCACCTGTCCATGCTGCAAAGTCAATATAACTCTGAGGGCATAAGCTGCATTCTACTTTGACTCACACGTGTTGGTATCTATAGCTTCAATCTAGAAAGGAACTGCTGCATATAGACTACAATATAAATTATCAATTCAATAAACTAGGAGCTCAGTTGTATTTCAGAGCATTATTTAGGTACCTGAGGAACCAAAATCTCTTGGAATTTTCACATCAGTGGGATTTCACAGTGAGGTTTTTTTTTAATACAGCGATTGTAGTCTTATGGTGAATGCATGTTGTTAACAAATAACTCATACAGGGGTGGGGCCAGGTACCCCCCAAACAGAAATTGTGTAGTGGTCATTGGCAGGAAGGACTATGGTACAGATTTATGTTAAATGGCATTGAAGAAAGTAATACTAAATTTCAGCCATTCTCATACAAATAGATGAGGGGTGAAATTAAAATTTTGCGGAAAATAATATGCTAACACAGAAATTAAGGTTAATAAATGAAAGGGAGTGTGAAGAAACAAAACATTCAACTTAATACTAATTTTTTTAATACTAAAAGTTACAGCTTGGAGACTCAAAGGGCTTTTCAGATATGGAATGTGAACTGTTTGCATTTTCATGAGGCCAACTTTAAAATAACGTCCTTCCTGATTAGCACAGTGAGCATCATTGCATTTAATTGGGTAATGACCTCTGCTTAGTGAATGTTATAAACTAGAGTGAAATTTGTAAAGAGGTACAATAGCAAGATGCAGTAATCATGTTTCTATTGGTATTGCCAATTGAAGATCATGAATGATAAACATTAAACCACAACATGTAAACAGTTTTTTCCCTGCAGAATTTAGGCTCAGACTGATCACTTGTCTCTCTTAATATGATTTGTCCTGGCTATTGAAAACAAGGACTCCTCCCTCCCCCGATATCTCTTCTAATGTAATTAGCATCTAGTCAATAATGTTCAGCATTTCATTTTACCGCTTTAATTAACAAATTCAATTTGTTCAAACCGCTGTGAAAACAAATTAAAAGCCCAGTGAATAAAAAACTTAGTGCCAGAGATGTGTCTAAGGTGTTCACCAACTCTTCCTTTATTAAAAGACCATCTTTAGTGGGTGTTTTTCCCCTGTGAAAATGATGGGCATTTTCAAAACTTGGTCAGCTTCATTGTCATGGAGTTTGTCTGGATTTTTAATACTGACAGAGATGGTTTCACACCCAAAATGCCAAGTCCAAAGAACAAAGCAAGGCTGTCTTGTCATGGTGCATAAGCTGTGAATGTTGAACACTTACTTTTAAGCCTTTCCAAAGGTTCATCATTGCTCTTCACCTTGCCTCTTGCTGTGCCTCTCTCCCACTCTGCACCAACAGCTGCAAGAGGGATTTTTGGTGCAAAGGCAGCAGAGTCCGTACAAGCCACAGCTGCCTCAGTAGTGGTCTGTGTGTAGCCAGGAGAGAGCTGCTGCTTTCTGCTTCAGCTTTCAAGAAGTGGAGTCTCCTGAGGTTGCAGCACTGGGTACCCCTGCTGGTCTCATGCCTCTCCCATCATCACCTGCCTGTGCCTGGGAAGCCACCGAGGCTGTGAGAGCCTCTGTGTCCAATATTGTCATGCTTTCCTTTTAGTTTTTCCCCCCATTTTCTTCCATAGATGAGAGCATTTATTGTACAAACATTGTCAGAGCTCTGTAAAGGTTGAAACAATGCAGATTGGGTTTAATAACTACTGTAAATGTCCCGCAAACTTGGTCAACAGACCAGCGTGTATTTATATGCACAATAAACACAAACACAGGCAACCCCCATACGGCTGTTTGGAGGTCGGCCTTCCCTTCCCAAAGAAGGTCACTGGCAACTGTGGGCTTTCTGCCAACATGTAGCATTTAGCTTTGCAATATTCATGCAATGGCTTTTTAATATTTACAGCTTTAGATTTGACACAGCTCTCCTTACGTATTCTGATTGCTTTGGCTTTTTCTGAGACCTTCCCGAGGTGGCTGTTTGAGAAACACATTTAAGAGAGTAAATGTTAGCTACTGAGCAGTGCCGGGCTTGGAAATTGAGGCTGCTAAGGTGAGTGTTGCACCTCCATCAGCCAGAAGGGCTCAGGAAAATTTGTTGGTTCAAATTTGTTTTGCAGATCAACATAGAAGGAGTCAACTGTGCACACAGGATCCCTGTGGTGCTGCTTCACATGGATGCTTTGGGGTGTGACACACCATGAAGTTTAGGTTGTGTGTTCCCTCAGCTGTGGATCTATGTGGAGTGTTTCTCCTTTATCTATCCCTGTATAACCAGTCTAACTGCAATATTGTAGAATGGTTTGTGTTGGAAGGGACCTGAAAGATCATCCAGTTCCACCCCCCTGCCATGGACAGGGCCACCTTTCACTAGACCAGGTTGCTCAAAGCCCCATCCAACCTGGCCTTGAACACTTCCAGGGATGGGGCATCCACAACTTCTCTGAGCAACCTCTTCCAGTGCCTCACCACTGAATATCAACATCAAGATACCAAGCAGATGTCTTTGAGAAATTTAGTTAAAATTGCGTGGTAGGTGCAGTGATTTAGAGAAGACTGACAGATTAAAAGGAATTGTTACAGAAATTTATAATTAGAAGGGATTTTTACAAAAACTTACTTCATTGGGAAGCCAGGATAAAAAAAGATGCTCAATTTGCCGTGTTTCCCTTTGTAGTGTCCTGTAGATGATTTGCCATGTCTGAGTTTGAGAATGTGTAGCCTTTACCACTTCATTGAGTTCATCTCCACGTTTACTTGCTCTGAAGTTCATTACGCTACAATTGAACATCACATTTGGTGTTTTTTTAAATATGATTACTTCTAAAACTGATCTAGTGTTAGCTAGAACTTTACCTGTTCATGCTGTACAAGAAAAATGGTAGCATTTACTTCAAGCTGAAGTTTGGAGGAAGTGAACCACTGAAACCTGAGATCTTGTGATGAATGGGAATAGGAAGCAAAAAGTGTGATCATGTATTAATGTAAACAAATGGATGCAAGAGCTTTCTGAGATCCTCAAATGCGAGTGTTTAGAAAATTAATGTTCATATTGTCCACTCTAATTTCTCTGCAGTGGAATCACCAATCTCTATCTTTCTTTTAAAATTGCCATTATAATATTTAGTGACACATACTGGTGGTGTTGTCTGAGCAAATCTGTGTCTAAAATGATTGCATCTCTGCTCAGATATGTATAGCTCATGCCTCTCTGTCTCTCTCGGTTTCTTTTATTTTCTCTTCTCTTCTTTTTTTTTTTTTCAAATGTAACCTCATGCCAAATGGTATAAATTATCCAACCATCTGTCCCCCTTCTTCAAAACCCTGAGGGAAAATAGATCTGAAGTGTAGTTCATTTTCACCAAAAATGCCAGTTGTAATAGATCCTGATTTTTGTAGCCACTCATCTTGTAACTGGCGGGAAATCCTGTAGCCTTAAATTTTTTCGGACCATTTAATTAGCAGGTGGCCAGTTTTGTCCCTGCAATGGCAGAAGCTTCTGGACCTTTTGTCTTCTCCTCTGACCTGTGACCAGTAGAGGAGCTCCCCCTGCCTGTTACTTCCACAGCATCTTTAAGAAGTGGATGAACTATTCACATTTTCCAGATCTTTTCTTTGAGGTTTAAATAATTTCATCTAGTTATATATTCCCCCCCCTCCCTTAATTTTCTGTCTTGTAAAATAATAATAAGGAAACTAATTTTGCTGCATGAGTCAATTTGCAAATCAAGCAACCTTTACATTATTTCCCTGTCTGCTGAGTTTCTGTGCCACGTATCACTGTCTCACGTATATGTTTCCCCTACTCTGTCTTTCTGACTTGTCAGCTGAAGCTGAAATGCTAATTGAAATCGAATTGGCTTGTCAGTGTGTTGCCACTGTGCTGCTCTCCCTCTGGTATGCTGAGCTGGTGTGCTCTCTAACTGGGAGGATCAAAAGTGCAGGTGAGATAACTCTTCTTCCTTACGGCTTCTATCACATCTTGCAATGAGCCAATTTTGTTGAACCTTGAGGTCCCATGTAAACTCACTGTACTGGAGGCATCCCCCAAAGTCATGTCTATAAATCAGTCTTCCACCTAGCTGCTTCCAAAAACTAGGATGAATGTGAGCAAAGACAGCTGACCTTGGGACAGTTCTGAAGTCCTGGAAATTTCTTCTTTTTAGCTTGAGTTGTTATTATATGGGGAATCCATCAGCTTTGCTTCCACATTGCTCTCTAACATATTGCCTCGTCTTCTGATTGAAGAGATAAAGAGAATCAGATCTGAGATTAGGAGAGCTTCAAATGCAAAGATCCTTCAAAGATACCTCGCCCTGGTGGCATGATGATTTATATATTATCACTACATTTCTGTGGCTGAGGTGAAGTGAAGTACATGGTCTTCCAGACCTCATATATAAAAACCTTTTATCTTTCTAAGAGATCCATATGACTCTTACACTAGTCTTCAAAATCTATACAAGGTTGAAAAGTGTTACATTTGGGAACTTCAAAAACATAAATCACATGATTTATTTCCCTACATTAATAATGGTACCCATATTAGGTGAGAGGGTTTTTTACTGGGATTGTAGCCAATATTTCCTCACTGTTATGTTAATTTTATATAGCAGTACATGAATAATACACCACCAACTGTACAGTCCCAGAATTTGCTGTGGTCAGTAAGATCTGTCCTGGCTGAACCTCCAGGTCTTAATAAACCATGTAATTCTCGCTTGTCCCCAGGATGTGCATCTCAAAACCAGTTTTCTTGAGTTTGAAGCTCACCTATTCACACTGCTGTGCAACTACATTTATGTCTTCAATCACTGAGTGAAGTATTATTGCAGTTGTGCACAGGAACACATACTTAGATATTTTTTGACTTTCACCTCTGTTAAATTGATACTGTGATAGGTGCCCAGTCATGATAAACACAAGTGTATAAGAAAAAGACATAGAGAAATTCATATGTGTTTTGGTATGTGAACCTCTGGTATCCTTTGAAAATATTTCCTTTGACTCTGTAGAAAGTAGGTTAGCTGGAACTGTTTACCTTCCTACAGAAAGAAATTCCAGACAGCAATTTTTAGTAAAACAAATTTTCAGTCTTTGAGCTTATCTCAGCGTGACAGCTCTTCCATTTCAGACAGATTAAGATCTTTTCCAAAGTATGCTGGATTGGTGGCTATCCAAGCATATGTCATTAGGCAAAATGAAGGATAGATATTAAAAGATGTATTTTAACACTCAGGTATTTGATGTTTTTTTCTAATAGAGCTGATTCTGAAATAATTTTTTTGCATTAACTAAGTACACATAATTGTTCTCTTAGCAGAACTATTTAACCTTGGTATCCCACAGATGTTTACTGTGTCCACTAACCCTGCTTTGATAGCCCCAATTCTTCCCTTCTCCCCAAAATGTGTTCCATGAGATACCCTGGGAAGAAAAAAACAAAATATGGCTTGTCTTGAGTTTTATGTTCATGTTAGCTATCAGGCATTGTTGCCAAATAAAAGGTCTGGAAAATGTAGAACTTGATGCCAGAGGGACACTGTGTTGGATCTTTGCCTTCACTTGCCTCCAGACTTCAGGAGGAA
>WEIV01015764.1:13956-44480 GCA_013390005.1 Calyptomena viridis
GATTACCTCTAACTGCTTTTTTATGAAGATATCTGTTCTAATAACTTTAACCTGGATAGGAAACAATGCAACAGATGTGTTAAATAAACAAAAAAAGGACAACTGCAGGGTTGCATGGGCAAGATGATAATTCCAAACCAAATGCATTAACATAAATGCAGAAATCTTAGCTTTCTGCTTGCCCAACCAATGCCAGATTGGAGTGACTTGTAGCTATCACTCAGAGGCAGAGGAAGGTGTTAAGAACATGTTTAAATGAGATGATGATGGCAGCTCTACAAATTTTGACAGTCAGTTTATCTGAGGCACAAGTTCCTTGCTCTTTGTTCTTCACCAGTTCCTAAGGGGCTTGATTTTCAGAAGTGCTGAGCACTTGCAGCTTCTATTGACTTCAAGTGGAGTTTTAAGTGTTCTGCACTCGTGAAAATCATGCCCAACTAGATTAGCACAAAGAGGTTTTTCTCTCAACATCGGCCAGAAATCTCTCTTCTTCCTACCTGACTTTTTCAGCAAAACACAGTTACTATTTCCTAACAGGCAAAAGTGTTATTTTATTACCTATTTCAGTTCCTTGGTGTCTTAGTGAATATATGTTGGACATTATTATGTATTTGTACCATTTCTCCCAGAGTCAAAGAAATAAAAGATGGAAAAGACCTGCCAGGTCAGCTACTCCTTGTCTTCAGTAGTACAGCACTATTCCTTTCAATATATTTTCTTGTGTTTTGTCCTGCCTAAATACTGGAGATATCCTAGTTGGAGGTTGTAGTGACAAATGCTGCACAACAGTTTATCTCTCTTTCAAAAATAATACACATATTTGGAAAGAAAAGAAAGAAGAGTATTTTTAATCTTCCCTGCAAAATGAGAAAGGTATTCCTTTTATTTGACAGTCAGAGTCAGTTGCTGTCATTAGAAATNCTGATTCTGAAATAATTTTTTTGCATTAACTAAGTACACATAATTGTTCTCTTAGCAGAACTATTTAACCTTGGTATCCCACAGATGTTTACTGTGTCCACTAACCCTGCTTTGATAGCCCCAATTCTTCCCCTCTCCCCAAAATGTGTTCCATTAGATACCCTGGGAAGAAAAAAACAAAATATGGCTTGTCTTGAGTTTTATGTTCATGTTAGCTATCAGGCATTGTTGCCAAATAAAAGGTCTGGAAAATGTAGAACTTGATGCCAGAGGGACACTGTGTTGGATCTTTGCCTTCACTTGCCTCCAGACTTCAGGAGGAAATTACCAATTATTGAGACTTAAGTTCTTTCAAATGTCACTGACCATCAGGTTCAAAAGCAATTTCATATGATCTGGATTATACCAACAGATGAATTGATAATTTTGCCTTGCTTCCACAGAAGGCCAGTATTTCCTGCAAAGACTGTACTTAAAGTGTTCTCCAAGTGTTAGTTAGCAAGACGTGTAGAATCTCTTTGCCTTCGGTTTGCTATCTGTAACATAAAGATAGTGGTGCACCTCAAAGGTGTATTGTCAGGCTTAATCCATTAATTTTTATAAAGTTACTTTCAGCTTCTGAGATAGAAGGCACTAAAACAATGCAAAGTATTATTCATACTATTATTATTTTATGAGTCATACCAAGACATTTCTTCCTCTTCATAAGAATTCCAATAAGATCTCATTCCTTTATTGCACTGAGATGATGTTTTAAGTTTTCATATTTCCTCAGGAGCAAACTACAGTTGTTGAAATTGTCAATACATTTTTAAGAAACTGGTTTAATGTCCAATTTCTTTTTTGTTCTTAACAAAACTAAAACAATAGATAAACTCTGTTGATCTATAACTCTGACAAATGCCCAAAGACTGATACCTTCCAATCACCTGTGATTTGTAATGTCAGCTTAAGAGACTTGCATTTCTACAAGGTCAGGTGGATAACCACAGTTCTGAAGCTGAGTATTTTTTGTTTTGGTTTGGTTTTTTTTTTTGTCTTCCAACTTTGGAGAGATCCATAATAACACATTTAAAAAAAAAAAAAAAAAAGAGGACCGATTACCTCTAACTGCTTTTTTATGAAGATATCTGTTCTAATAACTTTAACCTGGATAGGAAACAATGCAACAGATGTGTTAAATAAACAAAAAAAGGACAACTGCAGGGTTGCATGGGCAAGATGATAATTCCAAACCAAATGCATTAACATAAATGCAGAAATCTTAGCTTTCTGCTTGCCCAACCAGTGCCAGATTGGAGTGACTTGTAGCTATCACTCAGAGGCAGAGGAAGGTGTTAAGAACATGTTTAAATGAGATGATGATGGCAGCTCTACAAATTTTGACAGTCAGTTTATCTGAGGCACAAGTTCCTTGCTCTTTGTTCTTCACCAGTTCCTAAGGGGCTTGATTTTCAGAAGTGCTGAGCACTTGCAGCTTCTATTGACTTCAAGTGGAGTTTTAAGTGTTCTGCACTCGTGAAAATCATGCCCAACTAGATTAGCACAAAGAGGTTTTTCTCTCAACATCGGCCAGAAATCTCTCTTCTTCCTACCTGACTTTTTCAGCAAAACACAGTTACTATTTCCTAACAGGCAAAAGTGTTATTTTATTACCTATTTCAGTTCCTTGGTGTCTTAGTGAATATATGTTGGACATTATTATGTATTTGTACCATTTCTCCCAGAGTCAAAGAAATAAAAGATGGAAAAGACCTGCCAGGTCAGCTACTCCTTGTCTTCAGTAGTACAGCACTATTCCTTTCAATATATTTTCTTGTGTTTTGTCCTGCCTAAATACTGGAGATATCCTAGTTGGAGGTTGTAGTGACAAATGCTGCACAACAGTTTATCTCTCTTTCAAAAATAATACACATATTTGGAAAGAAAAGAAAGAAGAGTATTTTTAATCTTCCCTGCAAAATGAGAAAGGTATTCCTTTTATTTGACAGTCAGAGTCAGTTGCTGTCATTAGAAATAGAGGTGTAAATGCAGGATTCCTTGCAGATTATATTTTGATTAAAAAAAAAATGACTGCATAAAAAGGAGATCTTTTTCTTAATTTCTGCTCTTTTGCTGTTTCATGGCCTCTCTTTCCCTCTCTCTCTCATGATTTCTGGATGCTTCTCCACTTTGGCTCGTGACCAGGGATGCAAAATACTCTAAAGAATACATTCAAAAGTGTGTTTTAGTTCTACATTCAAATACATCTTTGGCCGCCCTGTTCTGGAGAAGTTGTGGCAATAGACATAATGGGCCATAATTCTGCCATTAAATCCAGGCTGATGATAGGAAGAAGTGTAGTCATTCCAGTAATAAAACTGACTGCCCAGTACAATATAGCTTTCTCCCTCCCCCATCTACATTAAATATAATTATTGGAAGAATGATTTCTGGATACATTTCAATAAAATACTTTCCCACAGTACTGTTTTCCAGGGCAAAATAATTTGTTGTCTGTGGTAAATGCCCTTATGAAAACAACCGTCTTGTGAAATTTTTGTTATTTATATGATGAATCTCTCTAAAATTTTCCAATATGAAGGTAATATTCATGTTGTTTTAATTTTCCTGGTTATATCTATTTAGGATATAGTACCTGAAGATTTTGGCTTTATTATTATTAAAATAACTGACTGAAAACTGAAGGAGGAAGGTAACCTTTAATTTATACTCCTGCTCAAGAAGAGGTCTTTTTATAGTTGCATTCAGGTCATTTTTTTTCCCTGTAGATCATCTATACTATTAAATGGGGGTTTATTCCAATTCAGGAGACACTTCGTCTTTAAACCTGTACTTACATTAACTTTTGTATGTGGTTGCCCAGGCAACAATGTAATTGCATGAAACAATGGCATTCTCCTATGTACCATTTATGGCAAGTTTGCATTTGAAAAAACTTCTTGTCTTATCATCAAAGCAGAATTTGTAACCTTCTGACAGCTGAAGGAATGTTCAGGGGCCTTGATTCATATTCATTTTCCCTTGCAATTTTAATGGGTACCATCACCTTTCATTTTCAGGGTATTTCTTTTTTCCCCCCATATGATAGTTGGTGTTTTAAATGAACATTCTAGAGCAGGCAGGAAAAAACTGATTAAAAAATTGCTCCAAGGAAAAGCTGCAGGTACCATTCTTCTAGCTTGTAGCCTGTGAAATTGCCACTGTTTAATTGATCTTCCATAAGCTTATCTTTCCAGTGAGATGTACCATTATTGTACATTAATCAGTGCCTCCAGACATTATCACTGAGGTAACCAAGAGCTAATCAAGCAGGAATGGAGCTGGCAGACGCCAAGATGTCACGGATGCCTTGCTGTGTTCAAAGTCTGTCAGAGTTTCAGCTTCCAAAGGAACCTGTTTTTGCAGGGCTGCAGACTTTGTGTAACCTTGTCATAGCAATGGAAGAAGGGCCAAGTATCCTGAATGTCAAATAGGTGGGCCATGCAGGGAACCAGAGCTCCTGGAATCCTCTAGATGGCAAAAAACAGTGACACTATAATAATAATACTGATAATACTAGTAATAACAATAATAATAAAGAATAAACACAATGTTGACGTGCTGATTTGTTTTTACTTAATGGCAGTTTTCAAGGGAAGAGAATCAAGCAAAGCAGATTTCCAATGGGAAATATTCAAAATATATTAATCAGTCATTGCAAAGTGCCACTAGAAATTCCCTTCCTGCTTTTTAATTGATTTTATTATATACTTGCTCGTATAGAAAAACAAACAAACAAACAAAAACCCCCGTAACAACTACTGAAATTTTCCTGAATGTAATTTCTGACAGCTAAATACCATATTATGGAAATAACAGAAAGGGAAAAAAATGAAGAGGTGTATCAGATCCATTTAATCAATTTAACTAAAGCTATGCTTATTCTTGATGAAAGATCTGTGTGACACTTTTTTGTCAGTTGACAAAATCTGTAATTTGGGATAGAATGGAGCCTAAATTGTAAAGGGAAGCAGCTGAATCTTTGTGCCATAGGTTCTGTCATGTGAGACAAGCTTCAAATGATGACATATCCGAGCTGCTCCTTTCTTGTTGGCATGTCAATGCCTCGATGGCATCCTTCAAATATTTCCTCCTACCTTTTTTCTGAGGGTAGTAAAGAAACCACTCCAGAGCTGGCATCAGCACTGGTGCAGGACTGTTCACCAGTCTGCTGGTGACATTCATTTGTAGGATTTACCCCAAAGCTATTCAAGGACTTGGGACCTACAAGTGTACCCTAATTTTACCCCTTTCTAGGTCCACTGGAAGTTATGTAATAGAGTGGGAACAAGGCTTTTCCCTTAAACACAATGTAAAACCCATAGCTTGTGGTTGGTTACCCAGAACTTCCAAGGTTGGTGTTTCTGATCTTGTTCTCTGAAGCGGCAGCTGGGTTTTTCTCCCCACACGTTTGTAACTCACGAATTTTCATGCAACTTCCAGTTGTACTGGATGGAGAGAATTACTTTTGGCAGACAGAGCAAACAAAGCCACTAACATACAGTTTGACTTTTGAAGCTTTTTTCTTCAGATTTTGAAGAGTCACTATATTTTGCATACCCTGTTTTCTTCCCAGTTACCAAGACCTTGTAAATTGAGGAAATACAGCATGAGAGCATTAATAAGCAGATTTTACATAGTTTTCACTTTGTAATTCCACTGACTTTTGTTGATGTATTCCAAATATAAACAGGTAACAGATCAAAATTTGCCTACTGAATATATATACAGCAAATGTAAAACACTGAACCAAATTGCCTGCTGGCATACATCCATTGACAAAAAGGAGTTTTGCCAGAAGGTAGTTTGGCTCATTATAGCTAGTAATTTGAGTATTAATAACTGGAAAAATATTACTAATCGTTGCTAAGCTTTATTGATGACATTTTCAAAACACTATTACTTCCATAAAGTGAACCTGTCAGTGCTGCCTTCCACTTCTCTTTAATATCAGAGAGGATCATATATTCTTGATGGTTTGCAAGACCAAGGTCATTAATGAAGATATTTTCTGTTGGGTGGGAGGGAAAGGTTGGTTTTGTTTAATTAAAAAACCCCATGAAATAGAAATACTGCAGAGGGATAAATGTTTCCCTTTCTGAATATAAACATCTTGGCATCACCTCACTGTTTATTTTCAAAAACTGCCTAAGTTTTGCTTCCATATTTATCTAACAGCAGGGGATCATTATCCTGTGACAAAGTTCTATTCCACTGACATTATCTCTTAATTAGAATTCATCCTTTTCTAGTTCCACGTAGTCAGCCTGTAGTTCCCACAAGCCCCATAAAGCAATGTACATTTTTGGAGGCAGAGGGAAGAGGGAAGGTCTCGCAGACCATTAAGAGCTGTTTAATAAGCAGCCTGGTGTGGAAAGGGCTGCTTTTATTCTACATGGGCATATCTATGCAGAATTGCTGATGAGGACCAGCCTCTGCCCTCCCTTACATCACATCAACTGACTTTGTGATGTGCCAGGCCAGGAAGGAGGGCACTGCTACAGTCGAGAAAATAAATTGCTAGTCTTCCTTAGGAGACAAGGAGAGGAATCAGCTTAGGGCTGTAACCACGCTGCATCTGGAAGGTGGTGGGGCAGATAGGGGCAAAGAGCAATGTTGTAAGGTGCTCTGCAGTGCATTGGGAGTGTGCACTGGGGTCACAGTCATGAATTTCTATTGCTAAGGTGGGTCACACCAGTCTCCCATGACTCTTTTTATAGAGAGGAAGGCACTTGCAGCTACTAAAGCATCTTTCCCTTCTCTCAGGAAGCGTGAGTAGCAATATTCTCTTTGCCAGTTCACAACAAATACACAACTTGACACCAGAAGCATGTGTTTGGGTGTGTAAAACAAAAAAACAATGAAAACAATAATGTAGAGGTGTTAAGGCCATTGCTCCTGCATCATGACTTTTGGTAATCTGTTGCAGTTACTTACAGCATCACTACAAATATTTTAATGTCTGAGCAGCAGGCACTAAGTGAGAATATTAAAGTAGAAATTGTGAATAGATATTCATAGCTCTATTTCCATGTCCTGTGTTTCAGTGGGTAGAAATGTAAGTAGTCCTTCCTGCTGGTGTTTGGGCACACATCATCTTCTGAACTACTTGGCATCTCATACCCTAGGAGTGCCTGCATGAGTAAGAGCTGTGTAGCTTGGCAAAGATGGTGGAACATTCAGCAGCTGCTTTAAAGTGTCTTTTCCTTTACATAGTGCATTACAACAAAAATCACAGCAAACAGAAATAAATCTTTGAAAAATAATAGTTATCCACAGATTGGCAAGAATCGTGCCTGCTGGTGGAATAGTACCATGAAAAAAATCCAGTGTGAAACTCCTAGACACCAGCTGCAACAGAGACCAAAAACATAGAAACACTCCCCTAAGATCAGATCCTTGAATGCTTATAAAGAAAAACTAGAGTTCTAATTGCCTAACAAGTTTCGCATAATATGCTTCAGCATTAAATTATTTCATTTTAGCGATTATGAGGAGACCAAGGGGAGTAACCTTACAGCTGTGTGAAGCGAGGCTTTGGGGCTTTTTCACATTTTCTCCCGAGTTACAAGCTATTAAGGAAAGAACAATGGGAAAGACTGGTCCATGAGATTTACTAATTGTGGCAATTCCTAAGCTGGCATGATTTTTTAAAATCGTTTCCTGATAATGTTTTGCTATGAAGTAGTTCATGAGGATAAGAGAAGTTTCCCTTAAAAATCCCTGGTCTGTAAATTAGTCCATGTATAATTTCACTTAATGTTTTAAAGTGATTTTTCCCTGTTCTGCCTTTCACATTATTGTCATCTTCACTTAGACCCTGTAAACTTGTTCAGATGTCTAAACCCTTTCTCTGTCTAGAGATGCAAACAAGCAAAACCACAAAAGATACAAAAACAAACTCTTCACAAGTTTACTACATCATCTGATTGAAAAGTTTGCTAAATTTATTTGATGATGTGGTGTTGCTGAGAGCTGTTACAACTTTATTGTATTGAATTTTGCAATATGATACTCCATTGTCAAATATTTCCTTGATCTTCATTAAGGCTATGATTCATGATAATATTATATCATTTAGACAAGTTCCTGAAGCAGTGTTTTATTATTATTTGCTAATTTATGAAGCATAGTTTCACTGTATAATCATACTTTATAATAAGAAGGAAGGATAGAATATTAAACAACAAAATGCATCAGATACTCAGGGATAATTCAGCTTCTGGGAGACAGCATGGGTAAGGAGACAAAGGAGATGCATTACATGCCATTCAGGAACATCTGATAGTTTTCCTAAATGGTGTCTTTCCTTTTACGTGGGCTCACATTCCTGTCAGTTCTATGTTGATGTGTTGCTAGGTATTTAATGTGAGAGTTTGCATTTCTTGCAAACTTCAAGGAATCTTCAGCCATCCTGTGGCTTACGGAATCATGGAATAATAGAATGGTTTGGGTTGAAAGGGACCTTAAAGAGCAGCTATTGCCAACCCCTCTGCCCTGGGCAGGGCTGCCTCTCTGGAGCAGATTGCTCAGGGCTCCATCCAACCTGAACTTGAGTTCTGGTCACCAGTGAATCTCTGCTGGACCATTTGAAATAACTCAGCTCTGGATCTGCCCAAGTGCATTTCTCTGTTTGCAGAAGGGGGATGTGGGACTGCAAGATTAGGTCTGGACCAGTTTGACAGAGTGAAAATGTTGGATGTGGAGAGACTGAAATTGTTAGATTTGGGGCAGAGCAATGTGCTTCTCATCCTCTGGTGTGACTGACATGACTGGGAAGAGCAAGGCCCTCCAAGTTCCTCATGGAGACACCTTTGGGGAGCCTAAAGCTTCTCTGACAATTCTTTCTTTCCACTGCTTTGTGGCTGAGAAAGCAATTTGGAATGTGAAATTATTGAGCTACCGTTTGGTACCTTTTCTGTGATTTTTGAAGGAAGGTATGAATTTCCTAACTGCAAATAGATAGGAAGCCACTTGCCCTCCTCTGTATATATCTTTCTCTATTTTCTCACTGAGTTTAAATCAAGATATATTTTTGAAGGACCATAATTACGGAACAATGTGTAACTTGGTCAAATAAAAAAAAAAAAATCTTATGAATAGAAGGAACCCAGTGATTTGAAACATAAACACCTCAGTGTCATAGAAATCTTCATATTAAATTCAAAAATTAAAAATATTTATTAAAATAATATATAAAATAGTGTAATACAAAAATGATTCTCACATCTAGAATGGATCTTCCAAGAAAAGACCTGTACCAGCTTTGATCTTTTATGATGCATTTTGCTTTTATTTAAGGAAGGGAAATCTAAGTTTTTGAGCAAGTATTGAGGTCTGTGACTGTGTATTCACCACACAATGCCAAAGAGTAAAGTCCTTACAAAAAGTACTGCACCGAACATAGTGATATTTGTCTCCTTTCAAACAGTAGTTGTTTTAAATTCTTCCAATTCCATTTGTTATGAAAGAGAAGTATTAAAAGCATGGATTTTTTTTTTTCCTGTTTTCAAGTTCCCCATTAATGGTCATTATTTTCCTGCTTTTGTCCTTTTTTCTCCCTTGCAATTTTGCTGTGAGTGATTCTCTCTGTCATCTTGCCGTAAATTGATTAATACTGCCCACTGATGCAGTGCACCACATGGCTAATATATCAGTTAAATGGAAACAGCAAACACCACCTGCTCCTTCAGGCAAATGGCACTTTGGAAAATGGAATGTGTAATCAATAGAATTAAACCTTAAGCAAAGCACTGCAAACAAATCCAGGGGCAAGGTCTTCGTAACTCTGTGGTATGAAAGGTTTTTCCTTTTTTTTTTTTTTTAAATGATCTGTTTGGCTTTCTTTCAGTATATCAATTATTTTCCACAGGATATACAGTATTATTGCTATAACTGTTGTCATACAATTTGATACTGTTTGGATCAAAGGTGAGTTTTTTCTATGAGAAGTTTTAGATGTGTCTGCTTCCCTTTATATGTTGGAGATATACAGGACCTATTCTTGTCAATGGCAGTGATAGGTAATAGGATAAATCCTTCTCATTGATGGTGAGATAAATGCTGCTTGAATTTAACTTTCAAATCTTCTAGAGACTGCTTAGCATTAAGGCATTTGCCTCATTTGTGAGCACTTTAAAGATTAAGGATTTGAAGAGCAGATACAAAAGACATACAGAAGCTTTCAGCTGATGTCAGATCTTCCCCTAATAAATATTTTTTTAGAAACAGCACTGTTCAGCTTTACATCCCCAGTGAAAGAGTGAAATTTTAAGACATGTTTTTACAGGAGAGAGCAATAAATACAGAGGATGAAGTAAGAGCAGAGAACTTTTGCAATTTGCACACAAGGAGAGAAAAGGATAATCTGTGCCTGAGATAATTGGTAAGTAATGCTCAGCTCCTTTGGGAAGGCAAACCATCACTTGGGAGACTGTAGGCTGCCTGACACAGAGTGTCTAGTAACTGTTTTAGTTCAATAAACAAATAGGGAAAATGAATTCTGCCCTTATAGGTAGCCTTCCCCAGATCAGAGAAGGCTCTCAGCATACCTTCCCCATCCAAGTAGTGCCAATGGCTCCAGACACTTCATACAGCTGTAGATGAAAGTTCACATAAAGCTCCTCTCATACCATATTCCACACCTGTAAATTGCTACCCTTGACAGATATGTGAGTTAGTTTAAGATATATTTTGTCTCAGATAGAGCCCGTTACAAGGCCAAATCAGGCCAGTCATTAGTACATACCAAGTGACAAACAAGTCAGCAGCTCCAGTTGCATGAAAATAGCCCAGGTCCATCTCACTCCTGCTTCTAACAACTCACAGCAGACTCCATTCTCTGTTTGTGGTGTACCAGTAATTACGTTCTCGCTGGCAGGATTTAGAGTTTGGTTGCCAGGGCCCAAGCACCATGTAGCAAGTGTTTTGGTAATGAATAAAGACGGCAATCAGCAGCAACCTGAGAGCAAGCTGAATGAGACAATCTGGCGGGCACTGAGGGGGTCCTGCTGGCTTGCTCAGATGGGCAGCAGGCAGGGATGAGATAATTGATAGGAAAGGGTAATGAAAGGAAAGGAAGTGGGAGGGGGGGGAGAGGAGAGAACAGATTTAGAAAACAGACAAAGACTTTGACCTTAAAGCTAATAGGCTACTTAGGATATTATTTTATAAAGACTGGGATAAAATGAGCTGGCAGCTGAATGTCAGTATAAAATAATCCTTTGTGTATGTGTGTGCCTGTGTGTGTCTGTGCACACACATGCGCATGTGGTGGGCTGGGGAGGGAGGAAATCCCCATGTGCAGACCTCAGATGATTTCTAGGAAATAATAGAAATGACAGGAATAGTTATTCACAGGACCCGTAGTATTGCAATGTTCTCTTACCTATGCAGCCTGCTGGAACATTTTGAAGTCAGGAGTTTTGAGGGGAAAAATTCAAGGCAAGGAAGAGGTATGACCTAGACAAAGGCATGGAAATATGGAAGAGTTTCAGAATATCGCGTCCTAATTTGAGACATATTAAATTCAATAAAATAGTTCCACAGATTTTTAAAGACCTTGAACTATCCTGACTTTGAAAAACTGTGTGGATATTTGTCTTGCCATCATCAAAATTATGAAAGCCCTATGAAGAAGCAGCACATTTTCAATTGTATGACCAGGAAAGGGAGAGGTTTTAAGAGTAACAGATTAAGTTGTATATACTTTTCTTTGCAAATATATAATTTTCTTAGACCAGACTCTTGCAATATAATTATTCATTTATCCTTCACAGGCAGAGAAAAAAATAATCCCCAGAAAAAATCCATAGTTGCACAAGTCAAACTCCTCCCAAGACACAAGAAAAAGATTTGTTTTGAATTTTTTTTGGAAGCTGTTTTCCTGTAATTTTGCACCCTTCTGACACCAGGCATGGTTCCTCCCAGCCTTGTGGGCATAGGAATAGATTCACAGTTTTGCATTGCTGTTTCACTGAAGATGGATGGATGGATGGATGGATGGATGGATGGATAGATAGATAGATAGATAGATAGATAGATAGATAGATAGATAGATAGATAGATAGATAGATAGATAGATAGATAGATATTTTGAGAATGAGCACGGAGTTCAAGGCAGATAGGTAAGAAAATGGCAGTATGAACCAAGTGGAAATATTTAATACTTGGTGATAGGGCTTTGTTTAGATCTTCTTCCATATTTTAGTCACACATTTTTGCTTAATATTGACAAGCCTGTCAGAGCCAGGCCCTTGAGGATTTCCTCTTCAGTAATCTATCTGTTTCCTTGTTGGGTTTTTGTAATTGTTTAAATACATTAGGGATTTAACATAGGCCACCTTCCCCATATATTCAGCTAAGATTCATGAAGGTTTTTCATGTCTCTCTGTTTAATACTATAGGACTATGTGATTTGCTGTGCCATCTGGGCTGGAATATTTTCAGGTCTGATAAGTCAGATTATCTTGATCTTAGGTAGTACTTTGACAGGAAACCTCTATATGGATTTCAAAGGGCACATTCCTTGAAATTCAGTAACTAATGCTCCTCTTCTGAACTTATTCTAAAAAGTTGTTACAAAGTGCACAGCTGTGCTAGATGTTCTTGGCTTTGGGCAGAAGGACATCAGCACTTCGGGGAGTTTGCTACTGAAAATGTACTATGCTACTGAGAACTTACCCCAAAATGCAGCTTTTTCCTGCCCAAATTTCAGACAGAAATGGTTTTCTTCACTTTCTGGGATTTTGAAAAATTTCATGCTGTGCTGCTGTGTAGAGTTCATCAGTGCACTGCTTTCTCAGAAATATGGGAACATGTTAGTGATAAAAGAAATTATTCCATGTAGAGTTTTACAAAGCACTTTGGATCCTTTTAGATAAAAGATCTTATATCAGACATTATGATAGGTAGTACTTATTAATACCTGTCATATTGTGACTTTCTCAATCACTTTTATTCTGCTTGGAGCAGTCTCAGTAAACTGTGTTTTACTCAATTTACCATAATGGTGATGTGACCCACATTGTACCCTTCTTGTTTCCAAGACCTTTGGAAATATATTATAGATGCACTCCATGACCTTTCCTAAAAGCTTTTTAATTGAAATGTTGTCATGCAGCTTCCATATTTAAGGTAATTTCATATTTTGATGGTCTTCAAACAGAAGTTGCAGGTATATTACAAACAGAGAGGAGAGTAATAGAGTTTTTTGTGTGGGCTCTGTCTAGTGCTTTGCTGGACCTGTCAGACATATGCCAGATTCATCTCCAGCTTTTACTTTTACCAAATAAATACCAAGGCTGCAAAAGCTTCTTGCAAACCCAAATTATACACAGAGAGAAGATGCCTTGTTACAACACAGTATTACAAAATGTGTTTGCTTTGGCTGCTCCATCATGCTTGGATGGAGGGCTACTCTTTGATCTCTGGAGTGTAGTAGAGGTTGTGACTGGACTTGCTGTATTATTATTTTTCTAACTATCACCTTAGCTTGCACTTGTGCACTGCTTAGCATAGTAAAGTCCTGTGTCTTCTCGTTAGGACATTATGGCACTATAAATTATTATTGTTAAAACCTATAATATTTGTCACTTGGGAAAATGAGTTCTATGACTTCATTAAACTTATTGTCCAAATCTTTATATCTGAATGAATGCCTATGTAGAGGGTTTTTACCTCTAGAATCACTGATGTTATAATCTTGTAAGCTGTAAGGTAGTTCAGATATATTTTCTTAGGAATGTGGATCCAAAAATTTCAGCCAGGGCTCTAGACTGAGTAATTCAGATTCAAAAAAGAAGAGAAAAACCTGCAGACTTAGCATTCTAATGGTTTCAAAATAAACATTCAAGTCTGTTTCCTTTTGTACATAACACAGAAGTCTATAAAAATCAGCACAATAAGTAGGCAAAAGGGATCATCCTCCCTATGCTGAAGTCAAACCTTCACTAAATTCAGAAAAGGACATAATTTATTATAGTAGGGAAAAATGCTCTTGTATTATAGTCCAGAACTGAATTTATTCATGCCACAGCTTTTTGTCGTATTGAGGTTTCCACCAGTTTCATCTTTTGACCTTCCACAGGTGAAGAAGCACAGAATATGCAGCAAAGATCAGTCATTGCAGGTAAAAAAAAATCTGCAATGTTGCTTAGACAAAGGAATTATTCATTGGGCCAGATTCTCTGTTGTGTAGTTTTTACTTAGCTGTATTGAGTTCATTGACTGATTTTTATTGACTTTATTTCTTTGACTTCATCGTGGATATTCTGATTTTCGTCAGTTGAGGATTCAGCTCTTAGTATTTAATTTGCACAATAAATTTCAGAAAGTCTTTTGAAATGGAATCTGCAATGTAATTAATGAGAACTGATGCTTAACATTGGATCCTTTCCCAATAGCCTGTTATGCAGCACTAAACATTATGGGCCAAGTACTGATTTCACAATTTTACACCAAACTCCTATTGACCTTAACAGGAGTTTCATGTGAGAAATGATAGCAGGATATATTCCATTATTTCCTGAAAAGGTCAGTGTTCTGATAAAAGTGAATGAAGCTGTCTTTTTCATAGCTGTCAAGCAACTTGGCTTAAGGTAGTCATGGAATCTCACCATGATAATAGAAATCTGGCATGCTTGCCTTGGTGCACCACATTGTATCTGACCGTGAGTCCTTGTCCTTGCTTTATATGATGGCTTTATATGAAATAGAGACCTTCTGAATGAGATATTAGTTACTGCAAGTGTGAGCAGCTCCAGTTGGAGGAAAATGTATGCCTCTCACACCAACATGCATTAACCATTTGTATTTAGAGTTATATTAATTCTTTAATGAGATTTTACTCCTTTATTTCATGTCCTGTGAAGAAGGAAATCATTGAGTAGATTTTTGGCTCTCAGATAGTAGTGAGGCAATAACTACACTTCAGACACTGAACAGCATCAGCTTACAGAGAAAAATCAGTCCATTACCAGTCAACCAACATTTCTTCTATCTCTGGCAAAGAATATTCTCTAAATTTGCTGTAGCTGTTTGTGGTGGTGTGTTTTTAAATTTCTAATGGTTTGTTCCATCCCTATTCTGTAATGGTTTATTCTGTTAAAAGTTCACTCCCACTTCTGTGTTAATCCCTCAAACTCCTCTCAATCTCCACCCCTTATTCCAGACCCTTCCCTGTCAATCCCCCAAACCACTCCTTTTGTTCTAGTCCCTTCCCTGTCGATCATTAGGCTCCTCCAGGGAATTCCCCTAATATTTGACAACCCATTGGCCCACGTGACTTTCCCAACTCCTCCTCTTGTCTTCATTGGTTGCCTTGTTATGTCAATCCTTCCCTGACCCCTCCTTTCCTGGTTGTTAATTGGTCCATCCCAATTGGTCCATCCCTATCTCCTCCTCTGTTTCATCCCCCAGTTAAAAACTGTTGCACAAGGTACAGAACTGCCTTTTTCTGGGTTGTCTCCCCTGAGAACAGTCAGGGCTCCATGGGTCTGCCTCCCCAGAGTCCTGAATAAACTTGGACTGTGACACCCCAGGAAGGTCTCCTCGATTCCTTCACCCATTGACAACGCGTTTCCATCAATCGGGACTTAGTCCAGTGTAGGGCAGGCGTGTAAAGATTCATATCTGTCCTAAGGTGCTGTCCTGCCTATTAAGCATCGGGGCAGTTCCCCACCTGACTGGCAACCGCTGCCGCAGGGAGCAGCTGGGTGGTGAAAAGCCGACAGTGGCCCGACCGTGTCAGCTGTTGTTTACTATTATTACAGTTCTGTGGCACCTCCATTTTCCATCTGATTTTTTCTGCCTCTTGATCTCTCAAATTGCTGTGAGCTCATGTAATGCTGTTTTGACTAGTTTGTGTATATAAGGAGAATGCTTGTCCACATAAACTACCAGAGAAGGGTAGAAAAGTATAAAATCAGAGCCATGAAAAGCTATTTTGTGCCACTTTGTCCCCTGCAGAGTTGTTCAGTGTGCTGGCCCAAGCTGGAAGGGCACTACTGCCATCTTCTCCAGCTACAGCTTCTGTCTTGAAGCTTGAACTCCTTGGTTCAGGCTCAGAGGCCTTGGATGTCTCTATCTTTTCCTCATCCCCTGGCTTTCCATTTTGTCTTTCAGCTGCCGGGCTCTCAGCCCCTGAGCCTGCACTCACTGCTCATTCCCCTGGCTACTGTGGTTCCCCTCTTGCAGCAGTTGGTAAAGTTTGTCCCCATTTGGTGTCTTTTTGGCCCAGTCTTTATCATGACTCTGTATAAAAGCATCCTTGTTTTTTCAAACCACTTTTTCAAGCACTTTGTTGATGCTCTTCATTTGTTCCTTCTTCAGGTGTTTGGTCTTGCTTGAAGTTGAAGTCATTTATTTGTCCTTCCCCCCTTTCCCCTGCATATTAAAAGACAGAAGGATTCAGTGACTTCATAGCATTTCCCAAATCCTATTTTGGGGAGAATTCAGATGCTTTCATTCTGATGGTTCTTAGGCTTTTTTATTTTGTATTTCAGCTTCAAAACTTCTGTGTCATGAGCACCCACATGAGCTTGTGGGTGAATGACTACATATGGGGAAAAGGCTGTGGGGTGTCTTCTATGGCATTTAAAATTCTTTGTTTCCTTGTCAAAACTAAAAAGAAATTTGCTGCATTGTATCTTGTTAACCAGAAAGACAGGAAAGGTCAGAAACTTAAAAATATTATTTAACTTTTTTTTTTTTTAATTATGCATTTTAGGATGCAACAGATCACCTCTGGGGAAAAATACCATTAATCTCAATATCTCAGTTTGATAACTGGAGAAGTGATGGCCAATTTTATATCTTGTCTTCTGAACAGAATTGACACTATTTGCTGTTATGTGTGTGAACAGCTGGTTCTACAAGCACAACTTCCCTAATATAAGTGGTGGATGAGGAACACCATGGTATTCCTCCTCATCATGGCCTTGGACTCAGCCTCATCTTGTCAGTTTCACCACCACTACACTGAGGCCATTATACTGTCTAATGTATTTATATATCTCTGTTTACATATATTCATGTAATATTTCATATTCATATATATGTGAAATTTTATATATATAAATAAAAAAAATATATAAGTAGAACATATATGAATAGAAATTGCTAAATGAGGAGCCTTCCCACATTGGTATTTGTGAAGGGAGGAAGGCAGGTGAGTTTTGATTGGTTTTGTCCTGCATTTTCACTGACTATCCAAAGTCCTTTGCATGCTTTGGCTTTCTTTACAGAGCAAGGAACAAAATGGGAGTACATATTGTAAGTGAGCTGTGATAGCTACTGGCTTTCTGGTTTGGATTAAGGTATTGGTCTGCCTCTGTAAATGTCTACAGCCCTAACTGATCCTTTTTTTAGCATTTTGCTGAGATTTGCTCTAAGCTAGGAGCTTGATCTGGGGCTTTCTCAGTAATCAGTGAAGAAAAAGGCACTTCCACAGTGAATCTGATCTTAGGTTAGCTCAAATGCTTTCTGGAGGTGTCTGTCTCTCTTCCTTAACGTATAGGTTGCTTAGAGTGACTTAACTCCTAAATAAGGTGCACCAATTCAGTTACAAAGGAGTGTGACCTCCTTAACGTAATCCAGGGATGAGTGGAACGAAAGCAGTGTAAAAGAGAGGGAGCCAGGTTTCCTTTCCTGGCAAGGAAGCCTGATTTTGGGAAATATTTCTGTCATCTGAAGTACTCTGGATTTTTTTTGCCTTTGAGACGTGTGCTCTAAGTCTGTATATGTCCCCAGGCTTTCTTAGGAAGACAGGAATGACACGGGTGTTTGAGGAGTGGTATTGTTTGGGTAAGATTTCTGACAAGCCTTGTATTGCTTTGTTATTTTAAAAGAAGACTGCTGTAGTGAATAGCACAGAGGCTTCTGTATAGGCTTCCTTTTTGGGAAACAATGATCCCATCAAATTGCCAGTATGACTCATGCTGGGTGTTTGAATCATTTTTATTGCACTGCTGATGATGGCTTGGAAAAGTCAAGTTTTGGTCATCAATTTATTCTACATCTTTTATATTGACTGAGTCTTGTATATCAGAAACATGGTCAGTTAGACATTTTTATGAGACCAAGGAAAGATGTTCTGTATAAATAACATATAGTCAAGAATAAAAAGCCAAATGTGCACATAGGACCTGATAATGTGAAAGTATGATGGCTTTAAAGCTGTATTTTGTTTGTAGTATCCTAAATCAGAGAACTGGATAAAGAGATTGCTCAGCTGACAGAAATACACATTATGTTAAAGGACTGAAAAGTTTAAATATTACACAGAGCCAGCTGGGTTCTGGAACACAACTGAGAACAGACTGTTTCAGAGGGAAAAAAAACCCCACACCCCAAAAAACCAACCCTATGGAGCAAACCTCCTCCCCTCCCCTTTTCTATTTCTTTTCTATCATGAATTGTTTTCCAAATATTTCCATTCTGGTTATACAGGAGGTTGGGGTGGGGGGACAGGGAATCAATTATATTATTTTAAATAATTTTTAAATAGCCCGGCATTGGTTATATGTAAACTGCTTTGGTAACAGTGTGTTGACTGTGGTTTTTCGCAGGATTTATTTTTCACTTTATAGCTCTTTCTCTGCCCATATTGCAATTATTTAACACCTCTCTCTACAAGTCTCCTACCTGATTCTTTTTATAAGTCTCAGCTAAACTTTACAACTTACATTTTCTTTACCTTGAAGCCTCAACTAAGAGGGTTTGAGAATATTGGGTGAATATGGGTTTGGAAGCTGAGGAAAAAAAAAAAAGAGTGATCTCCCCCAGTAAGTTTTGCAAATGCTGTGTGGCCTCTTAAGGATACAGGTCAAAGGGACCTTGGTGTGGGCTGAACAGAAGAACACTAGAAGAACTAATGGAGGAATTGATGAATTGTACCTTCCCCCATCATCACTCTGACTTACAAATAATTCTGTTTAAAATCAAAAAGTAGTCAAATTTCTGGATTTATACCTGAAAGATCACATAGCTTCTATTGCAAAAGGATGCTAAAATACATTCTATTTAAACACTTCAAATACCTGCTTGTAAATACTAACCTCCAAATAGCTAAAGCATTTGAGCCTTTCTATCTTAGCATAAGCTAAATATCATAATGGCTGCACTTTCCAGTGAAGAAGAGGTTTTTTCCCACTTTGGTTGTATTTTAACCACTACATTAGACTGTGTTTTAAAAACTCAGTAACAAGCCTCAAGAAATGCTCCAAAAAAACTCTACAGTAGAGTCTGAGTCTGTTTATCTCATTTCACATTAGTTAAGGGTAAGGCTTGCATGTAGTCCCATTATAATCAGTTGGACTACTCCCATTAGTATGGCAAGCAGGATTTGGCCCTTTGTTTGTGATTACACATTCTCTGCCTGGTCTGTTAGACTGAAGGGTATAATAAAATTAAACTATTGGATTAGAATGGTAATTTCAAAACACAAATCAGCAAGGGAACATGATTACATTTGCTTTTGGAGGATAAAGTGAAACATTCCTATTTCTCTCTTGGTGTATCTAGGCTGCCTAGTGGAAGTAATTGTGTGTATCCAGAACAAGAATGTGAAAAAGTGCAGAAATAGGAACAGAAAAATATGTTCCTAAAAAGAAGGAAAAAAATCCCACAAATTCTCCTGATCCTCCTTGACATTTAGATCGGCAAACATATCTAAAAGCTACCAAAATCATTAAGGCCTGCCCCTGAACAGATTTTATCTGTATGAGCCTAAGAATAGTTTTTCTGTATAAATAGCTCTTTTTGTCCAAAAAAAGAAGTCACCTTTTTCTTTTCTCGATGAACTGGAGTTGTGACTATAACATGATGTGCTCTGGAAGGGGAAATGACTTCCAGTTTCAGTTGGGCTATAGGTGTTAGGACTCCAAGTCCATCCATCTTCGTTTACTAACAGATGATGAGAGCATGGTTTACAAAACAAATGCTGTCATTCTGTTAAGCCTGGTGTTCTGTGGTAAGAACTAGCTTTCACAGGGCATCTTGGAAATTATTGAAAATTGCCTTATTGAATTATGCACATTTTGGATCCATCTCACAGCAATTTGCATTTCAGCTTCTACAAAATTCTTTGAAACATAACAAATTAAGCTTCTGTGTTTTCTGTCAGGATAAATAGCATAAACCTCATTTAACAGACAAGCAGAACTAAGGCCACAAATGAGTCATGCACTTCCATCTGCACTTGGGTATCTACCACCCTTTCAGCACTATGAAAACCATTTCCCCACTGTATTTCTGGTTTCCATTCCTCTCACCACTGGTCCCTGACACTTCAGATTCTTTTGCACTATAATAGACCCCAGTATCCTTTCTCTGTAACCCCCTAAAAACGTGGCATATTACATTTCTTGCTCGACTTAGCTTTTTTTTTATTTTTAAACCTACCATGTAAAGGTGCAATCTGCACATCTTTCAGAGCATATTCACTTTTTCAGAGCAATATAGAAACATCAGAAGTGCCCTGCTGAGGCAGGCAGTGGTCTGTCTAACTCAGAGCACTGTCTCCCACAGTGGCAGCAAGAGGTGCTCTATAAAGGGAGATGAGCCTGGCCACTACCTGCAGTCCCTTCCCTTCTCAACCTCTCTGCAGCCACAAGCACTGGATTAGAGAATAAATACCCAGCTATTACCTTTAGGATCTGTTTATGTACCTGCTGTCCCTGAATAATCTAATCTCTTTTCAAATTTTCCAATACTATCTGTCTCCATGGCCTCCTATAGCCACAAATACTAGAAGTTCAGTGCCTGCTATTTAAAAACTATGCTTTTTTTCTATTTTAACCCTGTGTTCCAGTAGTTTCAGTAAGAATAATGGCACCTGGTTATAATTGTGAGATTTGGCGTGTTACAGCTCTGTTTTCTGAATCCATATTACGCACAAGCTCCAGGATTTTATAAACCTCTATCCCATCTTACAGAATCCTCTCCAAGTTGCAAAATGTCAGCACTTTCAAAATCTCCTCATTAGGCAGCTTCTTCATCATCTTACTCATTTCAGCCCTTCTCTGTACCTTCTCTCCTGCTATGTCATGGATTCATAGAAATGTAGAATCNTAGGAGATCATCTTCGTGGTCTTCTCTGACTGTTCCTCATCCTCCTTACATCCCAGAGCTGGATGCAGCACTCCATGTGTGTCCTTCCTAGGATGCAGACACCAAACACAGAACTCAGAACATTCATGTTCGCAAGGGGGTGTGTAAAATCATTCTGGCTTGTAGGCAACAGCTTTCCTGATGATTCCCAACATCCTGTCAGGTTTTTTTCTGGCTGCCATTGTAGCAAATACAAGTGGGAAGTGAATATTTAACATGGTTTTTCTTAACGTGAAGGGGGAGGAATGGAAAGAAGTAGTTTACTTGAGCTCTAAATTTTTCAGGATGGAGTGTTTAAATAATCATTTGAACACAAGCTACAAACTGAGCCATTTGACATTTTTCTATTTTTTTTACAGGTCAGGGATTTTCTCTCCTCACAGTTTAAGAAAGCAACAGAAATGTAGCTCCAATGGTGATTAGGATGGTTTATGGTTAATGCCAGAGGTTTACAGTTAGGAATGAACAATAGAGTAGGTTATCTTTAGTCTGCTTGAAGTAGCTTCTGTGTGGTTTATTCTTGTTGTTTTTCAAATTAATTGGTACTGAAATGGGACCAAGATTTAAGAAAGTGAACAGAGAACAGGTAGAAAATGTCTACTCCATTAAAATGATACCCAAATATTTTAAATGCTCTGTCATTCTAGTGGCCTATGGAGGGCATATCCTTGCAGACCAAATGAAATGATAAACATCTCCCCTTGGTCTGACATGCTTGCAGCTGTTGCAGCTTTTTGGTGTGATGTTCTTACAGCACAAGGCATTTTGTTAAGGCAGAGAGACACAGTAATGGCTGTAGGATTAACCAGAGGTGTGGGTGGAACAAAGGGGGCTGTACACCAGCCCTTACCCAGACCCAAAGTATCCAGGATGTGCACCTGGACACACAGACTTGCTTGGAGAAGCAAGAAGAGATCTGAACTCCATTGCAGAGAGCACACCCTGGCCTTCCCCAGTTCCAAAACTGGAAATGACGTTTTGTCTTGCTGCAAAGTTGCAACCCTGCAAAGTTGGCTCATGGTTCTTCCCTGACCCAAGCCAAGTGGGATTAGGTGTGATACAAACACAGATGAAATGGACAGTGTCTCTCAGTAGTTTACAGGGCATTTCAAATGGGATGACCATACTTTTCAGCCTCTCAAATGACTGTGAAACCAGATTGCCCAGGGATCCATGTATTTCTGTAATGGAGCTCTAAATGCACTGCAAAGGACAGGTAGCTGGGTAGAAACAAATATTCCAGTCTCTGTTAAAAATTCAGTAAACTAAATTTTATTACAATTGTATAACATAAAGAGTGCTGAAATTATATTTTAATAATATGTTACTAAGAAAATAAAAGAGGACTATTTGAAAATATATTTATTCTCATGGCAACCCCTTTGAGATCAAGTGTCCTCTGACAGGTAGAGGTGTTATACAGGTGAGGCTGGATAACAGGTATACAGTTGTCTCCCACACTTGCTAATGACTGCCAGTGATAGTCATTCTTCAATTACTTTGTCATTAAAAGATGTACATAGTTAGTAATTAAACACATTGAAAAAAGAAAATGAACAGAAAACATTAATTGAGGATTAGGGAAAGCTTGCTTAAGTGAACACGTGAGTAATACTGTAGGAAGGAAATTCATACTTGCTGTACAGGAAAGGACCTACAGAGTTTGCTGTACTAAAGACCCAGACTATTACAAGGAATGGTGATAAAGTAAATGATATGGTTGATCTAACAAGAACACAGCCTTTAGAAACTGGTGGGGTTTGCTCCCAATAGGTCTCTGGAATTTATAGTAATATCTTCTTAAACACATAGTGATGAAACTTACATTTTCATCCTCTGTGTTAGTTTGAAAAGATATGTGGTTATTTTCAGGAATGTAAGAGAGAGCTTGAAAGTCTTTTAAAACCATATTGGGAAGACATTTTGGTGTTGTATGTAACAGCAATTCAAGTAAAAACTGATTCAAACAAGATATAAACCAATCCTCTTACCTTGCTATAACCCACAGCATTTCTTAAGTCCTTCTGGAAAGAGTCAATAGTACAGGAAAGATTTTTGTTTTTATGATACCTGATATAGACAATTTTAGAAATCTCACAGTAAAAGCCCCTCTGCAACATTTTCAAATTTCATGAAGTTTCAAGAAAGGCAATGCCCTCCAAGCCCCATTTCAGCAGTGTGCAGTTAGTGGCAGGATGAAGCACTAACTTAAGCTCATCTGCAAAAAAGAATATTTGTTCAGCTCTATCTGACAAACAGACCTGGAAATGAAAACTGCCATGATACTTTAGTCCAGCAAGGCACCAGTGGAGTTAATGCATTTCAGCTGCATAAACTGCAAATATATATAACATGGCATGTATAGAAAGGCCACTGAATCTTTAAAGGGAAACAGGCAGAGCTAATAGGTTCCTTTGAATATAAACATCAGTATATATTTTCGTGACTCAACTCAGCATATTCTATATGGGTTGTAATTTTAAAATTAGTAGTTGAAGGGAGAGATAAGCACCATCAATAAATTAAACTGTAACCCAGCGGTTTAGTCATGAAAGGTTAAAATAAACTTGCTTGATTGATTATGAATTTTAAACAGTTTTTCTTCAATGTAATCAGTGCTCTACCAATGTCATTGCTCATTAAAGAAAAGATTTTCATTCCAACATTTGATTGAGGATGTTTTTTCTCATTTGCATTTTGCTTTCTACCGAGTAAGCATCTTGCCTTCAGAATTATTAGATTTTTTCCCCCCTTGTCTGTCCATAAAAGCCGTAAAGTGGGATGGAGCAGTGATTTAGAGGGATACTACATAAAGATTGAATGAAGATATTGACTACAGACCCTAATGCAAACAGGACTGTCTGATGGACTGCCTTTGACAGGATGATGGAAGGGAGCCTTGTGGCCTACTTAGCTGCCCTTCTAATTGGCCTTTATGAATATTTAATGAAATCAAGATGAAATTCAATCAGAGCTTTTACCTGCTGAATCTTAGGGAAAAAAGGCAAGATATTATTAGATTTTCCTAGCCCTTGTATACAATAAAACTGTACTGAAATGTCTGTGTGTTAGTCAGGTGGCTGAGATATGCTTTTTATCCAGGGACTTGGTTTCTTCCAAAGGAATTAACCTTTTTACCACGGAAAGCAGCACGATTTTCCATTTGCATGCATCACTGGTATTTTATTACTGGCATACTATAATGTTTAAGCCATAAACAAGCAACAGCTATTCCCTTTGAAAACATACCCTTAGCAAATTCTTAGTCTATGCCAATTTGAAGCCTTTTAGGGAACTTCGAGGTCATATAATAGTTTCAGAACTACATAATGCTGTAGCCTAATATTTTGTGCCACATTGGTTGATGTATGAGAGAGAATTTGCACGATCTCATTTCTCAAACATAATCTAGGTTGCATCAATAACATTAAATTATAGCAATGAGGTATAAAACAGTCTGACAGGCTCCTGCTGTAGTACACTCTTACATTCATTTAAATGTAGATTTTGTTTTTCTGAGTGGAATGCCAGAAAAGCTTTTCATAGAAACACAATGGACAGATTAATCTATAAATGGCAAATTCAACAGTGAAGAAGGTTTTCCCCATTTTTAGTTTTGTGAATTTTATCTTACTCCCCCAAGATAAGCTGTTTATTCACAGTATGCTGCTTTTATGAATTTTCAATATCATTTCTTTGGACAGAAAGGAGTTTGGTACTTAGAGATAAACACAGCATGTTAATACTAAGCAATGCATGAGTAAAACTTTACAGATGTGACTGAATAAGAACAGTTCAATACCATTATTTAAAGGCTTGATTTCTTTAAATTAAACTAGTTTTGTGGGCATCAGTAATGCTCCCTTGGGTTACTAATGCTGATGTCACCATGTATAGAACATATACTTGAGCAACAGACAGGTGCAGGGTATTATTAGGTGGGGTGTGGATGAATGGACAAGCAGCTTCCCTCAGTTTTTAGATATATGTAAACTCTCTCTTCCTGAACACATATATTAATGGTAAAGTTGTTGGGATTGTTTTTACAGGGCTGTGCATGAGGACAGCGTGATAAACTCCCAGATTCTGAGAGAAGCTTTTAGCCTGGTGTTTGTACTTCTATGTGTCTGGGAAAATATCAGGAATAGTAAATAATGAAATCAGATTAATTCTGAGGGAGACCACAGGTCTGTGCCTCCCAGATTCTTGCTCCAGCAGTGCCCAGTGGCCAATACTCAGGGGAAAGTTATGGGAGTGGATCCCTGATCCTAATGGGCTTCCACTACTGGTAGCTGTTCCAGTCTCCCCCATGGGGCAGGGCTTGTTGAGGGTCCCCACCTTGCTGAGGTTGCTGTAGGAGCTAGAAATAGTAAGGAAATAAACCAAAAAGTAGAAAAAAGGGAGTAATAAATGTTACAGCACTGGTGTTTCTGTCGGTATTTCCATTTTACGGACACCTGACTCTTGCTTCACTGGGAGGACCTGGGCTGAGCTGACACTAAACATGCCTGGCTGTGAAATGCCCCAGGGCCATGAGGAAGCTGCTTCAAAAACTCAAGATTATCAGAGAGGTGCCTGCACTTCTCTGTTCAGCTGTTACACTGATGCATACTTTATCTTCTAATTCTACTTTTTCGTCTCCTTTTCAATGGTGTATAAGCTGTGAAGCTTGGGAGTTGGGAATTCATAAGCAGGATCTGAATTCACACAGAAAAAGCAGTTCTCCCCAAAGCTCCATTCCTTCAGGTAGCTCTGTACCCAGGGGATAGTCATCTAGTGTAAACAGAAGCCTATACCCTGATGACTAAAACCATTTTAGAAGCAAACTAAATGAAGTTATATCAGCATATTTTGCTTTTTGAGTCTTCTCAGTATATACAAAAAATTGAAGGATGGATAAGAGAGTGAATGCTTATGCATGTTTCTGCATGCATGAATGCTGAGCTAAGAAAAATAAACGCTTGACAGTCTTTCAGAGGCTAAAGACTTTGTATGAAGGCAGATATGGAACTGGCAATGAAAGGATAAGGCTCTCCACATCAACCTTAATTTGGATTTATGTCAGCTGTACACATGGATGAGATATTTCAGCCCACTGGTAAGAGTAGTGGGTTTTTTTGCATCTTATTGTCCGAGGTCCTTTTGTAATCTATCCATATAGAAGATGTAAACAGCACATATGTTTTTGAACATCTGAGAAAAGAGAATTTGCCAGACACAGTACCTTCTGCAGTATTTCTCAGTAAACTACTCAAATTATTTCATGAAGCTTTGTTTAAATGGACTGTGAATATTCATGTCACAGATTTACTTTCAGGAGATTGAACACATCAGTTTGTCTTCAGATCAAACAGATATGCAGTGGATTTCCACACAGAGATTGGATTGCTTGTTTAAACACAAGTTTTAGTGGTGATAATTAAAAAGAAAATAGGGTTTTGCATAAACATGGTCAAAACAAAGTAAATTTTGATACATACACAGAGCAGAAAGATAAGTCTCCTTGCTTTCTCAGAAACTACATCCACGATACCAGTAGCCTTTGGGCAATGAAAGCCATGACAGTGAATGATAATTTTTTGAATGTTTTAAATTTAATTCTGTTCGTCCCTCTGTTAAAATCAAAATGTATTTAACATCCCACTTTAATGTCGCACTAGTCTGAACTTGATGCCTTGGAGTTTTATCCAACTTTCACTCTTGCCTGAACCCCTGACAGTGACCTCAGCAGAACTGAGGCAGGATGTAATTTACCAAATGAATGAAATGGTCTGAGGCTGATAATAAAGCTCAAGTCAAATTCAGCTGTTCATGGGGGATGCATTCCTTCCTGGTGTTGGTCAGAAATGAAGCCAGGTGCTTTAGATTTGGGGAGGATTGCTGGCAGTGGTGTAGGTGACATGAAGGTGGTAAAGTACACCAGTGACTCCTCTAATGTCCCGAAAGGTCTGAGGGAAACGTGTCCTGATTTAGGCTTATCATATTTCAAATAGAAAATTCATTTGTGGTTCATCTCTATGTATTTCGTTGCTCATTACTTCCTGGCAGAACTTCTGTAACTTGAGAAACCACTGGTATCTAGAAATCATGGATTTGATCTGAATCTCTATTCACCCAGGGCAGAAGATCAAGTTGCTAATTATTTTGTGACTAGTTATCAGTGTGTGAATATGCAATAGAAATCAGAAGGGGCATTAACTGGTATTCTAGAAAAATGAATACTTGGTAGCATTTCTGAAATCCTAAACATTTAAAATTAAATTGGTATTATTTGCTTCTTCATTTATAGATTTAGAGACTGAGTAGCACTGGGCCTTGGCAAGGCTAGGACTGGAGTCTGGGGCAAGAAGCTCACATGGCAGGGGGTTGGAGCCAGATGATCTTTATGGTTCCTTCCAACCCAAACCATTCTATAGTTCCGTGACTGTCCTCTTTCTCTCTGTCCATCGTGGACTTTGGGGAAGATATTTTAGGACTCAGGCCAAGAAGCAAGGACTAGGTGGAGTCATGAGACAACAAAGGGCAATGTATTTCCCGGGACAGGATGCAGCAACAGCAGGTGCAGAGGTTGCAGAAGGCACCTTTCAGTACCCACTGCAAGAACCAGATGTGGTTTTATAACAGCCTGTTTTACTGAATGAGCCTAAATCGCTTCCAGCACAACTTTGTCTGCAAAATCATTATGGTATTACTTTGTATCAGTGTTTACAATATGACAAATTAAGATCATATATGTGCATTCAGTTAATAAATACCTCATCCTTCCGAAGGTAATGTGCCATTTTCTCTGTTAAAGAGGTCTTTGATCCTTTATTTACAAAACTGAGGAGTGACTCGTGTCAACCTCGGCTGTTGGAGCTCAGAGACAGTTTCCTGGGATCTGCTCCCAGCTGTGTAACTGATTCTCCCTGTCACCTTGTTATATCACTCTTACCTCACCCCAACCATTTGTCAGAGTAACCACACCAAATGAGATCAAAGAGTCACTTTATCCTGTAACCAGTAATGAGCGGTAACAAACACATCACTGAGAGTTCCCATAGTGGGCAGCCATGGAATAACATATGTATAGCCTAATTTCATCTTAAAAATACCAGAAAATGCTTAAAGTCTTACTTGCAGCATAAGAGCTAATTCCTCGACTTCTTTTCACGCAAAAGTAAACCTGAATATTCTCATTAGAAGTAGAGAAATCAAATAATTATGAAATCATACTGAGTTTTCCTTTGCTATCTTGTGCTAGAGTGTTTCAGAGCTTAGCTATGCATATTGTAAGAATTATTTCTATAATATTTTACATGAGTATGTATTCATTTATATACCCTTCTGTTTCATTGAGCTATCCTTGTCTCCTGTCATTAAATAGTGGTAAATGTCAGTCATCTTAATTCTTTTATACCATTACTTACTGTCTGTGTCCTTTTTTCCTCTCTAAATTGGGAGGCCCCAGCCTTGGATACAGAGCTGTATGTCCACAATACTTGTTTCACCTGTTTCAAATAGTTACCAGTCTTTGAAATACAGTGACCACAACTTAATGCAGCAGGTAAAGAAATATTTTTAAGGTCTGGAGTACTATTCCTGTCTGATAATCAACTCATATCTTTATCCTTTACAGAACTGCTGTGCAGTTCACTCTGTGTAATACATTTTCAGATCATTTGAGGATATATACTACCTAGAAGCAAAGTACTATGACAGTATTATCTGGTGCTTTGCACATCCAAGAAGCGAATTCCATTTCCTGGATCAGACAGAAATGAAACCAATATCCGAGCTGCTGTATTATCTATACACAAATTCAGGATGCTCTGATCTCTCACCCTTAGAACATGACACAAGATCTTTCCTAAACTGTTGTGGTATTAAGTTGATTAGAGATACTTTATCTAAGAGTATCTCTGGACTCCAAAGCTCAGCAGTTAAAGCTTTTGCCCAATTTCGTTTACTTTAATCCTGCTGTTCCAATAGAACTTCAACAGAGGGTCTTCTCTTTTTCGCATTTTGTAGAAAATAGGGCTGAGCTGTGAAACAGCATTTGATCCCAGCAATTCAACCCCAGGCCAATTAGTTTGATTCCAGTCAGAATTGCATTCAACAGTGATCAGCAAACATTTCTGAAAACAAAGTGATCAGCAGCAAATACAGCATGATGCCAATAAAGAGGATGCTTTCCCTGTGAACTGGAGCAAAGATTTTTACAGAATTAAACTATGTGGATAGGTTATATATATACCTTTTTCCACCAAAAAAGAGGAAAAAGAAATAATATCACAAGTTCACAAATGGAACTCATCAAGTTGAAGAATTATCACAAAAGTCTGAGAGCTGGAGTGAAACCAATTTGAAATGAGATATGAGATAGTCAGCTGGTATAAATCAGCTAATGCTACANCCTATGACAGTATTTTTAATAAAATACAGTCTATTTAATATCCGCCTTTTTGTGTCCTGCACAACTTATAATTATTGCCAGCAGGCAAAAAAGGGAACAGTAAGGGAAAATAATACAGTGAAAAAAATCTTTCCTGATCACTAAAAAATTGTATGAAAAAGATAGGCAGGACATATTAGGGACAGTGCTTGAATTCAAGTGACTGGAATGAATTGTATATATACTGTGAGACAGTTAAACCTTGAAAATGTCTAACAAAACCTGCATTACCTCACAGGAGATGGAGCGTTTGTAAGACCTAAAACCTAAACCAAAACCAGTTTCAGCTTGCAGGCCCCTTTGGANAGAATTAAACTATGTGGATAGGTTATATATATACCTTTTTCCACCAAACAAGAGGAAAAAGAAATAATATCACAAGTTCACAAATGGAACTCATCAAGTTGAAGAATTATCACAAAAGTCTGAGAGCTGGAGTGAAACCAATTTGAAATGAGATATGAGATAGTCAGCTGGTATAAATCAGCTAATGCTACAACACCTGAAGAGTTGGCCCAACATCCTTGGACTGGGGTAGGATAAAAAATTTTGTGCAGAATTTCCAGCAAATTGGATTCCTTCACAGTAGCTATTATTATGAAAAGAAAAATTAAAGAGGAGGAATGGCACGCTAATATTAATAATACACTATGAAACAATCAGTATAAATTAATTCCAGAATATAGGGTATAAATGTTTCATTGTCATGAATCTAAGAAGTAGGATGCATTTCAACTAGAATGCATAGGAAAAGCAATTATACAGATGCATGTACATTATTGCATTGAAAGGAAATAAATGAAAACCTTAAATTATTACTAAATAGCTACCCCCCCCCCCCTTGTTTTTTGTTTTGTTTTTTTGTTTGGTTGGTTTGGGTTTTTTCTTTGCTTTTTTTTTTGTTTTGTCAGAAATAATGACTATCTTTATGTTCCAAAGGAAGGCAAATATATATTAGTCAGACTACTGGTTCAGGACTGAAGCCTATGACAGTATTTTTAATAAAATACAGTCTATT
>WEIV01015764.1:56169-112172 GCA_013390005.1 Calyptomena viridis
GGTTTTGGTATAGGTAAATACTAAAGAACTCGCCTTAAACTTCTTGTAGGTACTGACCCCAAATTCCATTTTACTGAGAAATGTGGTAAAACTCAGGTGAACAGATTTCCCTTCCCTGGACATCCCAGCCCCCAGGTAACTGCCAAGTCAGGTGTAGCACATTGCTAATGCAGCCCTCGTTCAGGGCAGTGCTCCTTCCCACACCATCAGCAGCTCTTAGAAACCTCTTGTCCAGGTAAAAAGCTTTTATATCAGCAATCCCAATAGTGATAAAAAATTTCTAGATGTTTTTTTCCATTTGACAGCTTAACTCTAACCCCGAGCTTCCATGGAAAAGCTACACAGTGAAACTTGGCCTGAGTATTAAAAGGAAATTTCCTGGGGACCTTCTGTACTTTCTGGCACACTTCCCAGGAAGGGACTAATCAGTAAAAAGCCATTCTTCACACTTGTTCTTTGGCCTGTCCTCCGTGACCTATTTTCTTGACTAATCCTGTGATTTTTATCCCAGCCAATGCCAAATTACTTCTGTTTCTGCCTGCTTCTGGCCAGTCCTATAACTCTTAGCTCCCAGCAAGATCTTGGGGGAAAATGTAGAAATGTAGTGGTTCCTCTTGCTCCATGTACTCTGCAGACTCAAAGAACAATATAAGTAACTCCAAAATTCAAGAGCAGCAACATTCTCTGTTTGGTAAATGGAGACTTTTGTGCAGATGAGATCTTCTCTAGGAGATAAAATACCATCAGGCCAGGCTGTGTGTGTGGTGCGAGGTTTGCACTCCTGAAAGCAAAGAAACCCCTGTGAAAAGCTTTACAGGATGAGCTGTGAAGCTTTTATTTTGTCGCCAAAAGAGGGAGCCCTCACAGAATTCTATCTGTTTTAGCAATATTTTTGCTTTTGTGATCTGTTCTTTAACAAAGCTCTGAATTTTGTTTTTCTTACAAAACTTGACACCTCTTAGGTTTAGAATAAGTTTGTGGCACTGGTAACATAGTCTGTGAGTTTTGCCCTCTTTGGTTTCACAATGACCTCAGGGTACAAAGAGAGAAAATAAGCTTTTCATTTTCAGAATTATTCAGCTGGCTATCACTAAGTACACAATGTGGTTTCATTAAATACCCTATTTTAGCATTCCAGTGTTAGAAATAATGATCCTGCTGAACTGGACAATGCTGGCTGAACTTATTTTAAATGATACCTGACTTTGTGTGTTGTAATTTGGGTTCCATGCTGCCTGCTGTTTATATGAGTTGAAATTGTCAAAACTGGTACCCAATTCAACCTTTTGGCCACCACAGAAAGATTTTTTAATTCTGAAATAGAATGTTTGAGAAGAGTGAGTAGGATCTTTACAGTTTCCCTGATGATATAAAGGGTAAATTAGTGCTGGGTTTATTTGTAATCACTTGGAGAATGTAATCCAATAAAATTTGGAGGGATTTTAAGAATTGCACGACTTGTTACTGATTTTTACTGGTGGATTAGGTTCTAAGCAGTGAGAAAGTACAGGCACTTTTATTAGTGTTTATCTGCAGGAAGAAAGCCTTTGTCTCGAGTTCTGCAACAGAGACTGCTACAAATAATAAGTTTACTAGAGAGACTGGGTAAGTGTTGATTCATGGTTCACCCTTGCCTCTTTCTGAGCTTGAACTGGTTAAAGGAAACTCTAGCAAGAGAAATTACAAGTATTTTACAAGATGATTTCTGCCATCTTTTCTGAGCCTGTACTGTTCCCTAGATTAGTTCCCTGTTGAAGAATTTATTTTCAGCCTAATGATTCCTATGACTCTGTGGCTCCAATACCCCATTTGGTATTTTCTGTGCTCTGCACAGTAGCTCTCTCTTCCATTGCAGTGTAGTCTGAGTGGATATGACAGTCCAGCCTTTCTTTTCTCCCCCAAATGAAAACCAAACTTACAAAATTGCTTTATTTCATAGAAGCACGAAGCCAATAACTGGGCAGTAGGATTTAAAAAATACTTTTAATTCATTATTTGGGGTATTTTGTCTTACTATTCTTAAGCACAAAATCAGAGGCTCCAGTCTGACCTGTTTTAGTGCAATTCTGATCTTAGAGCCAGATTCTCAAAAATACACCAGTGCATTTGTGTGCATAATTCACTCCTAGGTCAGTTGTTCTTGAAAAATGTCATATCCTTGCTCTTGGCAAGACTGGAGTGTGATATAGCAGGATTGTTGCATCAGAGTAAAATCCTGTTTAAAATGCACATTGCTGATTTGTTGTTAATAGATACTGTGTGAAGGTTGCTGTGGGATTATTGTACCATGATAGTGGTGAGATTCAGAATAAGTGCAAGGAATAGATTGGCTGAGATAGGAAGGATCACATTTAGATGACAACTTTTTTTTCTCTTTTCCATTATGTTCTTGTTGTTTTGAACACTATTAGTATTCCCAGAGCTGTACAGAAACATAGAGGTGACTTAGGGCAGGAGCTAAGTTGATTGCAATCAAATTACATGATAAAACAGAAAAATAAACCCCACAATAATTTTATGCATTGTATTTAAAAGAAGAACATTCAGAGTTAAGACTGAAATGACCAAAATGAGTGTTTCTGACATTTTATAGATGTTCTGCATAGGTAGTGTGCCTCCAAATATTGGATGCTCAGATATACCATATGTGCTGCAATTCCTAAGCAATACAGCAGATGTTTTAGGTGATCAATTCAGAACTCACTGGCTTTGTTTAGCTCTCCCCATTCCCAATTTTATATGATGTGAATGTGCCTGTCATCATAAGTAGAGGAACAGTTCCATATTTAAAAATCCATGCATAATTCAAAGTTGACACAGTAGCAATACTAAAACACCCCCCAACCTACAAAATCTCATGTTCCTCAGAGTCCAAAACACCTAGTTAGTAAAAACTGTGGCCAGTAAAAATTAGCTTTGTGTGGCTTGAATCAAAACTTAACTATTCTTTTGAGTTTAGGTTTATTGTATGAGGCAGATGAAAGCTGACAATTCTGATTTCTTTGCTGATCAGAGGGCTGGGGGAGCTGGTTTGTTTATTTGTTTTTAAGAAAAAAATTCATCTTATTTCTGTGTAATCTCCTCCAAAGCCAGCTTCCTAATGGCACCTTTTTATCTTCAGTTCTCTTAACGCTTTCTTCTCTGCTGCTCCTTGCTTTGCCAGCTCCTAGTATGCAAAGTGCCTTTTCTACCCTATGATCAGCTTTTCTTTCTTTCTTCCTTCTTTTTTTTTTCTTTTTTTTTTTTTCCAAGGAGCTTTTTAACAGTAATCCCCAATGATTTTACTTAGTTTTCTGCTCATGTGGGCTGGAAATCTATTCAGGCTTCATTAAAAAGCTCATTTGAAAATAGTGATTCTATTGTATTATCTGAACTGTTTAGTTTGGGTTTTTTTGGAATATAAAAGACGTGAACTCTCCTATTTTTTCCAGTTGTAAAGGAGTATAGATGTATTTCTGATGGTTAACATAGTAGACAGACTTTCTTCTGGAGTGGTCTGTGGGGAGCAAACTCTGCCAGGCTGGGGTTGGAGAGGGCAAAGTCAAGCTGGGCTCCTGCACCAGCCCCGTGTCTCCTCTGCAGCCCAAACCCACAGGGCCATGGCAAAGGGAGCTACATTTTAAAAGGAAAAATGTTCTCTGCCTTCAGTCCCCAAAAGAAAAATCTAAGCTCACTGGGAAGAGGAATGAATCTGACACCTAATTTTGCCACTATAAATTGGAACATTTACATTTGTGTTGGTTTTCAGAAAAAAAATATTAAAAAAAATTCCTGAAATATTGCTGCCTGACACAATAGAGTTCAGGCTAAGAACAAGGATAAATTTTCCTGGCGTGTTCACCTGTGGAAACTTTGTTCACCTTTCCTGCAACTGTGAAATTGGTTTAAAATGATGGACTGATGCTGCCTCCTGAGTTATTCCTGCCATACCACAGCTCTTTTGCTAACTAAAAATACGAACTCTTTGGGGAAGCAAAATGCTTTTCCAAACACAGTGTGTAAATGTTGTTGTAAACGTCTAGATAATTAATTTTTAAGGTTAATGTTCAATGGATGTTTGGAAACCTCTTGGATTTCTTCTAATAAATGAAGAACATAAACAAGGGCAATGGCAGCAATTAAAACACAGAACTATCTATTTCTAAAAAAAATGGGAACTTCAGAGTGACTCACAAATCATAGGTAAACATCCACATTTCAAATTACCCAGAGTAACATATTTTCTGTGTAACCCAAAGGACAACTGCTTAGCAGTAGCTTTGTGACAGAGTTACTACATTCTTGGTTAAATGTTTGTTACAGATATGAGTAAATTCCAGCTTCTGCCTTCTGGAACTCTGACTCTGAGGGACACGATCTGCCTTCAGTGACAGTCTCGAAAGGAGAAACTGGGGTAACAGCCTTTGACTGGAAACCTGTAGCAGTTCCACATTTGTGATGCAAAAAATCAGCAGTTTCATATCAAAATTGGTTAACTGAGCACTTGGTTCCCTTCTTTCTTCCACTGGTACTGCTCAAAACAGTCTCATGTTTGCCAGTCACCAGCAGATTTTTCACAAGTGTGTGTTCTGGGATTTTTAGCCACTATTAGATATACATCAGGTCCCCAATGAATTGCTTATAGAACTGTAAAAGAGATAATTTGAAACAGGTGGCAATGAGGCTAATGAAAAGAGGGTTTCAGACCTCTTATCTCTGTTCAGTGTACAGGACTAATGGTGTTCCCTATTTTATTAGTCAGAATAACCTGACATGGACTGAGGAGGGAACAAACCAGTAATATCTGGATGGCCTTGTTTTCTTAGGCAGATCTTCATTTGAGGCTATTCTCCTCCAAGCTAACTCAGCTCAGTGATTTTGATGAACCAAACTTTTATTTTCTCCTTTAATATAACATAACTATTATTTATGACATACATAACTCTCCAACTCTTATGAATAAAAATGCCTATGGAATGGTTTTCACAGTTTAAAGCACCTGGGTGAAAGGTTTGGGCTGAAATAGCAAATTTAAAAACCAAGATAAAAATGTCCCAGTTCAGGTGTGTACAGCTAAATGCCACCTGGGTTCCAGCAGCCTCCATTTGACTTTTCACTGACAATTCCAGAGATGCTGCCCATAGATTAAACATGAATTACAGGAGATAGGGTACAAAGGCAGAGCGACCCTAGAAGTGGCTGTAAGGAGTCTCGTGCTGCCCTCTTAGTCCTTAGGAATTTTGGTACAGGTTGCAGCCTGAGTGGACCTTGTTCCACGAGTTCTGTGGCTCAAGATATTCAGCCACAGGGATTTAGTAAGTATTTTAGCAGGAGCCATAGAAAAGTACAATGAAATCACTTCAGAAACAAAGGAGAAAGCGATGGGTCTGTTTGGAAAGTCAGCTTGTTCCTTTTACCTTCAGGATAGCCTGCACTCCTTACTGCCATTTGACTTCTCCAGACTGTGCTGTCACAGGACGTAATTAAATAGGCAGGTTTTAGAAGAATGAAAATTGAGATGCTCAGAATTGTTTGTTACAGTGAATATGACAAGCAGTGGTCTGGTTTAGAAAAAAAAATAAATTTTTGAGCAATAGAAAAACAAACTCACTGCCATGGATTGTGAAAGGAAACAGACTCAAACTGAAATTAGATGAAAAGCTTGAAATTAGATGAGACCACAATAGTTGGACATATAAATTTATGTATTTGTCCATACATACTAGATTCTAATTTACCTTTTCGCTACAATTTTTATCATGTTGTCTTGACATATACAGTAATAAAGACGCATGGGGGAATTGGGGGAGAGACTTTAAATAATCCTCCTAATTTAAATGTGAAAACACACAGTTATTTTCAGTTCCTTCCTGTCTGTCCCTATTGCAGAAAAGTCTTTGTCTATAATGGTGCCTCGACAGCCTGAGAAGAGCTTGGAGGGCTGGAGTCAGTTGCCCGTTCACTGCAAAACTAAAAAACATTGATTTTGTCCACCTGTGTGCAAGTCTTTGGAATAGAATATTACCTACCTTATGGGTTTATATTGCCATAATATTAGCTGTTTGAAAATGCAGATGAAACTGGGCTATAGCACTTCTGCTGGATAGAGGAAATGAGGAAATAGGGAAAGAGAGAAAAGTGAATGTGACGGGAGTGAAGGGCCTGCGAATTTAGAGCTGAAGATTAAAAAATAAAATTGTTGACTGGTGCATTGCAAATCAGTTCCATTGGCTCCCCTGCCACTGATTTCCTGTGGCTCCTTAAAGAGGTGCTGCTGTACCAGGGAAATGTGCGTGCTGCCATGTTGGTGACATGGTGACAAAAATCTAGTTTGGTCTTGGATATGTGTGATAATTTTGAGTATTTCCTAGGTTTTTCTTCTGTATCTGCAATACACAGTATCTATCTATTCCTTGTCTGAAAGTGTGGTGCTCGAATACTGCTTTATCAACATTTACTCCTCTCTGTACAATGCAGAAATCAATAGACTCACCTTACTATATACTCACACCTGCATATACACACGGGCATATTTATATGTGTCTGTGACTTTATTTACATATATGTGATATATTTCTGTATCTGCTTATATACAACTACAATAATGGTCAGTGCAAAACTCACTTACAAACTCACTTGTTAACATAGAAAGCCCAGCTACTACAGGTAAATTTTTTTTTTTTGCTTGTAAAGCTGAAATCTGTTCTGTTGAATGTCTAAGTTTCTGAGATGTCTGAATGTGATAGACCAGAAATACAACCTTTTATTGAGGTTTTCTTCTAAATAAAATGTCATGCATTACTATTGCACACAAGTCACTCGGTTGCCTTTAAATATTGCAATCTCTAAGTGGAAAGGGAATATATTTTGAGTGTTTGCAGAATACCTTCAACCACAGGAACTACGATTTGGAAATTGCTGTGCTGTGTTCTTACACAGCTTGCCTGCAGCTCAGGGAAACTCCAACACCTTTAGAGAAAGTAACATCTGAGATAAACACAACAATGTAATTCCCACCATATCAGAAGTAAAGGAAGGGAGCTTTTGGAGGGGGAAGGATTTAGGCTCTAGAGAGTCAGAGAAAATGGCAATGAGAGATCTGTTCTGTCATGTTTATTTTCACTCTGTTGCTGAATCACAGGGATTTCTTAACCATAATTTGTAACTTTTATGCATGAAAACACAATCATTTTTTTTAAAATTCATATTCAGAGGGAATTTACTCTTGTCTTTTTCTTCTTTCCTTTTGTATTGCTGTACTTGTGGTGTGAAACCACGAGTGTCTTGTTTCTTAAATGTTTATCAAAGATGTGGGATTTTTGCCTTGGCTCAGGTGTTTTAGGAGGTGGATAGTGTTAGTGCTGTAAATTCAGAGCTTTGTTTTCCAGTTAAGTGCTGCCCTGAGCAGTATTCTAATCCAGAGCAGGAGTCAAACTGAATGCAAACACACACTGCTCCTGAAACAAGAAGGTATTTAACTTCCTGGAAAGGACTCTTCCAGTGAAAATTTCTCATGTTTCAGAAAACTTGCCAATATCTCCTTCAGAGTCCTAGATGGTTTTTTTTTCTCTTTTCACAGAATCTCTTTTCCAAAGGAGTAATTTCTTTGAACCCAAGTCAGCCTTCTCACCACCAGTGTGTTGGCTATTCTGGCACAATGAAAATTTATTAAACTTTGTATTAGTTGATGGAGAGAATAGGACAACTGCTACTAAACTGCTACTAGCTGGTAGCTAAACTTCTCAGGGTACACATGAATGTTGGAAATTAAGTCCCAAATTAAATAAATATTTATTTGGTTATGGACAGCAAAAGGTTTTGGAGAAATGATCTCCTGGTCAGAGCACTCATAGCTGAGTGTAAGCATCTCAAGTTCAATCTCAAGGTCCAGACAGGACAGAACAGGGACATGAACTTCTGAATTTGTGCCTCCCTTATTGTGTAATCCCAGGCTCCTAAAACTGCATGTTTAGTTTTAAAATTGCCTATGTTGGGGGTTAATCTGTCCTGTCTGTTATCTAAACCAGCCCATAAACAATGGCTAGTTAGTCAATATTCCATTACTGGTATAGGTAGATATGCTTGGTTTCTAATTAAACTTTAATTGAACACTGTTGCTTGCCCCCTGCTCCCCCTCCCCAGCAAATGGTGGACTTTCAAAGTTCATAATTGCTTTCACAAATGCTGCTCCTTTTCTTTGTAAAACTTAATGTAAGACAGGAATCACAAGTAAAGAATGGCTGTGCAATGCCTAAAGCAATCTGCATCATGTATAGGTTTTGGTTGTTAATGGCACTGTGTGTGGTCTGTATAGTTTTTCCTTCCCTTGTTTACTCTATTTTTTCCAAATAAATAAAATTTAAAGAGAAGAGTTTATTAGCTCCTGCTGCTTACCATGTACTTTAAGACATAATCTGTTGTTTGTGGCATTACAATAATCTCTATAGGCATTAAGTAATTGATGTCACAAGCACAGGATTATAACCACAGCTCTGCAATTTACATAGTAATACAACAAACTATGAAAAACCTGCATAGCAGTGTGTTACCAAACAAACCCTTTAAAATGCTGAGTTAAATTGTGGAATGAGTAGATCCCAAACCCTTGCTGTGTAAGTACATTTAAAACGTGCACGTAGCCACAGCCACCTTTTCGTTAGTGCAACTACAAAGAGGTTTGATTCCAACCTGGATGTGGGGGCAGACCATGGAGAAATGGGCCTGTTCTTTTCCTTCAATTCATGCAGGCCCAGAGCTTTTGTGGAAGAGCAGAACAAAGTAGAGACAAGGTATTGGCTTTATCATCTGTTCTTGCCCCCCAGTCTTTACTGTGTCAGAAATACTGGGGTTTGTGTATTGTACTCCATGTACTCACATGCTCTACACAGGGTGCAGAGGAACTAGAGCCTTGGCTATCTGTGCATTAATTTGTCTCAGCAGTTCAGGCTTGGATTAATATGAAGGATAGAAGCCTATGGAATTGAGAGGTCTGAGGTCAAGTTTGCCAATTGAGTTCAATAAAGTGATTGGATTTTCATGCCATATTATGACTCAGATTAAAAAGAAACTGTTATTAACTAATCAAAGATGTCCTTTTACATCTGAGAAGACGTATATGCATAGTATACATCATAAACCATAAAGCTGGTTTGAATCCACTTGTGTAGATTGTGCACAAGGATGCTTATTTACAAATGCAGAAAGACAGAAAACTGAAGAGGCTTTCTGTCATCATACATCTCATTGGAAAAGTTAAGGATCAGTTCATTCCCCCTGCCTTTCTTTCCAGAGATGAGCTGGCCATTTGTGTTGTGACTGTAAATATTTATAGTGAACTATATAGTGGTTCACTAGGAATCTGGTTGTTATCTTTATGCTGTACATGTAAATAAGGCAACCTATAGATGAAGCACCAGTAGATGTCACTCAAGAATATGCGGCAGAGACCGTGAATTCATGTGGCCAATACAGCTGAGTGTGCACATTGCCAATGGCCTCACTGCTCAGCTGCTCAGGGTGCTCAGCCTGCCATGGCTTTGGGCAGTATCTCCTGATTTTGGTAGTAACCTGCTCACCAAGGCTTTGGGCTTGCAACCTACTACTACTGCCATAGGTACTACAGGTCTGTATGTGTGCCCAGAGACACCTCATGTGGCTTTTCCTTAGCNGATCTCATTGGAAAAGTTAAGGATCAGTTCATTCCCCCTGCCTTTCTTTCCAGAGATGAGCTGGCCATTTGTGTTGTGACTGTAAATATTTATAGTGAACTATATAGTGGTTCACTAGGAATCTGGTTGTTATCTTTATGCTGTACATGTAAATAAGGCAACCTATAGATGAAGCACCAGTAGATGTCACTCAAGAATATGCGGCAGAGACCGTGAATTCATGTGGCCAATACAGCTGAGTGTGCACATTGCCAATGGCCTCACTGCTCAGCTGCTCAGGGTGCTCAGCCTGCCATGGCTTTGGGCAGTATCTCCTGATTTTGGTAGTAACCTGCTCACCAAGGCTTTGGGCTTGCAACCTACTACTACTGCCATAGGTACTACAGGTCTGTATGTGTGCCCAGAGACACCTCATGTGGCTTTTCCTTAGCCTTTGTTGTATTAATGATCTTTCTAAATAGCTTTTGAGCACAATGGGACTGTAAGAACATTATGCACGAATCTTCTGTTCCTCAGACAAATAGTTCAAAGAGGGAGAAGAAGAGGTCTTAGCTACCTGTTTGGCAGTGTTTTTGAAAAATAGGATGGTACTATATATTTTTGAGAAAGAACTACACGGGTGTCAGATATTAAGTAGAAGAATATGTGCAATAGAAGTATGAGCAAAGTAGCTTAATGGTTCGGCACTGTCTTTCAATATTTGGACTTGGCTTTGATTCTAAACCAGAACTGAGCTACCATATATTGCAGCAATTGAATGTCTGTAGAGGTCACTGTTAAAATGGTTTGAAATGCTCATTATAGTTCTTAGCATGAGTGATAACATATCTCAAGCCACTTTATAAATGTTCTTCCACACCTATATTATCAATAATTGATTCCACGGAGTAGACTACAGCAGATGCAATTTGCTAAAATCCCAGTCAAGTGTCAACAAGCTGACTGGTTCATTTTATCATTCTACCAGGAAAATTTAGCAGCTAATCATAAAGGAAATACGAAATGTGAGAACTTGTTTCATCATATGAATAAAAGCCTGTGATTTCAGGGTGGAAAGAAAAGATTATTTCTCACCACAATGTGGTTTAAAGAAAAAAAAAATCAGCAGCCTCAAATCATCAAATTATCCATTTTAACAGGATTTGAGTTAATAACTTATTGAGATCATTACTTAAATCAAGAGTTTCTCTTTGGAGGTAAGTCTTGCACTGTGAAGGGAAGAACAGCACAAGTAGTGAAACTTGCATTTGAGGAACTAGGCAGATGTGAAATGCTCACTTTTTTCCAACACCTTCCTGTATCTAAGCTGTCATTAGAAAATTCTTCCAACTGTTGATTAGCCCTGAATATTTTTTAAACTGTCCAACAACAAACAACTAAAAGGAGATTTGTAGTCGTCTATCACAAAAGTGTCTTTTGCATAGGAGCACAACGAACTGAGGTGCATGGCTTGTCACCCCTCAGGGAGCAATGAGAAAGGATGGGACACAACTTCCTCTCTCTCTGCACCTTCTCCCTCCCCTCTGTGGTAAATTTCTCCAGTGCAAAACCAAGAAAGCTTGTGGTGGTGCTTGTGGCAGCCATGTTGTGCCATCCACACTGTGCCAAGTTGGCATCTCTTTGATCTTTTTCTGGACTTTTGGGTTCTTTTGTGCCATAATGTTAGAGGACAGCTTTCAAAAGCATTGACATTACAGAGTGTGGCAAGAATAAAGGCCATAGAAATGTGAAATTCGCCCTTCAGTACATCCTCAGCTTTATTTTGTGATAAGATACACTAGTTTCAGTTAATCTTATGTCAACACAGTTTATAGAACAGAAACACCAGTTTAGAAGTCAAAAGGAAAGGCACAAGAGACAACTTGTGGCAAAATTTCCAGGGGAAAAAAAAATCCTGCACTTGATTTCAGTCTTAAACCCTTGAAATTGCACAGTAAATTGAAGGGGGTAAGGGACAGATACCTGTTCAAACCACACTGAAAATTAGAAGGAAGAGATCAATAGCAGACATCAGACTGGGTTAAATACATTTTGGAAGACAAAGTCCTTGCTGTCTAAAGAATCTTCTACTGGCTCCTGGGATGTGGGTGCCTGGGAAGCTGAAGAAGCTCCAAGCACAGCAGCCTCAGGTGTGCAATAGATCCCTGAATGGCTGCTGCCACCTCCATCTCCTCTTACCTGCACTGCTGGGTGTAGGGAGCTTGGAGATGATGTGCTGGGACAGAAGGCAGGGGTAAGAATATTTTTGGATCATGGCTGGAGGAGGAGTAGGAAGATGACTTTATAATTGCTTTTTTATCACTCTTTCTGACTGTATTGACTTTATACTTGACACAGCTTTGGCTGGCAAGTGAGGCCCAGATACATTCAGAATTAGATATGACTAGGCTCATTCTTACATGAGAAGAAAATCATCGGTTGCTACAGAAACAGCTCCATATCAGTCTCGTGGGGCATCTTTGCATCTGGCTTTTTTTCCTTCTCTTTTGCTAATCTGTAGATAAGAGTCAAAGCAAGTGCAGCACATCCCACATCTATATAAAAGGTTGGAGGAACTCTGCAGAGAGCAAAGTGTGAAAGAACATCTCATAGATAAGCTAAACTTAAATGAATGAGTTAATTTACACTCCCCCTGCAATTTTTTTTCTAGTTTTGCAACTCTTGCTAAGTTAATAGAGGTGAAAATTAAATGACACCAGTCAGCAAATATTTTAAAGACCACCAAAATTAAGGAAGAGAAAGGAGCTACTCAGAAAAGGAGTTATTAAGAAACAGTTAGGAAAAAATCTGAGGGGTGAGGTAGAATCTGTGTCGAGGAAATTGCATCTTGCAATGGAATAATAATCCAGACTCACTTTCAGGCAAGTTATTTAACTTGATAAATTAAGGAATTAGTTAAAAGTAAGTGTGTATTATGGGCGAACAGGGACCATTCTGCACACTTCAGACCAGCTCACCAGCAACGTTCTTCAACTGGTTTTCTAAAATGTAATGAATTCTTGATGCTTAGTAGATTAATATTTATTGAGTGAATCAATGCTTAATTTATTAAAAAATTGCCTTCCTTGTATTTAATATGATTTATTACTCATCAGTGCTTATTGCATTAATTAAAGATTGTGTTAATTTTGTGGAAGTGAACACGATCTGCTGCAGGTTTGCTGTGCTGTAGGGACTGTGCCTCTGGGTAGTGCCAACGATGGAAACTGCTCGAGGTGGGAAGCTGGTATGAATCACCAATGGCCTTTTCCTGCCCTTGGGATTTCCAATAGCCAGCACAGTGGAGAAGATGCTGCCCCTTAAGGGTAGGACAGGATTATAGCAATAGCAATACTGTGATGATACAGGGAATATTTCTCTTTGTCTCTTATAAATTATGGCTGATGCTGTGGAATTCATTTTAGTGTTTCTCATGGAATTCCTTTTTGTCAACGTAGGTGAAATCCAGCCTTAGAGACATAGGAAACTGCCACCACTTTCCCGACCGGAGATGATAGTCATCACATTTCAGTGCTCAGTTTGTAAGAAATCCTTGGGACAGTAGGTTGCCTGAAGATTGGGATGGTCCCAAGTGTCTCAGCAGGGGCAGGTGTTTGAGAAGTGGAAAATTCCTAAAGGCAGAACAAAAAAAGCCAGACATCTTGTGAGCTGAGCCTTTCAGGAAATCTGTCAAAACAGGGAGAGGGTGATCATGCTGGAGGGGGGCCACAGCTGCAATTTGCATCTTTCAGCACTGAAGAGAGAAGCGAATATATAAAGCCCTATAGCCATGATACTTCTGATTAAATTATTTTATTAATGGGTGTGACATTTGTAATGTCTCTCTCTTTAAATTCAAATACTGCTGTTTTTATAGCTACTCATAAGTGAGTCTGTCTGTTTTTTTTTAAAAATCCATCTAGTTACTAGGCTGCTTGCATCCAGCTGAGCCCTGGAAACGGCAGAGAGCTAGTCCCTGAGATCTGAGAGCAGGCTGGAATTTCCGGAAAGTGATTGGATCCATAATTAGGGTATTTTTGCATGTTCAAATGCACAGTTCTGCAATGCACTTTGCTATTTGCTCCTCTCCAAGGCTGGAGTGAGTGTGCACAAACTTCTCTTGACAACCTCAATCAGAGAAACCTCTTGAAGGTCCAATGAAGGTCAGGGCAGAGAATTTTTTCCTCTCCTGGTCACCAGGCAGGCAGGAAGCCCCGTGCTCCACCCTGGAGCGTTTGGGTGGAGCCAGTGCCAAGAACCTGGTGGCATTTCAAATCCCTTGCAGCAGTTAGGTGTTAGATGCAGAAGATCAGTGCTGCTCCACTTGAAGTCAGAGAAATAACTTGAGCTTAAAGTTCAACATATACACAAAGATTTCCTGGATCTGGAATTAATTTTTTTTTTCCAAGGTCAGCTTGACGGCAGCATTGAAGCTGGAAAAACGTTACAAACCGAACATTTGACTTGTAATGATATAATTTCATTTCCCATTTTTTTTAACCTGCCCTATATGCTTTTGTTTTCCTGAAGTATCAAGCTAAGCTATTTAGGTTTTAATTTAATGTTTATTTTTACCCCAGTTAACAGACTCAAGTCTGGACCGGGGGCCAGTGGGCTGCATGCCTTTCTCTCTATTCCAAATCTTTGCATTTTACAACTTTCTTTGATGCAGGTTATTTATATTCTACCTTTTTTTTCCGAGTAAAAAAGCTTTCACGGAGTATAGGCTTTGGATATATATTTTCTGCTCTAGCTGTTCATTAGATATACAGCATTTGGAGTTCCAGTTGTGCTGAGAAATGTAAGCAAAGCTTTTGGCCCAGTGGGGGCTAAGCTCTGGCATTTCATAGCTTTGTACATATGAATCAGGATTAAGGCACAGGATCTATATAAAATTTAGCTCATTAGGAGATGTTTCGTCTTATGGCTCCCACTGGGGAGGTGGGTCCTTTGCTTACACAAACTATTCCTTACTTTGCTTTACTGCTCCCTGGGAAAGGAGGGGAGTGAGCAGCCCCCAGCAGAGCAGGGACAGCAGTAATTGTGCAGGTGACAAAAGGCAGCTGCAGGGTATTCCTGTCCCTTTTACCATTACCCTGCCACACCTGGAAAAACGCTTGGCATACACTGGCCTTAGTATTTTATACTAGAGCAAATGCAATTGAGCAAACTGCTAAGGTCATGCTTGGGATGACTTATCAGAGTTAAGAGAACAAGGAGTACCTCTGAAAACAGACAGGTAGGAATTTTCTTGCAAATATGATTTGTGTTGTTAAGGTACTCAAGACCAGGAAGGTTTCAGAAAATATGGGGTTTTTTAGCCTGACACCCCACTTGGCTTCCCAGCAGGCCACACTCACTGTTGGCCACATAGTTCAAGTGTATTCAGTGGATGGTCAACTGTGTCCGTGCACTGGAGCTTTACTACAGAGAAATGATGAGTTTGGAAAGGAGTTTCATCAGTCATAATTTCCAAGGAAAAGCGTTCACAGTAGGGAATACCAAGTCAATGTTTCCTCCTCAAGGACTTTCAGCTGTCACACAGGGAATACAGTGAGTGCAGTGATGAGAATTAGATTAGAAGAAGATCAATAGGGCTGACAATAAATGAAAGTAACACAGACATTATTGAGCAAATTAGGAGAGAGAAATTAAACCAGACAGTATAATCTTCAATACCAGCTAGTCACACTAATGTTGGGCAAAGTTAGGAAGAAGACAGTAAGTTAGAAAGTGCTGTGATGAAGAGGCAGTAACAGTCTATCTATGAGATGGGGAAAGCCCTGCTTGTGATAGAAAGCTCTCAGCCCAGAGAAAAGTGGAAAAAGATTATAATGGTCCAGGAGCACGTGGATTTAAGTGGCAGGCTACAGAGAGGTGACAGTGGGGAGATCACCTAAGACTGGGAACACGGAGTAGGCAGCAGCACTGGCTGCATGTAACGGGAAAAGGGAACCTCAGATGCACCCCACCATCACAAAGGCTTTGGTGGGATAGCTTGTTCCAGGCAAAATATTTCCCTAACCTTCTCCTAGTATGGGTTGGTTTGCAGCCCTTCCAAAACTATTCATCTGTGTGAACTTGATTATTTGCCATAATAACTCCCTGTATTTTGCTATCTGTACAGACATCCAGTGATGATCAAGTCTGGCAAGCTTTAGGGGTGAGGGATATCCGGTGGCAACGAGATCCATGGGCTGACTGCGCTCAGCATGAAAAGAAGCTTTCCTTTTATCAGTCTTGAGTTTGTCTAGATCCTCTTACATGTCTTTGAAAGGTTCACCCCAAGGCAATATAATTTTGTTTGATCACATACAGGCATTGAGTCAGTGATTGGTATGAATAAAGAACTTAGAGTTGCTCGTCCTGGTTCCGTGTCTTCTTCCCTGTGGAATCAGAAATCACTTTTATAAATGTATCAGTCCATCTATGCTTCTAGCTATTCATTTCAAGTATATGTTCCAAAAAAGATACAGTAGCACTTTATAAGTGCAAATAAAAACACATTAAAAGGACTGAGCAGGAGGTTTTTCTTCCTCATAAAGTGAATGTGGATCCCTTCCAAAAGAGTTACTGTGAGCCATGTAACTTGTAATTAATTCTGCTATAAATGTCAAAACACTTACTTTGCAGGTCTAAGCTGACCCACTAAAATTAGTCCCCTTTTAACAATTCCTTTTATAATTTGTTTTTCAGCAGAAACGGCGGCTTGACCTCCTGACAATAACCAGCCCCGGTAAGTGAGCTCTGCCGCACGGCTCTCTTCTCTTTTCTTAAAGAGATGGTTGTCTAAATGTGTTTTTTCCCCCGTCTCTGACATGCAAAATGAAAAACACTGTTCCCCAGAAAATCTTTCACCTAATAACAAGTGACAGCTATATTGTGCTTGGCAAAGCCCCGGGCAGTTATCCGTTCACAGAGCTGCCTCTTCAGACCTTTACTCTATGAATTGGAGTGCTGATATTTCTTTAAGCCTCCTGGGGTTACAGTTAGCGGTATATCTGCAGGGCAGATGCCCTCAAATTCACAATGTGTGTTCAAGTATCACAGAAATGTAAGCTTGACATTCCTTGGTGGCAAACGTGAGCAGCTTGGGGAGTAGGGAGATGGTGGCCCTCTATGTACCTGGTGGGAGACAGGAGGTCCAGGCTCAGGGCTGAGAACCTCAAAGTGGGTCAGAAAATATTTAGGAAAAATTAAAATGCTTTGAACTATCTGCTCCGTAGTGGCTTTTGTCATTTGCATATTGAGGAGATAAATCCAAATGTGTTATATTGGGAAAGTGTTGGGCTCTTTGGCACAGTTTCGAAGGTCTCAGCACCGTGGTTGAAATGCAGGTTGGTTCAGTAGTGCTCCTCTGTGATATCACATCTTAAGGCTGGATGGCTTTTAATTTATTGCTATTTGTCTGGCTCACTTTCTTTCCATTAGCTGCTACAGAAGTTTACTACCCACCACCTTCAGATGTACACCCTGCTCAAATAGTGCCACATTTCGGTTAACTTCTTCAGTTTTTCAGATGTATGTACACATTGAGCTTTCAGATTGGCTTTAACTGGGACTAATGAGTTCTGGCTTTAACTGGGAATAACGTGTTACTGAAGTGAACAGGTGTTATAGGAAGTGAACAAAATGTGACACACATTTGCTTGGATAACAATTTTGCATCGATAATTGTTCTGACACTCTAAATGTAGATATAATCTGTGACATGATTTCTCCTTCACTAACCTTGTTAAAATAATAAGAATTAAAATAAGGAGGAGGAACACTTTGTTGGGACAGATGTTTGAGGCCATTGGCAATTGCATCACATTTTTGCATGTTCACTTTTCATGCAGTTTGCAATTATGTTAATGTATGCTCAGGGCACTTGCTGATAAAAGCAACAATACAGTGTGATACAGCCATTGTCACTATTCTGACTGTAACTTCAAGGACAAACATGGCATATTTTTCATTTTCCATATCTTGAGCATTCCCTATTCTAGAGGAAAGAGAAAAAAGATCTCTGAAGGTCTTAATCATAACACACGCTCAGATCTTGGATAAGGGCATCAAAGTCCACAGACACTTTTTTCAATAAGAGAAAAAGAGTGTTGGGGACCAGAATAACTTTAAAACAAACTTATGATACTTTCCTCATCATTTCCAGATGATTCACTGGAACAGTGAAAGGGTTGACTAGGTTGAGTTTGTGCATAGATGTAGTCACAGTAAGTAGCTATAGTTTCAGATCTCTCAGTTTAACACAGCAATCTACTAAATCAACACAGCAATTAGTTGGAAGGATTTTCAATAACGAGAGGTAGACATACTGCACTAAAAGTGGGGGGAAAGCTTTCCATAATGTGTATTTTTTCTGAAATGCAAGTTTTGCCTTTTGATATTTAACCAGAAATGTACAATAATGGAATAACATAGGAAAAAATACAGTATTTGTTCCACGATTACATAATTGAGTGTCTATATACCTTTCAATAAAGGCATTTTCAAAAGAAGCTTGGTGCTGGAGCAGGCCAAACCTACCGAAGAGCCTAAAGCTGAGATTTTTCAAAGAGACTGAAAGAGTTAGGCACTTAATTCCTAGTAGGATTGGAAAATGTCAGGCTGTGGATTAAAGGGTCTAGTTTCAGCCCTACAAATATAAAAATAAAATAAAATAAATCATAGCCTTGGGGCTTTTATATGTCTTTGGAGACTGCTACTTTAAAATATTTCATTCTTTGAGTCCTAGCTCTAAGATCTGACATTGACAGTCTGCTTTTACAAAGTCACGATATCAGTTATGATGGCTGAGATCAGCCATAATCACTGTCAACCCTTAATTTAGTGATTCAAATGAGGGACTGGGCTATTTAGTTGCACCTGTTAATCCTTTGGGACCTGTTTCTGTTCTCCACCTCGCCGCAGGCAGTCAGCCTTTGCTTCTGGTGAAGGTCAATCAGCCTTAGTTATACTGTGAAAGTTCTGTGTGTCTCACAAGCAGTATTGGCCACCAAAACCCTCTTGCCTTATTGTAAGAATAGACAAAGGACTTTAAAAGCAAAGGTGACTTCTGTGATTTGCACCTCTGTCATGATGAATATCATCTTTCTTTCTTGTGTGTGTGTTTGTGCGTGAATTTCTTGAGCCAGTTTTTGTACGTTTAGTCAAGAACTGATGGTGATCCCTTACAGGTATTATGACAGCTCTTCTCCATGTGCCCTTAAAACAATTTCCAAAAATTGATAAGCCAGTTAATGAGATTAATTGCAAGGCAAAATAATGCCATTAATGTCAATTAAGGGGTGTTGAAACACAGGTGCCAAAACATTCAAAAGAGATTTTACGGGATTACAGGAAACTTATCATTATGTCATGGCAGTCACACTGTTCTCCTTGGATGTGGCTGTTGCACTATTCCCCAGGAATCACCAATGGATCAGACGTGGTGTCTGTTCTCTGGTCCCTGAACCATGCTGTGCTGAACCCACACTGTAAGGGTGACCCACCTGTGCTCTTGCCTTGCTCCAGATGACTTCCAAACCCAAAGCAATGCATCTGTGGCTTCAGGAAACCTAGCTGAACAGTTGCTGGACTTAAAAGCACATCTGTATGTTAAACTGAACAGGTATAGATCATTAATCTATATTCTGGACTGAAGGAAGTCTGGAAAAAAATGAAGGAAAAAAAGTGAAAGGGAAGAAATAGAGACGGTGATGGCTGCAGCTTCAACTATGGTTTGTATGCAATGTGCAGGGCTGACCTCTTCCAGCATCCCTAGGAAAACAGCTATGGAAAGCTACACATTGTGCCCCAAACTGGAGGAAGTCTTTGCTTTCCTCTGGATCTCCAGAAACAGCCAGACACAAATGATGCATAAGCTGGGAGCGAGCCAGACTCCCTCGTGCTCAAATATATTCCTTTGAAGTAACTGACACCCCTGTAAAATGTGGAGGGGAGTTCACTGCTCTGCCTTACTGCTGAGTAGCTGGAGGAATGTTAAGTTAAATTTATCAATGCTCTCACCACGCTTCTTTCTTCTTGCCCCTTGACATGTGCAGTACAATTAGACTGCAGCGCCTGTACAGTTCAGGGTGCCGGAGTCAGAGCTGATGTGCGCAGTGGGGTGGGGGAAAGATGTTAAAAATTCATTAGGAGCTGGCAGGGACGTGCTGGCAGGGAGTGGGACATAATGAGATTTAAGTTTTGGTAATTTAAATTTTCTTTAAACTTAGTTTTACCTCTGAATTTGATCCAAAACATTTCCTTATTGCTGTTCTAGTTGTCTTTGGGGTTTAGGAGCAAAGCCTCAGGTGGTTTAATTTGGCCTTGTTGCACAAAGAAGATGAAGATTTGCCCTTTGGTTTCTACGTGATCATGTTCTAGTAGCACTTTGAACATGCACATACAATCACATCACATTTTGTGGTAACTGCTCAATAGTTGCAAATAAGATATCCCTGTTTCCATAGCTTTTCCATGGAGACAAAGCTTTTTGCATCTCCTGTGTTTATGATAATAATACAGCTTTCCAATTTCTCCTCTCAGTAAGGTAAGTTCCTCTCCCACTGAAGTATTTTTTAATTATTGATACCATAAATGGAAGTGTGTTGGAAACTATTGGCTTTGAAAATAGCTAACATGTGATATTATCCAAGAACCATCAGGAAAATTCTTTTGAAATTCTCTTTGATTCAGTCGTCCTCGGGGCTTTATCCTTCTCTACCAGTCTCTCTACTGCCAATTTAAAATAACATTCTCTTGAAATCAGTGCAATGTCAGGAGAAATTCATCAACACCATAGGTGCATGTTTCCCAGATGTATATAAACCTACTACATTTGGCAGCAGTAAATTGATTGCATTTAAAAAACCTGGGGTAGTTGAATATTCTGTAGTGCTCAGCTTGGCTACAGCATGGAATATAAAGCAATTTTTTTTTGTTTCTTTTAGCTCTGTTTTAGGTGAAATAAAGTAAGCATTGACCCCATAATTTCTGCCTTTTGATTTACTCAGATTTTCCTAATGTGGAAACCACATCAGAGGTTTACATGCAGGGACAGAATAAAATATTCCTAATCTCTGCTGAGATTTGAAAAGAAATGTTAATGACTTGTGTATGCTTCCTCCTAATAGTCAAGCTCTTGCACTTTTAGACAGGGAAAAAAGCTTGATTTTAAAAGTATTTATCAGTCTGATCTATGTGGTGAAGTATTCTCCGCCCTTTAATATCATCAGTGCTGCATGCTCTAAAAATGTCTCCATTTCATTAATTTGTGATATACTGCTACCCTGAATTCTTTTAAGGTGGCTTTAGCTTCTGCCATACATATTTTACTGCTTTAAATTATAGATATAGGACTGTTGCCTAGTTAATTTCCTCTGGTTAGGAAAATATATTTCTGCTCTCCTGGCATTGCATAAAGTGATATGTGGGATTTGCTATATTTTTTAGCTGATTAAGTTTTGCATTTCTACGTATTACTGCTTATGAGACCTGAAGTTAAACTATGTGAAGGAAGGAGAAGTTTTATAGTATATTTCAAAGTTTCATTTAACTATAAATTCCACCACTAAGCCCCTCTACAAGACTTTTCCATTACCTTCCTGGATAGTCTGGCTATCAACTCCTTTCTAATTGAAGCATGAAAATAATATGAACTCAAAGTCATGAAGCTATAAGACAGGTATTAGTAGAACTGATACTGACTAATAAAATGTGACAGAAAGTTGTTTGCTGCTAAAACTCAGGTACTTTTTTTTTTGCTAGCCCTTATTAATTAATAGTACATTGATTTTGGTCTAAGTATGTGTCAAAGGACGTGAAATTTTTAAACAGCCTAACATAACTACTGTTGATGTTTATTAGTGAAGCCTCACAGGCTATTTTACTTGGAAAGGCGGTGGAGAAAAGAAATTACTTATAATTCCAGTAATAATTGAATCTTTTAATGCTCAGTGATAGATAGGTGTGAAATTATTTCCCATATCACTAAAACACTGGGGGTTAATCCACCCATTCGCCCATGATAATGGAATGTAACTGGAGGAGACACAACCTCATTGCTCAGCAAACCAATAGACCCTAAATGGTTTGTCTGAACCCACAGTACAAGAATTTCCCTACCGTACAAATAAAATACAACTACTAGACTCTCAGCTTAAAGTGGAATTCCTGTGCTGTCTGCCTTAGCTGAACCATAAAGCTACAGGAAGAAGTTTGTTCCAGACTTGATGAGACTTTAGCAAGATGATATACTAACAGAGAACAGATCAAAAACACGGACTTTTTTTTCCTTTTTTTTTTTTTCTGCCATTAGGTTGGCTTCAGCTGTCCTGAGGCTAATTAGGAAATTTTACTACATCCAATTTCTCATCTTTATCATATCTGAAAAGCTCTAAGAGTTTCAATTTGCTGTGATAAGGAGAAGTAATATTGTTGCTTTTAATTACTCATTCGCGCAGATCAGTACCTTCCAAATTCCTACTTATATCTCTCCATTTGCCAGAATAACTGCAGAGATGCCTCCTACTCGCTGAACAGTGTTGCTGTTCCGTCTTTTCCCCTTTCACATATCCCAAAAGAATAAGTTCTCCTTAATCTTTCTGCCTGTCCCCTGACCTATCCCCATCTGTCTCCCCCCAAATCACCCCCATTCATCTCAAATATCACAGTTTTGAGTTCTATTGAAATTACACTTTTTTCATTTAATAATGAAACCAGAATTTTTTTACCCATTTAGTTGAAAAATATTTACTTTTAGTAAGGCTGTTTCATCCCCACCTTTGCATTTAAAAAAATGACCTTTTTTTGGATACATGTAGAATAAGTGATATTTGCGAAGTCAAAATAAGACTGCAGAGAAGATATTCTAAAGGCTAATCCATTACTTTTGAAGAAAAATATCAAGCTTTTCCACAATCCCTTATTATTATTCCGGGTCACCATGGTGTTTCCATGCGCCTTGGCATGTCCCTTTAATTGGATCCTTACATAGGAAGGTCCGGCACAGTTGCATTGAAAGCTGACATTTCTAACTAACTGACCTTTTCAGGCCCAGTGACACTCCTATAATGATTATCCTCTAGCATTGTTTGGACACAATACCACATACTTCACAGCACATAAAGAATATGTTCTTTGAGAACTATTCAAAATGCCCAATCTCAAGTTAGCAAAATGAGAAAATTGGGTGCAAACATTCATCAGAGTGTTATTGTGCAGGTATCGATTTGAATGCCCTTTCATTTCTCTGGGAAAAAGTGTTGTATTATAGAGCTCTAAATTAACTTCTGTTCTGTTTTTTTTTTTCCCCCAGTAAGTATAAAAAGGTCAAATTCATTCATAAGGCTGAATAGATTTGCAGGATATAAGCAATAAGATAGCAATCAACCTTCAAATAACCTTTAAAGAGACAGTATCTTTTCTTATGAACAGTAATTGATCTGCTCATTAAGTCACTGTGTACTCTTTGGGGCTCACCTAGGCAAAAATGTGTAAGACCTGTGACGAAAGGATGCCAGCTGGAGCAAAACAGGAATAAATCCTCACTTTGAAATATAAACATTTTACAGGTTCTGAGGGGTGTTGATGGGAGGACTGATATTGCAGTGTGAGTTCCTTAACTTGACTGTATAAGGGTGAGTGAAAAAGACATGGAAAAGACCTTGAAGTGTGAATTTGGTATTTGTGAAGGATCATCGACGATCATAGCATGTTCATACAGGCCAGAAACCTGGATACATCTTCGACTTCCCTTTTGAATTTAGTGGAGACTGTGGGAGGGTGATCGCTGCCTTTTGCCTCTGGTCAGTGTATGTATAGACGGGGATGTGTGCAGGGGAACCTCTGCTACACATCACATATCGCTTGCCTTCCTGTATGCTGCTTCTGTTAAAATAAGTCAGATTGCCAAATAATGGCTTTCTTTGCACCATGAGCGCTCTGGGGATGTGTGTGGGGGTTAATTATCTCTGCCTACACAGGCATGAAACCTGGGTCCAGGCTGTTGCAGAGCTGTTTCCCCGAGTGCAGCCTCCTGTCACCTTCACACGGTCCTGGGCTGTAGCTCTGCAGCTCCTCCAGTGTAAGCCGGGAGCTGCTGCTGAGCTGCTGGAAATTTCTCCAAGGAAGCAGTATTTAGCCAGAGACCTGCTTAAAGTGCTGGGATTGTCAATTTAAGATAGCAATCGGAAGATTAGTGTTCTGGGCATGTCCATATTTCATTTCTGCATGTAAATCCACGTTATTTTTTTAGTATTATTTTTATGAATTGCACATACACTGAGGACTATCTGTGCATAATTGATTACAATGAGTTGTCTTGGTTTTTATCTTTGATCAGAATATTCAGAAGCAGCAAGTATCCCAGGTGATGAGGCTTTTCATGCTGTAAATGTTTGCACACGATGCTTTCTCTTTTACTTCACAATGTGTATCTCACTTGTTTGGAGGGAGTGGAAATGAGCAATTCTGTGCACAGGTGTATTATGCTCCTTCTCTTTTTGCTTCAGCTCAGGGAAAACCTAAAATAGTAACTTTTTTCTCATTAAAAAAACCCCTTGTTTCTTGAGTATCAGATGTTTTTAGAAAGAAAGGGAAGCATTCTTTTTTAATGAATATTTAATTTTCAAGGTCACCTGTATGGAAACAGCCTCTTCACTTAGGCATATTTTTTTTTGCTTAGTGACCTGAACAAGACTTAGTGAAAATCAGTGTATTAAATATCTAGAAGACAGCAGGGGATTATATTGACACTACAAAATAGAACACAGTGCAGAAGTGCATGAGCCAGCAGAGACCTGAACTGCAGAGCTGTGCTGCTCGCAGCCGACTCACCACTGTGGGTCCAGATGCCAACAAGCCTTGTGACCTGGGTGCTGTGGCAGAGGCAGATAAGCCCTGAGTCCTTTTCTTCGCTGGCTTTAGGGTGCTGTCATTCCATTGCTGTTGAATTGCACCTGGACCTGAATCTGATTTTGTGACTTTTTTTTAACCTAGCCAGGCACATGCAGCTGACTGTGCTTCATTTCTATTTTAGCAGCATCCATGTATCCCAGTCCACAGGGGTGTCATCGTGCTGGATGCAGGGTGACACCAAGCTGCCCCTCAATAGTTGGCAACTTAAGTAGACAAAGCAAGGGGCAATAGGCAGGAAACGCTCAAAGAGAATGTTAAAAATAAAATAAGATTTTCATAGAGCTACATTTTATTTTTGAGAAGCTGCCCACTACAATCTGTGTTGCCTTCTAGACTACTGTGCCTCTCTGCTACCCCTTTCCTCCAGCCTCTGATGTAACAGAAAATGGCAAAACAGTGACGATTATACAGCTACAATGAGTGAGGAAGAGAGGAGCTGGAGCTGCACAAAGGACTTTTTCTTAGCTCATTTGTTTCTAAGAATTGCCAGTGGGCTCATTTTTTTGGTATGCAGAACATTTTCTGTTAAAGCAGTCAGCCAAGGTCACAGGGAAACCCACAAGAAAGGATAACCCAGAGCTTCTATTATTATTTTGAGCTTGTAACAAAGGAACTTTTAGTAGCTATTTGAATGGAGAAGGTGTGATGGTTTTGTGAATCCAGACTGCAAGTGCAGCATAACCCATGATGGAAAAGTGAGTTGTTCATCACACAGCTCAGTACAGTATTGGAGGGAGTTATTTGAGATGCTGCTAAATGAGATAACATGAGTACTGTTAGGCAGCAATATCACTGCAGTGTCCTTAAAAACGAGGTTAAAGGAAGGTGAAATACTGTTTTAACACCGTGGTCTGCTCCTGATGTTGCAACTGGCAGTGGTTTCTGCACAAGACCCTGCCCTGGACCATGCAGATGCTGTGAGTGCCAGGATAGGGAGTGCTGCCAGAGGAACAAGGCAGTGGAGGGGAAGGACCACAAGGCAGAGAGGGATAAGGTCTGTATTGAGGCCTGAGGAGGGCAACATAAACCAGAAAGTTGTGTTTGCTCGGCCATACAAATGAAAATGAAAGTAAGTGTGTTCAAAATACCTAGGAGATAGCAGGAGATTGTATTATTTTTGATGCTTTATTATATTACCTGCCCTGTTACACAGCTTCATCCCTTGTCCTTATCCTCTGTGGACTACCAGAAGGAAGGAAGGATTGTCTGTAGAGGCCCTGATTTTCCTGCCCATCTTTGGAGAGCCTCAGCAAAATTCTGCTGTGCTGCTGCCATTCCCTGTGCTGAATCTGCCTCCCAGCTGTTCCTTCCAGGGACTGTGAGGGTGTAGGGCCTGTGGCTGGATGTAAAAGGAATCTTCACTTAGACCTGCTGCAATTGTTTTGGGATCTGATCCAGAGCATTTAAGTTGCAGCTGACTTGGGCCAAGTCCTTAATTGTTGTCAAAGGTTGGACAAACCTGACAGCAAGAGCAACTGCATTAGTGTGTGATCCTGAACTGAACCCCCTCATTCCAATGGGTGGCCTTAAGTTTTGCTATTCAACCACTCAAATAGCTTTGTATATACTGGAAAACTTTCCTAAATTGTCTAGTTTGGGTATCTGGGGCAGCTGCTTTGGGCTCTGGGCTGGACCAGCAGCAGCAGCACAATCAAGCGAGGTGTTCCCAGCCCTCTGCCCCCCAGGTACAGGGAGCCACCTCTGCCACAGCGCTGGCTTTCACAGAGGATGTGTGGCCACTTGTGGCATCTCAACAAACATCTTGGAAGCAGGAGCAGTGGTGCCATGCCCAGCCCAAACAGAGATGCTATATAACAGTGCTGCTGCTAATAAATATAAACCATACAGATGTCAGGTGGCCCTGGGAATGTGTTCTCCCCACAAACCGGGCGGCTCTGCCGTGGTGTTCAGGAATTAACTGCAGGAGTATTACTCTCTTAAGGCTTTGTGTTATAGTTCTGTTTTCTTCACCTTTAACCCCACAATGGATTATGACCATACTTTCTCTTATAACTAAATGCTCTTCTGTCCTTTGACAAAACAGATTTGTGTCTTTTCATAGCTTTCTGTAGAGGGCTAATAATACATGGGAAAGCTTTACTGCCCACAGGAGACTTTGCCTGGCTGTAATAATAAGAAATGCTGTTGAAAAGTCATGATCAATGTTAATTCAGTTATTTTTCATTTTCTCTTTTTTATAATGAAATCTTCTACTTTGTGCATTTTATCCAGTGCTACCCCATGAATTGCTCATTGGAGAGAGGGGTCATTGGTTATAAAAATGAGTTCTTGTTGTTTGTCCTCATATGAAAATAACTGCAATATTTTAAAATGATGAATTTAAGGTAGAAAAAAAAAGTGGAATCTTGGATGTACAAAAGATGTAAATATTGTTTTCCAGGTTTTATGGTTCCCAGATGCCTCCTCTAATTGCATAGCTAACCCTGAGTTTATTAAGTTATTTTCCAGAGTCAAACTCATTTGTAAACATGTCAGAATAAAAACTAATTTTAAAAAAACAAAACCTTTGGATTAGAATTCTGGAGTGATAAACAAACTAATTTAGAATGTATTTGCATGTAATTTACATGTGCCAAAATAGGATTGCATGTGGTTTGTAAATACAGGTCTTGAATCTATTTAACATTACAGAATAGCACTGAAGAAATTAATTGTAGCTTTAAAAAAAAGGTTAAAATAATAAAAAGATGGCTTAAAATGGTCCATATTTGAATGTGATTCAATATGCAGAAACTGGTGAGGAGAGATAAGCATGCAGAGAAGGCTGTAAATTCTAGCAGCAACATCTGTAGTAGTTAGAATACTATGTTTTATAGCAATTCCTTACCTCCCCCCACGGACATTACTATGGCATGCAGTATATTTATTATTCAGTTTCTGCAAGAGATGTTTTCCTAGCACAGCCTTAGAAATAATGTCTATTTCCTTTCTTTCAACATTCAAAGATGACACTGTCAGCTTCCATTTGAAGCATCTTGGCCAGTTTGGCCTCTACACTTTGGCTCCAGGTAACAATGTAGTTTTCCAGGTTATTACAGTGGTACCAAAGGATCCATCATCAGGGAAATCCTCCCCTTTGCTAGGTGCAGTCTCCATCTGGAGAAGACCTGTTGGTCACTGGAGCCTATGAGTCTTCCAGCCTGAGTAGACAAGGCAGGTGTAGGGAGGGAGGAAAAGGTCAGGCAAGCCAGAGCAGTGATGGTGATGGCATTTGTGGAGTGCTGCTGAGGGGAGGGACACCGAGGCAGCAACAGGCTTGGAGCAATGACCACATGGAACTGGCAAAGGTCCTGTCAGGAGTATCACAGCTTCTAGGGGTGAAAGAAGATTCATGTGCTGGGGGTTTCTTTTGTTGCACCTCTTGGAAGAAGGCTCTGACTGAATCCTCCATGGTTTTTCCACCCGAAATACGACATCATAGAATCATAGAAAGGTTTGCATTGGAAGGGATGTTAAAAATCATCTAGTTCCACCCCCCTGCCATGCACAGGGATGCCACCTGCTAACTAGATCAGGTTGCTCAGGGCCCCATATATGTCAGGAGGCAGAGTGGAGGTTACGATACCATCTATGCCTGCTGTTTGTAAAATATGATGGTTAGAGGGGAGTATCATCTGTGGAGATGTGAGGCAGAAGGAGTGACATCAGCCATGATGGTTAGCAGGTCTTGTTTTGGCTACTTAGCTTCTGCTCCTGCTGTCAATGCTGAAATATATTCATACTCTGGCCCTTGGGATTAAAACAGCCATGGTTTATAGGGAAAAGGAAATGCTCCTTGGATAGAAATGTAAGGACTGAATTTAGTAGTTCTGAAATGCACTGCTGGAGTTATGGGGGAAAAAAATGCTTTATTTACTATAAAAAAAGAAAAAAAAGTAATGCATGTTTTTAGGCTTGTCTTCAAATGCCACGGAATATCCTTTTCTGTATTCACAGCTGAGCAGCCCAGAATTTAAAAGTGTTCACAAAGTGGTCCTGAAATCCTTGCTCTAACAGGGTCTGAAAATTCATTGATGTTCAATCTTTTTTTTTTTTTTCCAGACTTTGCTGAGAATAAGTAGAGATGTAAGGATTTCCCCTCTGAACCCTGTGATATTTTTTCCTACACTGGCTTAATTTCATATATTTTATGTAATTTTTAGACAAAGGAGAAGAAAAAATAAAAGAGAGTGGAATGGAAAAAAGCAGACTTCTTGGGATAGGAAAAGAGCTTTGTAGTGTGTTTGCTACTCAGCACTTTGTTTGAGAACCATGGAAGAATATTATCAAGAAGGACCAGATGTCAGGAAACTTTCCATACATTTTTCAGGTCATAATAATTTTATTTCAATGTGTAGATAAATGATTCTAAATATTTTCTTGTACTTCCTATCATTTCATCTCTAGAATAAATTAATTGTAGCTTTAAGACAAGGGGTGTATTTCCCACTTGGCTATGAGACATTTTGTTTATCTGCTTTAAATGTTAATTATTAATTAGGATATAATCTATTTAAATCTCTTTAGCTGTCCGTTTCTTCTAAAGGAGGCAGCTGGATGAAACAAGGAACATGCATCATTATATAGATGATAAATTAGCCTCTTACCCCAGGAGAAGGTGGTTTCTCCACACCAAGGTTGAGATATACCAGGGGCTGGAGTGGAGGAGCCTCCCAGCTCCTGTCCACTTGGTGCTTGATACAGAATGAGGATACCAAGATGTCTTTTATAATTAAATTATAGGTGGTAGAGTAGCATCATTCCTGCAACTTCCATTCTGCCAGAGTTATTGTTTCTGGTGAATGGACTTAGTGGGAGGCTGGTGGGAGCTTGAGTGTTTTTAACTTGCATTTGGAAATGAGGGGGTATAAAAAAAAATGGCAGGTGATATTAAAAAAAAATTCAACAAGTAATAAAAAGCTTTTGTATGTATCCCATCTGGAGCAGATCCCTTACATGAGGATCAGTGAACCTGCAGCACTAGTATGTCTTGCAAAATCTGCTGATTGAATTTGCTATTTTGGGAGAGGGAAGTGAGGTTATGCATTTTTATTCAAATTAATGGCTTCTTGACAGAAAATATGTTATGGCCACCTTTACCAACTGAGTCCTGAAGACGAAATGTGAGGCTGGCAATTAGCACCAATGACCAGCTGTGAAAACAGGAATTTCTCTCATTTCTTCTAATTATATTTTTGATCAAATAGTTACATATTTTATCTCTTACTTATTGCAAACTTTATTATCGACAGCAAAGGAGACACTTTGGATTAAAATTTTGTATATTTGTGTATTTAGGTCTTTATTTGCCAAGTTAAAGGCAAAACAGAGCCCTTGTTTATAGGAACAGTATCTATATGGACTTGTCTATATAAAAGAAAGCTGGGCATTAGATTGCACAGCTCATCAGTGCAGCTTCAAACCTTACCCAGCAAACAGCTGAATGACTTTGGAAATCTGCAGTGTGTTCCTGAAACTTTAAACGATCCCATTGTGTTGCCTGATGCAGCTTAGTGGTTCACAGATCAGTGGCTGTTAAAGCCAGAACATTTTCTCCTGTATTTTAGCTGCATTCATTGTTCATAGATGATCAGTTCCAGAAAGAAACACTGTGTCCATGCTATTACCTTCAAAAAATTCCCTCATTGGAGCATGGACACACAGCCCAGTGTAGAGATCAGTTACAAATATGCTTGTGGTGCTCACAATAATATGGCCTTTTTTAATTTTTTTTTTTATTGTAACCAAAACTGTCTTGTGCTGTTGTGACATTGCTAAGAAAGACAAAGACAACTGAACTTTTGTTCAGTCCAGGTCCTGGGCAGGCAGCTCAGGCAGATGGTCCATTTAGATTCCAGAGCCAGAATACTTGCATATTCCTGATTTCCTTAAAATTTGGCTGGCAAGAATGATGTTGTGATGGACTTACCTTGGACAATGAAATCCAGAGAGCAAGTCACTGCTCACACGATTATATTTCATTATATAGGAGCTAAAAACTCCTTAAGATAAATGGGTGTGATGCCCCAAATTTCTCTGTATTGACTGAGAGGCTTTTACCCCTCAGGAGTGACAAATTAGAGTCACTGCAAATGTCTGCTCAGAGCACAAAAGCAGTCAAAAATGCAGAGTGTTTTGGAATATCAGGAAAACCAATGGACAAATTAGATGTAACAATGCACTACTCACAAAATAGGTGGTAGAGATAGCAGAGGTACTCTGAAAGACAATGAGGATGATCAGTAAAATTACTTCATCTGAAAAGAAATCAAGTAGAACTGTGATTTTTTTCTGTAAGATCTGCCACTAGTGCAAATGGAGCATGAACTGAGTTTCTAAAGTTCATGGGAGTTTTTTTCATACTTAAAATGCTGCAGCCACTGCTGCAGAACTATATTTTGAACCACATGATGATGGATAAATACAGTAATAAATAAAAGTTACTACTGGCCCAAGGATCATAACAAGTTTATATTCATTAAGGGTGAAGAGAAAGTGATTGCAACCTGTGCTATGGTTTTCTTGAGAAAGACTTAATTCCCACAGCTGTAGAAATTTCTTAGCAAATATTTGAACAGAAAATATTTTACTGTTCTTTTTCTGTGATTTTTTTTTTTTGAAGAAAATGTGTTAATTGTGTATCTCCAAAGCCACATTCCTTGACATGAAAGACAACAAATTTAGCTAAAAATCTGTTCTGGTTCAGTGATACAATGAAGAAAGCATTTAAAATTATTAGCAAATGTTTAGCCCTAATGGGAATAGGGGACATAAATAGCTTTCAAATACAAATAGAAGAAGGGGAAAAAAAGAAGGGCAAAAAAAAAGGAAAGGAAACAAAAGACATGAAGGAAAAATCCATGTGGATAAAACTAAAAGTTCTAGTTTAGTATATTTCTTGAGATCTCTTTTATTCTAAATAAAGTAAAACTACAGGTTTTAGCTCATAATGATGATGCAAAAAGACAGATGTGCTCAATAAAAGTTTCTTTTAGTTTCTGTCACCTTGGGGTGAAATGCTTTAAAGTCTAGTAAAGTCTAGTAATAATGGAAAAGGATGTTCTTGGGATAAAAACTCTAAATCAGGAGGCTGAGGCAGACATCTCTTGTACAAGAGTCCTGGAGGAGCTGGGAGCACCTCAGACCAAATGCTCTTGTAAATGAACATGTCTTGGAACATGGGGGGATGCCATTTTATTGTGCAAATACTCACAAAGGCAACTCCTGTGACTCAGGTTTGCACAGACTGGTATTTTGACAACAACCTCCAGGAAAGTAATTAAAAGACTGATGGAAGTTTAGTTAGCAAAAGTTAAACACTAATGAAAGGCAGTCAGCATTTCATGAGGAAGAGGATTTGTCAAACAATTCATATTGGCCTTTGAGTATATTATAAATTTGTTGGATAAAGTTAGCTGTATCATCTTTTTAAGGTGTTTGATTTAGTACCTTACAACTTTTTAAAAATATAGAATGTATTAAATAGGTTAAAGATCAGTCAACTGACATGTCTCACAAATCACTCATCATGGGGGAACCTCATTTGAACAGGGCTCTTTTTAATGGGTTTCTTTTCACGGTAGTGGGTCCAGTGAGATTTCTAATGATGATTTGTTGGTGATTAAAACATCACTGTTGAGTGGTAAAGAAAGATGAAGAGAGGTTATTCATATAGTGCAACCTTGATCTCTTGATGGGCTGGATCCAGTCACACAATATGCATTTCAGTATAGAAAAAACCTCTAGATTTCTGCTTCTTAAAGCCAGGAATGCAGCTGAAGCCTGTTTAATGAAACACTATTGACTGAAAGAATTTGAGATTGTCTAGGAATTAAGTAGTGTGAAGCCTGGAAGGTATATACTCAAACAATTATTTTTTTTTTTTTAATATACAGAATATACACAGGGACATATGTCATAGATCATAATGTCAAAACTATATCTCAAAATATTTTATACCTCAACATGTGCTATTCTGGTATCCACTTACAAAGAAAAGGCACTGAAATATCAGAATTTGAGAAAACACTTTGAAATATAAGATTTTAAACTCTGTTTAGGTCATCAAAAGTAAGACAGGGAGGTGATGTGATAAGCATTTGAAGGTAGCTCTGAGCCTACTAATAGCATGTGTTTTTTTAAACAGACAATTTCCAAATGACATTTTTACTGGTGTAATTTACCTTTTGTATGGCAAACCCTCCTTGCATGTTCATGTTTGTATCTGCATAAATGAGAGTGCTACACTCAAAGGTTTTAATGGACATTACATTCCCATGTACACACAAAATAGGAGGTCAATTGATAAGCAAGAACATATATATAGCAAAGAACTGTCAAAAGATATTTTGTGTATCTTTCCTAATCAGGATCAGAATCCCATGGTAACAGGCAAAGGTCTTTTGTACAGCATGATATGAACTTTAAAGCCCAGTATTTACAGTAATAATTACTGCACTGGATGGTGCATGAACTAGGCTGGTGTTCTCCAAGGCTGGCTGAAATTATATGAACTTGCCTGCTATGGAGGGATGAAATCATTGCTTGTCTGGCTTTAGATTCAAGAAGGTAAAAAATTTACAGCTTTGTTTTGCTCTGAATCTCTATATAATGTTTGGATACTGTTGAAACAGGCAGAGCATCAGAGATAGATTTCTGGGAAGATCTGCCCTTTAGTCAGAGGTAAACTTATCTGAGTATTACAGGGTGTGATCAGAGTGAAGAGTTATGCTAGTGGAGAGCAGTATAGTTAGAAAAGCTAAGGAGAAGTGGTAGCAGTCAGAGTTTAATAGAATATGTGATGTCTTAGAGTGTGTGTAGTTTCAACACAAGTCAGTTCACAAATACTCAGTGCATTTTTTCCTGATTTCTAGGTGACCAATTAAACCATGTAAACTAGTAAAAATATTTCATGCTGTGTTAAACAAAAAAAACATAGACAAGAGAACAACGGAGTAAAGCATAACAATTTGTCTGCTGAAGTACTGTGAAGTTAATAGTGTTACATGAGAAGATACTTATAAACCCAGAAACAGCTGGATCAGGCATAGCAGTGAGCAGTCTACCAAAAATGACATTTCTTTTGTATTTCCCTCCTCTTCCACTTTGAGCAAAGTGTCCAGTGTGATGAACCCCCGGAAATCTTCGGGCTACATTGGAATGTCCCAGAAAAGAAAAAAGCTGTTGGAAGGATGCAAAATAAGGAGCAAACAGAGACATATCACCCGTATTACTCATATATCAGACATGGAACTCTGACAGCATCTCACAAAAGTTAAAGATCAAACTAGAAGTGGGGAGCTTGCATTGCTAAACTAATAACATGGAAGAAAAATATCGTGCGTGGAGCTGAAGGTTATTTTGCCACTTACCTTTCTGTTTATGTGGTTGGAAGTTTGTGTTTCCCTTTAACAAGGGGAAGAATTTAATGACTTTATATTATTTGGAGTGGAGTGAGTGCCTGCAGGCTTGCTTGATGAGCAAAGTGACATCCTGAGGAAACGTACAGCAAATTGCAAACAAAATCCCTATTAGTAGTGGCAGTTACCTCCTGGAGTAGGATTGATTTGAAATCCCTGTAAGGATAGTGCTCTCCTCGCTCAGCCAACTTGACAAATAAGAGCATTCCTTAGGAGTTCATATTCAAGTTGTGGTGGAGGTAATAGAATTTAACTTTCAGATTCAAAACAATTAAAGCAAGGTACTGAATGTCACTGTGCCTGAGAGACTTATTTTAAAAGTTACAGATAGAGCCTTTTTCTATTGCAAATGCAATTAAAAAAGCTGCTTTTTTTCCTACATATCCTTAGAGTGGGTATGAAGAGCAACCAGGATTCAAGGATTCAGGATGCTCCCAAAGAATGAGGCCATTCATTGTGGGATCCATGTTTTTTCTCAGTTCAGAAAACCAGAAAATCATTTTGATCCATCCTCTAAAATACTCTGGAATGTGACAGGGAGAATGTGGATATAGGCTGGACTATTTGACAAGAAGAATGTGAAGCAGCAGACATGTTATTTTCCAAAGTGTTTTAAAAAAAAAAGTCATATGTAAGCAGTGTAATAACAGCCTTGACAGGAATCAAAACAATCGGCAGTATTTGTTTTATTTCTCATCAGCCACTACTTATGTCACTGCAACAAGAAGTGAAAAGTACCAAAATGTTCATTCCTCTTTGCTCCATGCAACTAAAATATCTGAAAACATTTATTTTGAGCATGTAAAAAAGCTCTGGAGTGGAGACAATTGAGATAAATACTCGGATCTAATCCCAACTCCTACTGCTCAAGATGTGTTTAGCACATTGTGATTAGCAAATTGTATGGACTGACAGAAGTGGATTTTTGGAGCAGAACATTTGGCACTGAAGACATTATGATACCTGTTCTATGCATTCCTGAGATTTTTATGTTGGATCAGCACTAGTCTGCTTCTGTGGCTTCAATGCCTGTTGGTGGTTGGAGCACTTGGAGCACATCTAATTTCATTTCATCCAAGAGGAATCCATTTTGTGTGCTCCAGGATTGCTCTGTGATGTGAACCAAAGCATGAGAAGTGCAGATACGCAGACTGGCTTCAAAACTTAAAATGCTTTGGATGTCATATGGAGGAAAGAAATGTTTCATTAACTTAGTAGTTGTCAAACATGGTTCCTCCCAAATTCTTTTTAACTCAGGGCACCAACAAAGTGCACTCAAGTTGAATTGGTTTTAGTATTGTTTAATTTAGTGAGAGAAAACCCACTGTTAACAAAGTAAAATAACAGATGTTACTCTAATGCATCACGTGGAAAGGCAAGCAGCTAAGTATTTGCTGGTTTGTGTTTTGAACAATATTTAGTAGTTGTTATTTTATTGCTGGAAGGTTGGACTTCTGCACTTGATAAACAAAATGATGTTGATATTCATATGTGAAACCATTCAAAAATGCTGTTAATACTTCTGTTAATGAAATATGTGCTCATCTCCTCATTTTTTTTTTACCTGAAAGTATATTTACCATTTTAAAAGAGGCAATAGTAATCAGAATGGACAAATGATATGAGAATTACAAGCTCACTAGCCTTCTAAGAATTCACACATTTCTACCCTGCAATTTGGCTGCAAGCCTTGAAAGTTGCATGCAATATTTAAGGCTTTAGCCTGCCATGAGATCTCTTGGTGTATAAATGGATATTCTGCAGTGTCTGCTTTGGCTGCATCTCATGCACAGTAATAACTTGTTGTGGGTGGATCCTTGAGTGTCTAGAGCACTCTCCCCTTCTAAAACTGGCAAAACAAGATTCTAAGTATTTTTTTTTTCCAGTTTTCTGATTTGAATTGATATTGCACTTTTATATTCTATATTTTCTATAGCCTAGGAGGAAAACCATGAAGAATTGTTCACCTTTTGTGCATCAAGGCTTGATACACAGGGTGTCCCAGCACACTACAACACTCCATTTGCTAAATGCATTTTTCTTCTTGGGAAACAATTGACATGGATTAGTGCTGGAGATGAGGAAGTAGGTTTGCTGTTACCAGTCTGTTCCTCTAATGATAATGCTTTAGTTTTGAGGAACTTGCACTAATCAATTGATCTCACTTCAAGGAAGATTTAATAAGTATTGTTGATACTACCCTTTATGGATTTTTTGGTTTCTTCTATGTGAATTATTTGTAGAGGTTCCCCTTCTATGAAGCACTTTTTTTCTCTTTACCTCTTGAACTTGTATGACTTCATGCTGAACAGTATGAAGGTACTGAAATGGGAGAAACAATCAAAAAATTGACCAGGGAGTGAATTGCATACAATGAAAAGTGGTTTTTTTTTATGCTGTGTTTTCATTCATCTGTTTAGTCTTGATTCCCTAAGTGGTCTGTAAGGTAGGCTTCTAGTTGATAGAAGCCTGAAGTAAAGCCAAATGAGAGATTGATTTACCCCAGAAATACTACTCTGTTTAGCAGATTTGTTTGTATGACTTCTCACTTGGTAGCAGTCATTTGCTAGTTTGTATAAACAAGGTCCAACTTCCAGGGTTGCTCTTTGTTTGCATAAGGGCTCTAGACTTTGACACACTAGATATCAGCTCTTAGAGTGTGAAGACCTTATTCAATGACACACCAAAGTCACTGTCTTCTGAAAAAGCTGGTACATTAAAAATGTCTGAGAACATTTCTTCAGTTTCATCACAGCATTGGTCTTTTCTTCTCAGTGGCAGACTTGAAAAATTTGACAGGGTAACCTAACACTTCCAGCACGGTGTTAGAAGAAAGATGCTCCTATGCATAAGAAATAGAAATAACATTACATAAACCATACTTCTTATCCATAATTCTTTTGGGGTCTGGGTTATTCTTTGAATTTTAATGGAGAGTATGCTGAATGCTGACAAACAATTAAATTATGACTAGCTTTGTAATGTCTTTTCTAGGCTCTGTTTGTAAAATCCGCCTTCTGTTTCTTCTCTTATTTTTGAATGCACTTGCAGAGAGCCAGGTAGACCAGAAATTTCCAGTGTGGAGATGGGTGAGTTCATGCCCCAAGCAGACACAGTGAGGCCCTGGGAGGCCAGGCTGTGTCCCAGTGTGCCTCCACTCCTTCCCTGAAGGAGAACAGCTGGAGGAGCAAGAGGGCAATCCAGTCTTTGTGCCCATTCAGCCCCTGGCCTTTTCCCCCAAGACTGTCAGCAAGGGTGTTAATTAGAGTCAATTGTGACAGCCAGGAATGGGATTGGTGCCACAAATGCTGTTTGCTAAACTACTCTGCCAGCAAACAGCCCCTGGATGGACATGACTTTCACTCACCACCAGCCTGGGCTCTGATGTAATGGCAGACCCAAAGGTAAAAGTTGTCTAATTTATTGCTAGTCCCTGTGGACTCTGCACCCCTCCCATATTCCTTTGTTTTAGAAGAAATACTGGAAGGCTACAGTTCAAGTGTTTCATTTTTCAGTTTTAGTCCTTGCCCTCCCTGTAAGCAAACTGCTCTGTAAGTACTTCGATATTGATGAGGATATTTTCTCAAAGGCATCTGAGGCTTCTGTTTTTCAGGGATCAAAGGAAGGAATAATCTGGATTTTTACAAATGGAGACATGACAACATTGATGTAATATCTTCAGTGAATTGCAGAGTTAATGGGCTTCATCTGTTTTAGAGGCTATTCTAATACTAATGTGCTTTTACACCTTAAAAAAGTCCATGACCTAAATGCAAATAGGAAATACAGTATCATTTTACCATTTTGTTATTGAGAGATGCAAGGTGGATGGATTTTCATATCCTAGTATAGCTTCACACTTGTCCATTTTTTTCCTCTTTACTGTTTTCTGCAATCTCTGGCATTATGATTTCAATCCATTGATTCATTGGCTCTGGGATCACCAAATACTAAGGTCTCATTTGTACTCATCTCCACCTGTTTGAATGGCAATCAGAGACCCCAGCTGCCAAGCTCTGCAATATTTTGCTCAGTTGATGATTGTTGCTGGCATCAATGCAGATTTCATTTAGTTATGCTGGCAGCTTTCACACTACCACTGGGCTTGCTATAGGTGCAGACGCAAGTGTTTTGGTCATTTATTCCTTTTACATAGTCTAAAAACATGTAAAAAATGTGCCCAGGCAAGTTGTTTCTTCATCCAAATTTCCTTTATTAAAAAGGCATGCCATTCTCAAGGTGGAGGCATGCAATCACACTCTTCACTTGGCATCACGTTCTCGTGCTGGCGAAGATGTTTGTGCTGCCCTTGGCATTCCTTCTCTATGTTTTTCTCTATCACTCTTGGGGTGGCTTTGGCAGCTGCACTGGCCAGATGCAAAGCTCTCTCCTCTTTTCCAGCAGAGGCATGTGAGGTCTGTGTAAAAAGCTTTCTGGCAGAGACTCTGCGTTTTGCCTGGCTCTGCTTTGCTTCCCCAAGATTTGCTGTTCATCCCTAGATGTACTATCTCCTGACCCACAAACAGACATGAGGAATTCAACTGTGCAGGGTGGGTGTTTGGACAGAAAGCAGCTTACCTCAGGCACACAAAGAGCCCTATTAGTGCCCTGTCTGCTCTGTTTCTGATGTATAAACAGTTACTTTGACATTTAATGAATTTGTCATCTTCTATCTTGGAAGCACAGCAGTACCATGCACCCCTTTAGAATAAGTGGTTCTCTTAGCAGAAAGATTAATAATGCCTTCCTGCAAGTACAGGTTTCCTGATCTTTAATAAGTAGTGAGCTCATACTACAAATTTTCCGCTGATGAAGACATTTTAATAGTCTCTCTCTCCTTGAATGGTCTGTCTGTTTTCATTAAAAGTGAAGGAACCTCTGATTTTGCAGGCTACTACCCTTTGTCTAATAGCTTGAAATTGTTCAACAGGTCCAAGAGTTACTGTAAGGATGCATACTGCAGGCAAAAAAAAAAGAGAGATAGTTTTCCTTAATCTGTCAAAATAGTTGGGACAAATTCAAGTAGGAATGTTCTTGCTGACCTCTGCCAAGATGACGTTGCCCTGGAGCATTTGTGCTGGCAAAGAGCAATAGGCTTCAATAATTTCTCTCCAATGTTAATTACTGCTAAATATTCCTTTGGTTAAGAAAATAATAAAGGTCCACCTTTGGAAGATTTTGACCAGGTGTATGAATTTGGTAGCCTAACACTTTATTTTAGGATATTTTAGTTCAATAACCATGAAGAGTTCTGTCTTCAGTCACTGTACCTGTAGGACAGAATACTGAAATGTTAGGCTCCCACTGGAATTCAGGACTTAAAAGGGCATATATAGACCCACAGCATAGTGGCAAGGGAGATATAACTGGCCAGCATGGGGAGAGCATTTGGAAAAGTGGGGAATATTCTGCAAGCCTCATGGTTGTTTCTCTTTTCATCATGAGAAAGACTCGATGGCTGTTCTCTTCTGTCTGTAAAATGACTTGCTGTTTTGACACTTGGGATTTGGGTTGTTGGAAATCTTTTCATGTTAAACTTGGTTACTCACGAATGCTGGTGGTGGTAATATTAGCAGTATACTTTCTAACTTGTCACTTCATAATCTCAGTCTTTATGTAAGAATCAGGGTTTTTCCATCTCTTACGATTATCAGGCAGAGATACATGACTTCTACGGTGTCATTTAGTGTCACACTCAGGAACAGGCTGTTGTCCTGGCCTCTGTCCTGGATCTCTACCCAGCAAAGTGTGCCACAGAAGTATGTTTCTGCTCTTTGCCCTTCCATTTTTCTATGATTTTTGCTCCACTTTATCAAGTGCATTTTTATGGCTGCACACATTTATAAGGTGCCCACCACAGGCGAATTCAAGTGTCACTGCATTAAATGAAAGGCAAAACCTTAACTCTAAATAAATAGTCCATACACAACACCATCTGCTTTACCTATAGATCTGTTGCTCGTGCTGAATTTTTCATTAAAAACTGTTTGATTTTTCCAAAGAAGATTCCTGAGGGAATCACTACTGCTGTCACAGAAGAACCAGATCCAGAATGCCTCTCCTAAGGATGTTGGCCATGAAGATGTCCATGTTCTGATGGACCGTTAGGTGGAGCACTGTATCCAGAGTGTCCAGAGACCTTCACCAGTAGCATCAAACCAGTGAGGATACTGGGCACTTGGGATGGTTGATAAAGGAACATTTCATTTAGTAGTTTTACCCTACATAAAGATCACAAGAAAATCGAGCCGTTGTGTTTGAGGTTCTGAGGTCGCTGAGTTGCTAGATCACCAAGGACTTCACAGTTAATAACCAGCACTTCAGTTTGCACCTGGAATGAGACTGGCAGTCAGCAGGAGCCCAAGAGCAGGTGCAATATGCTCTTGTCCATTTACTCATCCTCTGTGGCAGGCAGCCACCTCCTGCACCAGCTGAAGCTGCCAGACGTCCTTCGTCCTTTGGGTCAGTCCCACATCACATGCATTGCAGCAGTCAAGAGTTTTACTTGCTGTTTGCTGTTGTTGACTGTTCCTGCCAGGGTCACTATCTGAGCCTGTCACAAAAAACCTTCCAATATAATTCTGCATGCCTCCTGGGGAATGTCCTTGGGATAAAAGAGAGAGGTTTTGACGTTGAAGTTTCCTATGGCATGTTGAATTTTTAGTTTTCTCCATCTGATGAGATAGCACATTATCTATCATTAATGTCTTTCTACATTATTATCTTTAGTGAATCATTTGCTCATCCTGCATTTTATCCACAAGAACAGTAAATGTCCCTTTATCAAGAAGGGAATTTCCTTTAAGTGCCTCCAAAATGATACGTTGCATTCTGTAATTATTAACTTCTTATCTTCTTTTTTTCTTAAACACCAAACTCAGTTGTGCTCCCTTTCAAGCTGCATAGGCAGAAGTCACAGTACAATACACTATTGTCATTGAGTTCAGGCATTTTCACTAATAGCACTGAGCTCAACTACCATTTCAGCCCCAGCTGACTGTACGTGTGGGTCATAATTTTCTGAGATGACCTCAAATTGTGGTGTTTGCCTCCTCCATGAGACAGTACAGAATATCAAGCATGTCTTCATAAACATCATAAATTTTTATTTACAATTTTAATTGAGGTACATGTTTAAGTGTTTTGTGGGTAGGAAGCAGTATTGATCACTGGTTGACATTTTTAAGAAAAACTGCTACCGCAAATTGAAAGCTCTCCTTAGACCAAGCAAATTGGAATAGTGTCTGTTTATTAGAAACAAAGGAAAGGATGGAGATTATTGGGTTACCAATTTTATATTAATATTTTATGGAGTTTGCATTATTTTTGCACAGTAATCCTGCATATCCTGATTTCTAACAAATTTCTTCTTTTATTTTGACTGCTTTTAAAATTGTTACTGAAAGAGTAGAGTTAAGGTTGCCTTGCATGCTTTATCATGTGCCTGTGGAATTCTCTATTAGCCACAGCCTTAATTTGTGTTTCTCTGACCTTTTATTGCTTGGCTTTGAGGTGAAGTTTTGTTTTGGATTTTTTTGTTTGGTTGGTTGTTTTTTAATCACTTGGAGGTTTTCTGTTGTGGTTTTTTCTTTTTAATAGCTATGAAGATTCTTGGAGGATTTGTTTGTTTGCCCTCAAACTCTCAAACTCTACTGTTTTTTTTCTCTGTGATAATATGAAGTGTTTGTTCTGACGGTAACTATGCCCCTTTTCCTATAGTCTCAGGTTTAAAGTGTATCAGGCTTGAGTGTATTTGTTTGTGCTTTAATAATATGCACATCCCATATGTGGCAATGCTACTGTTTCCCTGATGGTAACCAAGAGCGCTGTGAATCCTCATTCACCAATCCTTCTCTTCTCTTAAATGTCATAGCTGTCAGCAAAGGAGTGATGTAAAAAATATTAGAACAACATTTTCGAGATTCTTCTGTGATCTGCTGCTACTTTCTCTCACGCAGAAAGTGATGGGAATCATTCAGCAGGGACAGCTTAGAAAATGATAGCAGCTGAGTAAATCTGACTTGTGGATCTAAATATCATGGATCAAATGGGCTTGTGCCAAACTTTCCCACTGGATTTAATGTAAGACTCTGACCCTCGCGGTATTACAAAAGTGGGTCAAATTTTCTGTGCTTGTACAGTAGTTCTTTTGACATTTTGCCAATGCCAGTATGCAGTATCAAAGGTTTTATCATCAGCTGCCAAAGAGATAACTACAAGTTTTGAATTCCAATAAAGGGTGTAATTGAATGGCCTCAAGTATCTTGTATCTCAAGAAAATCTCCCCTGGAATGGATCACAGTGCATATTACACCTCTGCCATGAGGAAGGTTGGCACTGAGGCCCAGCTGAGATCTGGATGGCAAAGATGAAAATATAGTAGAGGAGAGAATTTCATCCTTGCACAGTGGGAGACATGTCACTGCCCCTCTCAGACTTCTGTGCCACTGGTCTGAGGCCATTCTGTTGAGTCCAGGAGGGGCAGGTGGGCTGTGGTGGAAACATGGGACGTGGCTTAAAAGGGAGACTTTCTTCTCTGTTTTCTCCCCTTTAGTTCTAGAGGCCTTGTGTGGATCTCGACCATTCGCCTCTTACTCTCCTAATTTTAATACAGAGATTTTGCGATCCTTCTGTTTCTTTCCTTTTTGTTTTTTTTTTGTGTGCAGTCCCCAGCTCTAAAGAGCCAATGCCCTTTTTCCTCAAAGTAGTAGTGGTTCTCTTCGCCACAGCCCCTCTTGTGAGGTACAGCCGATGAAATCTGTATTGCTGCAATCTAGCTTCCATCTGACTATGAGCCCATAGTTTTCCATCTTTTCCTTCTTGTCCACTTAGCTCTGTCACAGATGTTCCACAAATTTGAGGACCTGGAGTTCTCAGCAGTCCCTTTTCCCCCTGCCTATATTAGTGGCATGACAGCTTGTCATCATAGAGGTATTTATAGTGCTGTGAACTGCCTCACAGCCTCAGGTAGGGGATAGGAGAACTGAGAGCTAAGGATAAACCAGCATTGGATGTCCATCATCCACAGCAGATCTTAGTTCATCCCAGGCAACAGGGGAGCGATGCCAGAGGTACAGGGCAGCTTAATGGTGTGACAGCCAATGTTGCAATTGTAGAAGCTTGACTTTTTTCCAAAATGAAACAAAATCAAGTCTTCTAAAATGGCGATAATCCTCCTTGTATTACCAGGGTGATACTGGAGGGGATCATTTATCTTTGAGTGTGCTGTGTAACCTCAGACTGGTTGCACGCCAGATCCAGCCTCCGCTGCAGTTCTTATAACTCTTAATTCTGGCAGCACAGAAGTTAATAGTTTAGGAAAATTTTGCTTTTTTAATAATTAAGTCTGTAGAAGGTAGAAATCAACAGTACAGTGCGTTTTCCCAGCAGAGATTGTAAATTAATTAGGAGCAATTTGCTGTCAGAAACAATTTCCATAATTTTAAGTAAAAAAGCAGAAAACTCGTTTTTATCCTGAAGTGATTTAACTCCTGTGAAGATGAATTATGTGAAATTGCGATTTACCTGCTCCTGGCTCCTGGCACCCAGAACAAGGTGGATGACAAATCAGGTGGTGGTTACTGCTGCTGGGGCAGAATTTCTGAGAGTGATGCCCTCTCTCCCCGCCTTTCAGATCTTGACCTTTTCATAACAGAATTGTCTTTGACACTTGCAAATTCCTGTCAGGAGATAATGAACAAATTGCAGTGCTAATCGAACACAGGCCTTTCCCAGGCTTTTCCTCGCACCAAAGGTCACAGTCTAACTAATGAGGGCTTTGGGTGATGCCTACACAATATGTGGGCTTTTCTGAAAGGCCAAAATTTATGGGTGCCACTTGGGGACAATTCAGCTATCACAAGCATCTTAGAAGTACAGGAAGGGATGATCCATCCATCACTAAAGTCCCATTATTGGACTTAAACACTCAGCCTAATACACATAATTGCCAGACCTTGGGCTCCTCAAAAAGGCCTCAGTGTCATTATGATAGATCCTCCTCCGTGTTTACCAGGAAGAATGGAGAAGAGGTGGTCCATTGTGGCATTTAGTATTTCAGTCCATCAGGATTTTAGGGTGATTTGCAGATATCAAGTCACTGGGATGCTGATTTAAATGTAGGGAACATTTGCAGAATCATAAATTTGTCCTGTGAAGTCTATTATGTGGATACCTTTCTGCAGCTGATAAGCATTAAAAAATTTACTGCTTCACACTTGCATTTTCTCTCTTTTATTTTTTTTGTGGCCTTTTCAGGTGCGAATATATTTATTAGTCCTTTTGTTCTTTGCTGATGTACAATTAAAGCAGTCTGACCTCTAGCTGCCAAAGGTTTTTCCAAAATACATTTTAGAAACTGTGCCTTCCAGCAGATAAAATCTGCTGTATCATTAGTTCTTGCTTTAAAGTGACATGTGCTCTTGATTACAACTGTTCTAAAATACGTAGGAATTATAGGCCAGAGATGAAAAGGCACTGGAACATAAATTAGGGTACTATCCTGAAAATCTGCACGTTAACTGCAGAATATTAAGCCAGCCTGGAGCACGTTAATGCAGGAATGCTGCTCAGCCCCTTCTTCAGGGTGCTGGCACCAGGTCAAAGTTTAAACAGTGGCTTTTGGGCTGGTCTCCACCCGTTTCTGTCACATACAGCTTGATGCTGTTCCCTCTCAGACAAAGGTCTGTCAGATTGCCATGTGCAGTCCCACAGCTGCTGTGTTTCAGCGGTGGGTGAAACGATCCCTACACAGAGTTGATCTATGAGTTTGGCTCACACTCTCAGATTCTGTGGGATGTAAGGTGCAACATAAATGGAGGCTGTATAAATATTTTTGAGTTCTAGAAATACAGGCTACAGAAAAAGCTCGAATCAGAAGTGACAGTGGAATCAGAATCTACATTTCACACTACAGTGACGGCGCCTTGTGCGATACAGTCTGCTTAGCTCTACCCAGCATTACTGTGCCCTTCCAGATCTTCAAAGGAATGATGAGATGTGAGGTTTGTTAGTCTGTGTATTCTTGTTCTTACAGATTTGTTTTAAAATAGCATTCCCCTTCCCTTTAAAAGATTGTCTTGAAACTGTCTGTTTACCTGATAGATTCACCCCCCCTGACCAGATGAGAATTTCTGTTATGGCACTGCCATTCTTGCTAAATATCTGAGTAGCTCATAGAACTGCTGAAAGGCATTGAGGACACCCTCTCCTGGTCATCCACTGAACACACTATTTTTAAATGAGCTTGCAAGTCCTATTTGTGTTATGTGTGTGTTTATTTAAGCATACGCTGGGAAATTAGTGCTCAGTTGAACTCAGAGTCTGAGACAGTGGCATGAGACATCTCTTTCAAATTAGTCTCACCATGTGCATCAAATGCCAGGTCCAGGTAAGTTGTGCTGGATATGATAAGCTTGGACATGCTGGTCCATGGAGTGAGAAGCATCCTGTGTAACAGGTTTTGCACATTGCCACCAAAAACTGAATGACTCCAGGGACTGACTGTCCTTAAAGCTTTGTTTGGGGTTGGGATTTTTGCCATTCAGTTAAGTCCGTGAGTTTTTGTTCTGAGTCATTTTGCAACCTCCCCTCCAAGTAAATCCTACAGCCATTGCTCTTCCTGCTCACAGTGGCAGCACCTGAAAGACCAGATGGGAAATGTGTTGAATGACGAGCATGTCTAAGTTGCAGCAGGAGGTATGAGAAAAAATCAGAGATGTTTTTGCACTTTGCTTCACATCTATTTTGTGGAACCTTGGACTCTTGAGGGAAATTGCCTGCCATGAGCTGTACAGCCCATTTCAAAACACACAGTCAGCTCTTTCCCATATAATATCCAGCATAAATCCTCAGAATTCCCATTGTATGTATAACTTGCCCCAAGTCAGAGAGCATCAACTGCTGTTTTGGCAAGGTATACACTGGCCAGGGCATGATCTTTTTTGGAAATAAATACATAAACCCAACATGAAACCAGGAAGAATCTGTGCATCTGTCACACACAGCATGGGTGCATTAGGTATGACAAAATTCCTCCAGGAATATATACACAGTTTAAAAATAAATATACACAGTGTTGGGCACATAATACAGTGATGATTACACTTTGGACTACTTGGGCATTGCTTGGATATAATCTCTCTGTCTCTTCAAAGCATTCAGCTAGTTTGACTGTGGGCAATGCTGCAGGCTACCTTTTGCCTGAGCATGTGTAGAAGTGAGGCTGTGACTGGACATGGCCTGATTTCTGTGGTTGGACAAGGAGAACCTGATCTTTGGGTCATTGGCTGATTAATGTAAACTATATAGTGTCTTATATAGTTGTAACTGCGTAGGAAGAAGAAGGCAAACGTCTTGTAGGCATCTTGCAAGGTGGAAACTCTGCCTGGCTGCCAGACACACTGTCTGAGGGCATGGACATAGAGTCTGCTTGGCAGGTAAGCTAGGTTTAGGATTAGGCTTAGATGTAGTAGAGATAGTTTAGTTAGAGCTAGGCTGTACAATTATAGTGCACGCAAGTAGTTTAAATAAATGCCTGAGAAACTTCCTGAAGTCCTGCCTTTTCATTCATGTTTTCTGCCACTCAGACCCCCGAATAACAACATCTGACTTGTTATGGGATCCTTGGATCTTCAAAGTCACAAAAACCCCCAGTTTAACAGGAAAATCTCTCTCATCTGCATCTACCCTCCCTTCCAAGGTCTTCCTTTCAGTCTTCCAAGTGTATGTGCTATTACTATGATGTATGTGTTATTAGGTTAACAACTTTTGGTTTTAATCTAAATTTCCACTTATAGGTTTCTTCAGCCAGAATGGGTTGAACTACTAGATTTAGTAGGTGACCTAGGATAAAAAGTGTGATTACTTTTTGTCAGAATTAGGTCAGGATTTGGAAATCCTTGCGATCCAGGCGTGTCCTCTGCACACTGCTGTTTTCTCATCCTTGTCATGCTCCTGGTCCTGGATGCAAGGATGCCTGCACCCCTAGGCTTCAGTGGGATGCTCTTCCTTAAACTGAATTCAACACATATGAGCTACAAATTATCTGCTAATCCCAAATGCTTCTCTTACCTGTAAGCACAGACTCCTATATTTATGCCATGTGAACAATGTCTTTGTGTGGGATGTTTTGGTATATCCTAATCTGGATATGGTCTCGACATAATGTTCCTGCAGTCTTTTATTGAACAACTGCTGAAGTGTTCCCGAAGAAACTTTTAGGAGGTTTGTTAGGGCACAGTCCCGAGCCTTCTGATGAACATTTTAGGTAAATCATTGCTAAAACTCCTCATTGACAGGCAATTCTACTCCAAGATAATAATAAAACCCTTATCTTCACAGTTGTTAATTCTCTTTTTGGAAGATTGAGGGTTTGTTGGAGTTTTTTTTTCATTTGTTTGTTTGTTTCCTTCTACATAAGTCTTATTTGCTATTAAGCAATTGAAAATATTGTTGCCATGGGATAGGAGACGGCTTCACACCTCAGGCCACTAGGAACACAGTGATCTCTTGGTGCAGAGGAATTGTGTGAACTCTCACAACATGAAGGTGTTAAACTTTATCAAATGGACTTTCCTGTAACCTCTTGGAGACTTGCTGCTATCCATCATAACAGAAAGAATTTCCATCTGATTTTTCAAGTGGTTGCTCTGGTGGGATTTGAGCAATAGGGCCCTCTGACGGTTCCACCTGAATTCACTTTGAAATACCAGGGTGGGTATTGGCTTATATGGACTGTGCTTTTGTGTATAATAATGTTAAATATAATGTGTCCTTAGTCTTGTCATACAATTAAGATAAAACAATTCCCAGACTGGGAAGATCATTGCAACTGGCACCTTTGTGGCTGGGAGAGGGACTCAGTGAAGGCAAATCATACATTTAGCAGTGTCCTATGTATTAAATATTTTGTAAAAGATTGGAGCTAGGGGAACAAATAATCCAAGTAAATGAGTAAAATTCTTTGTGTTGTTTGGGAGGAGGAGATATTGTTTGGCTTGGATCCAAGAAAGTGCTTAAAAGCATGTTAAACTTTAATGAGGTAAATAGTCTCATCTCTGTGGTGCAGAACATTTAGGCTTAATTTTAGGCACATGCTTAAATTCTTTGCCAAATTGGGGTCTAAAAGAGAGATATGCTTTTGCATTTGAGAAGCAAGGATGATATCACATGACTTCTATATTTAATCACAACTACTGAAGGCAGCTGGGATTTTGAATACAGAATACTTAAAGCAAACTGTTCTTGATCAATCCATAGAGAAATACTCAGAGGGAGAAAAAATATATACAGTAAATTTGAATAATGAACAGTTTTGAGGAAATTGCAATCTGCTTGCAGACATTTGGAGAGCAGAAAAGAAGCTAAATTTGTTGAGTAAGTTACTTGCTGTGATCTATTCTCTTGGCTCTAATTAGAGAGAAGTGAGCAGTAAGGGAACCCAGAAAATAAGACTGCTGTGGACTGAAGTGCCCAAAGAGAAGACTTTAAGTTGGAAGTGTTTTTTTAAGTGAATTATTTTTCCCCAAGTATTGTTTAAATAGGAGGGGAAACTGTATAAACAAACAGCTTTGATGCTTGACAAATATGACAGAAAACATTTGTGTTTTCTTTGGAATTCAAATCTTAAAGTTTACTGTAGGAGTTAACTATATCAGTTAACAGATGACAGCTTTGTAATTTTTTTAATATTACGGTTCATTACAATACCAATAAAGTATTTTCATTGGCTACTTGAGCTCAGACTTGCTCTTTAGTAGCATTTAGGCCACAACACAGCAAATCCTTCCACCTTCGAAAACCTTTCATGACTGACAGCTACTGTATGAAATACTAAAATATATCAACTGTCGCTGTTGTTTGTTCCAAAAAGAGCTTCCAGACATCAGATGCAGGGTCATACCCAGAAACTTTAAAATTGCCCTTTTTACTTTTAAAGATGCCCCTTACTTTGTAGGAGGTCCACAGTGGCAATCTCTCCATGCAACAAAACTTATTCTTTGTAGTAACAAGAAAACTCATTTGTGGAGGGCAGAACTTTCTCAGGCTGGTGGTGAAAAAAATCTGTAGGAACACAAAACTATCACATATCTGTCTGCTCCAAGCTCAGGTCATATTTCTTTAGCCCTATTTTCTTTAGAACAAAATATAGAGAGGCAGTGTATATTTATAAAAAATTCCAAACCAATCACACTGCCGAGTAATTAGAAGAGTAAATGGAACCTCTTCTCTCTTATCACCAGTACTGTGGGGGCTGGAACTTGATGGTCGTTAAGGTCCCTTCCATTCTATGATTCTTTCATTAGCAACTCATTGTAACCCATGAAAAATCAGCTCTTGGATTTGGTTTGTCGTGTCTGTTGTACTATGGAGGAGAGTTAGGAGTTCCTCCTTTGAAAATTTGATGTGATCATAGTCCCAAGTTACTTCACACTTTTTAAAAAATAACAAAAAAAAAAATTGCTATGTTTTTTATCTTTCCTGTGCCTTTAAAGTGTATGTGGTGGGCTGTCTGAGTGCTTTTTAATTGTTTCCATATCTGCTTTTAAATATAACTGCCATTCCAAATTTCCAGTTTGTAGTCCTTCTTTTTGTGATTATTGCAACACCACTTGGAATTCTCTTGCAGACATTCTTATATACAATTAATTGGACATGATTGCAGTATATGTGTCTTAATACTGCAACTGGGCAAAAATACAACTTTCTCCCCCATGCATTTATAACTCAAAAATCATCTGCCTGGAATTAGCAGATTTACTCCAGATTTTTCACAAGCAGAACTGATAGACTTTAGTGCAACAGTTTTCTGTTAGTGAACTTCTAGCAGAGGAGCTTGAACAGTGAATGGCAGCACCTCATTCCTTGCTATTTTCTCTGTCTACCAATGACATTCTTGTTCATGCCACTCAGATCCATGTTTTTTTCCCCTTGATTTCATTCATTCTATTGTAGCCTTGCAGGATTGTTCTCAGGGTAGAACAGCTTGTTGAAAGCTGTTTATAATAACAATTACACCTACTCCAATCACTAAAGTGTAATCTTTATCTTAATCAAAAAAAAAAATGAGGGGAGGGCAGAAGAAAAAATATACATCAGAAACTACTGCAAAGTTCTGCTTGAGTTATTTTTCAATTACAGCAGGTGAAGCAGAATGAAATTGTTACAGCCATTTATTGATTGTGCTACTATCCATTAAGGTACAACAGAAAAAGTCCATCATATTGTGTAACAACTTAACTATTTAAAATAACAAAGGCTTCCTATTGTTTCCCTTTTTGCCATTATCCTGACAAATACATTCTACTTCCATGCTGGAAATCAAATTCAGGAATCATAATGAAGAAATTCTGTATTCAAGGTGACATTATTTCTTCCTCTAGCTATTGAAATTCTTCAGCTTTTTCGTTGAAAAATAACTGAAGCAGAACAAAGGTAATGAAATATATTAATTATATTAATGATTTTTTACTGAAATTGGCTGTTTCTTAAAGAGAGAGCATATATAACTGTAAGGAGAGATTCTATCAGTGGGTAGACAATTAACAGGTAATTCCGTTGCAGTAGTAATTTTAGCTGCTATGAACTATTCAGCCTTGTGACTGACAAACCCTTTGAAGTTTTATGATGAAGAGCAAAGTTTATCATGTCTTCTAAGGTGAGTGGATGCTCTTTGCTGGGAGGAGGCCAGTGGAGCTGTGCAATGGATGGCAGATTTAGTGAGTGACATTGTAGGATGTAGATGTTGGTGGCAGCAGATTGGAGGTGTGCCCTCAATCCAGCAGCAAAGAGGTGCATAAACGGGGTGATAAACTGGAGCTTGTAGGTGATCCTGATGACTGGATACCAGCACATAGAAGCAATAAATAATGACATATCATTGCAGCTAAAAGGCAGTAGTTGATGTCTAGTCTGCCCTAAGTCCGATGAACCACATGGTTTTGAGCTGGCTGCTAAAACTTCCCTGTAAACTGTGTGTGTTTAATAAGCATCTCTGCATCTTATTGGCAGCCCAGTGGGAAAGGTTGTCTGGGCCTGTTTGGGATTGTGGTAAAAATGGAACACCACAGAAAGGGGAAGTTTTCTCCACGTGCCAAAGTCCAGCCCCAGCAATGCCAATCAGTGCTGCTTAGGGAGAGGGCTGGGAGAGCAGGGATGCGCAGTGTCACTTCTCATGGGCTCCAGCAGTGTTTGCTGCATAGGATCAAACCACAGATGTGGGGTATTCACTTTGTTTCATGTTTATTTTCATGAGTTCTTACTTTCACCCGCATACCAGTTTAAATTTCCTACTCATAAGAAAAACAAAATCTTAGGAAAATGAAGATGACAGGTAAGATCCCTGTTTTACTTCCACCAGTGCTAGTAAAGAAAGTATTAGGACAGGAGCCAGAGTCCTTTTCTCCATAGTATTGGCCATGTCTTAACCTTGTTGCCACTTAGCTTCCTATTTTCAGTTGTCAGATCGTTCTTCCCTAGCACTGATAATCTTGTGGTGTTGCAACAACTGCTAACATGAAATATCCATTGTTGCTGTAACCACAACTTCTCTGTTTGAACCTATTCACTGCACATGAGCTTCAAGTTTTTGGTAGCTACCTTCAAGTAAATTAGATTTTATATTTTGAATGCCCATTTAAAGCAAAAGCAAGGCTGGCATTCAGTCTAAAGCATGACTTTCTTGTACAATTATTTCTGTCCTAAAATCCCTCATGGCCAATTTTTTGGGTTTCAAATCATTGTAAAGTTTTGTTGCCAATTCCTGCGTCCTGCCCCACTGTCACTGTGGGTTTGTGCTCTTGCACCTCTCAGATGTCTTTTATTTGACTTGTACAGTAAATACCTGTCAGAGCCCTGAAGTTCTTTCATCAAACAAACCCCTTGATCTCCATAATTGATGCTGAAATGCTCGATATGGATACCAGTTGTGTGTGTCAGTGTGCTTTAGGATCGACTTGAGCAATGTTTTTGTAGGGGAATGCTCCTGCCTTTGTGCAGTTTGGTCAAGGATCCACTGAGAAGTAAAGGAGCTGCACATCAGGACTGGATTTACATTCGCTACCCTTTGTGCTTTCAGATCTCTGGGGTATTTTCTTTTTGAGCATATAAAGAAGTTGAAAAATACATACAAACCACTTTAAAACACTACTGTGCACATATACATTATTTCTTAATATACCTCTAGAGATGTCAGGCAAAAGGGCACCTATGCAGCCATCTCTGAGTCCAGTTTGGATCTCCCATAAGTGCAGTGTCACTGGCTGCTGTACAAGTGTTGCTGAGTTACCTGGTGATGAAGTAATAGGCCATAGATCTCCTTATTTCACTGAACTAGCAGATACCATGAGACTGTGTTGTGTGATTGCACATCAGGGGTTAAATTTCTTCTCCGAGCACATTTGGGAGTGTGTTCAGGCAGCACACAAAGTGAAGGCTGGGAATCAAAGCAAGCAGGCTATCTCCTCCCACAGATCTCGCAGCAAAATTTAGGAGCTGAACGATGCAACATGTGCATAAAAGCTTGATAATGTTTTTAAAACATATCACTTGAAATATGTTAACGCATATGTTCCTTCATTTAGAACTCTTTCATAATACATAATTTGGCCCTTTAGCTTTACACCCAGCTCATTATGGCTCATATAGAAAGAGAAACATTTTCAAAATTTTCTCGTGGTCTTTCCCCAACATCAGCATGACCTTTCTTTCCCACCTCGTGAAGTCCCTTTTCTTCTCTTGGCATTTCACTTTCCAGCTCTTTCTATGCCATTTCCAGTCTGGTGGCAGTTTATCTCACCACTGTTTCAAGCTGCAGGCTCCCTGAGGGAGGATTCAGCTCGCTCTCATTTCAAAAGTTGAAGGTTTCCCACAGTTCAGATTTGTTCAATTGTCTGTCTGTGAATAATTAGTTCTTTTTAAGTACCAGGGGTTTGTTTTAATTATTTGTATCAAGATTACATAAACAGAATTCCATTATTACAGAAATTGTTGTGAAACAGGCAATTTTCATGTTAGTTTTTTAAAAAGGTTTAAATTCAGGTGAGACTGTACATGCACACAAGCCATATGTGAAGACGAGTCTAATTTCTCAGTCCTGGCAAGATAATAAGTCAGTAGGTAGAGCAGCATTTTCTTTTAATACTGAAGGAGAAGCAGACAAATCATTGTTCAGAAGTTCCTTGGATAAGGCAAGGTAATGCTTTTCGTACCATATTTTCAGTTAAATAAAATATGTCCTTTACACAGCACTGTAATTTGGCCTTGAGCACACCTCCAGGTGTAATTACCTTCGCTTCCCAAGAATCACACACTGCAGGCTGCCACCAAGCCCTTCGTGTGGGCACACATATTACAATCCTGATTTTGTGAAGTCTCCAGCTACTCAGATGTATGGCTTCATCAAATCAGGCTCTTTCCTGACTTCTGAATTTTATGTAATTTTTCTCTCAGTAGTTCCCTTTCAAGGTCAAAAGCAATCTCTGTGCTTCTAGGAATGTTCTACTTGCAGAAATTTTTGATCCTCATGATTTTTACTAGAAATTCATTTGTCTCAGCAGATACAGAGTGACCAGGTGATACTGAGCAATACCAGCAGGGAGCAATGTTCTTGATCTGTCTCGTTCTGTGTAAAGCAGGGTAGAAACTTCTGTTTTAATTATCACCATTAGATGACTTCCTGGTGCACTGGGGTCACGAAGCCTGAGTCATGAGATTTTGAAATAAGAGCTGCTGACGATGGGGAGAGGAACTAAGATGCTCACTTACTCTCTTGAACATCTAAGAGTTGCCTGTCAGTGTGACCTGGTACAGAAACATGAGAATCCAGGGAAGACGGAACAAAACTGGTACCACACTTTTCCACCCAAGTCTAGCATTGAAAAGTTGAAAAGTGGGTTGAAATAGGAAAGAAGCTTCCACATGAAATCTTTTTTTATGTTTGGACATTCCTAGATTTGCCTTTCATTTTGTTTCCCAAATAACAATATTGATGTGTTGGATTTTTTTCATTTATTTACATTACCCTTTACCCACTTTTCTTGCTCCCCATCTTTGCTTGCTTCATATTCTACGAGTGTGTGAACAGCCAGAAAATACAAATAGAACTATAGCTCTATTTCTAATGCCTATTAAACTTACCATTTTTTAGAAGTAAAAGTTTTGTGCTTAAATAGCTGAAAAATCTGCCTAACAGTACCTTCTGTGTGCCGTTCAAAATACAGAAAATACCTCAATTCTTGAAGTAAATTAAGTCTATATTTTGATAAGCCAGCAAGCACGTCAGCTTATTCTTTCTTTTCCCCACAACATATGGGGCTTTCTGTTTATTGTCTTTCCCTAATTTTCATTATTTTCCTTTGAGCTTTTGTCAGCAAAGACAAACACTTCCCTCTGCGGTTTGTACTTCTTCAGAAAAACAGTAGGTGAATTTGAGTAATTTCCTCTTGCGAGAATGTATTTGATTTGAGAGTTTAGGTGAATTATATTCTGCTGATTAGTGAAGCAAGTGCTGTGCTCCATCTGCTAGAGAATGGGAATGGGATATTTATAACGTGATGGATGTTACTGTTGGGTGGGTTTGTAGTGCTTCAATATGACTAAGCGATTCACTCGGGTTGTAGGCTGCTTCATTTGGTTTGTTTTAAAGAGGACATGCTGATTTGGGGATAGGGAGTGTTACTGCAGAATTGTGGCTTTGTGCAAGAACTACAATTAATGACCTCAGCAAGAGCAACAAAGCCAAGGCATACTACCCTTTCAACAGGAAATTCAGAAAAAGAAATGCAGAGAAATAAGGATTGATGCACACAGAAAATGATTTCTCAGTTATATGTGAATATTCAATATTGGGTTATTTTTCTTCCCCTCAGAGCAATTAGAGAAGGTGAAGATAAAATTTCTTCTGTGCTCATTGCTGTGTCTAGCAGGTTTCTATTGCCCTTGTTTGCTCTGGATTGCCCACCTATGTTTGTGTAAATCTAGAATTTATACCTTTGCCCATCCCAGGAATGGGTGGATGTTTCAGCCCCCAAACCAGAACTAATTACAGTAGAATTGCACAAGGTTGTCTTAGTACTGAACCATGTTGAAGTCTGCTGCTCTTTAAAAGTCAAAGGGACGTATTCTGTTCTGAAGTAAGGCACTTGTTTTTCTTAAGGTCACACAAAACAAAGCCCATTATTTGAACAAATGTCAGAATAATATGTCTGTAATGAAATACACTATTTACTTGCCTTCAGCATTTGAACTGTGACAAATCTGGAAAGGAAATCAACAGTTACTGCTCTTATTAAATAGTCCTTTTAATATTACAAGTAAGTTTACATTGCTGGACCCATGTGTACTTTAAAGATTCCTGGAAGTACTGTGACTTGGCCCAAAGGAAAGCACAAGTGTAATACTTTATTTTGTGTGAATTAAACGCACCTAATTAAAGTGAAGGAAATTAAAAAGAATTAGGCAAAATAAAAGTGCTACTGTAAAGCTTTTATTAAACACTTCTACAGTGAATAAAGAATGTGCAGGAAAAAATGAAACTTTGATTCATTTCTGGAGGAAATGTCATTTCTGGACATTGTCAGATGTTACCTAATAACCAGGCAAGGCTTTTTGTTATGCTGGAAGTGTGAGAGTAAAAGCTTGGAGAAGACAGTAAGTAGGCAAAGCCGAGGTAAAGAACATTGATTTTAAAGGCTTTGTGGCATTTGAGATGGACAGTTGCTTTCATAGTAGTTACTGGGAAAGACAGAAGGGAAAAAATTATTAAAACTTACCACCATCTGTTCTTCTGAGCAACAGAAAAAGGCAAAGGAAAAGTGAGAGAGGACACAGCAGAATCTGGGGAAACTGTATAAAAAACAAAGCAAATAGATAGGGGAAGAGGAGTAAAAGGAGTTGAAACAAAACTTGATTTGATGAAGTTGAGAGAAAACATGCTGTTATGGTTTGACTCTGGCTAAAAGCCGAGAGCCCACACATAGATCTAAAATTTCTCGGAGAAGGGGAAAAAAACCCTCGACTTTTGTGATAAGGATTACAAGCGACTGTTTATTAACTA